>CM050898.1:6110000-6515000 GCA_027726005.1 Juncus effusus
GAAAATATATGTATTTCTGTAACAGAACAATTTAACTCATGTCAAGCTTAACTGGTCGGATTCAAGTAAATATATCAACTACATTTTCATGCAGTAAGTGCCACCTCCACTTCAGCTTCACATCATCAAGCTCTATAAAACCCAAGTTAACTTCCTTCCATTGCCACAGAGCAGTACAGTTCCCATATCTACTACATCATTCAGCAAGTTAATATTTTGTTTCAGAGAGACTAATGGCAGCAAAGAGTGTGTTGGAATTAGAGGTGAAGTCGACTCCAGAGAAGTTTTGGGGGGCGATAAGGGACTCCTCAGAGTTGTTCCCCAAGGTTTTCCCCGAGCAATACAAGAGCATTGAGGTCATTGAAGGTGATGGCAAGAGTGTCGGTTCCGTGCGTCTTGTGAAATACACTGAAGGTTTTGCTTTATTAATAAATGGGGATTATATAGTTTCTCCTTTTTTACTGATCTTTTTCTCTTTTTTTCCTTGGATAATGTAAAGTCTTTGGCTTGCAATTGGAATTGGCATACATGTCATGATAGTTCTATTCAGCATGGGTATAAAGGCTGCAATTTTGAACCAAAAAAGAACCATTTAAAATAAGAAATAAAAAATGTTTAATAAAAAAAGTGAGAAATAGAAATGGCTTGTATGTCTAATTAATTGATTTCAAATCGCACCTTCCTATATACAAATCAGAAGAAAATTAACTAATAAATGCATTTGTCCACAAATATAAGATAAACTACATAACTTTGTTTTTCAAATATTGTAGGAATGCCAATGGTGACATTTGCAAAGGAGAAAATTGAGGTAGCAGACGAGGAGAACAAGCTTGTTTCATACAGCGTGATAGGCGGAGAAATTATCAACTTCTACAAGAATTTCAAAGCGACTCTCAAAATTTCCCCCAAAGGAGATACTACACTGGTCAATTGGACTCTTGAATATGAGAAGGCAAGCGAAGAGGTACCAGAGGCTGACCTCATCAAGGAGACCGCATCAAAAACATTCAATGACCTCGATGCCTATCTCTTGAAGAACTAGAGAGTATGAAATCATAATATAAAATAAATAGTAGGGAAATAAAAATTTCTATGGCCAGGGCCCAGGGGTTGATGTTTCATGTATGGGAAGGTTGTGTTTTGGTGAATGTCTTGATAAATTAATATTGAATAAGGTTTATGCTATATGAATTGTTGTGGAGTACTAGAGTTTCTACGAGTATGGAATAAAATTTAAACAGTTTAAATTAAAAGTAAATAAATTTTATGATATCTAAAATTTAAAGTCTAAATTTTAAATTTTAGATTTTAAACTTTAAATTTCAAATTGTAGATTCTAAATTTTAAATTTATAATGTTACATCTAAACTTCAAAATCTACAATTTATAATATGTAATTTAAAATCTACAATTTATAATTTATAAATTTAAATCTAAAATTCAAAACATAATTTATTATTTATTATTTAAAATCAATTTATATTTTTAAAATCTATAATTTATAATTTAAATTCCAAAGTTTGTAATTTAAAAATATATAATTTATATTTGAAAAATCTAAAAGCTATATTTTAAAAATTTAATATCTAAAACCTAAATTCTAGATCTACATATCTATAGTTTTAAATTAGAAAATAAATGTTTATGTTAATAACATAATTTTTGATGAGTTATTATTTTTTTCGAAAGGTTATTGACAATTGTGAATTGTTCTAAATAAAGCTTAACAAATATAAAATGGTTTACACAATTTTTAGTTTTTTCGTTCTAATAAGGGGCTGTTTGGATGGATGAATTTGGAATTACATGAAGAAACTGGAAGTTCCGTACCTGAAGTTCCGTACCTGAAGATTCCGTAGTTGTAGCTCAATGTTTAGTGTTTGGATGGATGGATCTAGAATTACCGCAGTTGCAATTTTACTGTTTGGACCGACGTAATGTAATTGTAACGTAATATCATTATGGTGTTCTTTCTGTGAAGAATATGTTATTCGTTATCCAATCAAAATCAAATAGACATTCAATTTTTGTTGGAATCAAATTTTGTAAATTTAAACTTAATTCTATTAATATTAATATTAATTATAAACAATTATACTCCCACCAGAAATTTCAGCACGCGGTAAAGAGAAAGCTTGTAGTTTTGGGGAGAAATCAGTTTACCGCAGTTAACTGCTTTGGGAATCGTAAAATACCGTAGTTAAACGAACTACTTCATTCCGAACACTTGAAAAAGTCCTAACTACCGCAGTTCAATTTACTAACTCCCACTTTTACACCTTACCAAACAGCCCCTAAAAGAGTGAGTTTCCCTCATTTCTATCCAAAGCCTATCATCAATTGACACAGTTTTTTTTTATTAATTCATTAAATGAACTCGGTTTACATAAACCGTGACATAGGACTACCATGGTCCACACGGTATATTTGATTGGAATATGATAGAGCACAACGGCGAGCACTACGAAATCACGACGGCTGACGTGGCAAGCGCCACGTCAGCCAAATCACGACGGCAAAGCTCCAACCGGCGGCGCCTTCAAGCTGAGATCACAACGAGATCACGTCGGGATGAAAAATAGAGCGCGACACGAAAACAGTATATAGATGGTGATATACCAGTATATAATTCAAACAAAACAGTATATATATATATATATATATATATATATATATATATATATATATATATATACATAGATATATATATATATATACATTGATATATATATATACATATATACATATATATACATATATAGATATATACATATATATACATATATACATATATACATATATATATATACATATATATACATATATACATATATATATATATATATATATATATATACATATATATATATATATACATATATATATATATATTATAACATCTGATATAACAGTATATACAGTCAAGAAGAAAACAATATATAGATATGATATAACAGTATATAAATCAGATAAAACAATATATATATAACACTATATAATTAATATATATAACAATATATATACCAATACGCAGATATGATATAACAGTATATACACGTGATAATATAGATATGGTATAACAGTATATACATATGATAAAATAGTATTTATATAACACTATATAATTAATATATATAACAGTATATATACCAATACACATATATGATATAACAGTATATACACGTGATAATATAGATATGCTATAACAGTATATACATATGATATAACAGTATATAAATCGGATAAAACAATATATATAACACTATATAATTAATATATATAACAGTATATATACCAATATACATATATGATATAACAATATATACACGTAATAAATAGATATGGTATAACAATATAACAATACATAGATATAATATATAGATATGATATAACAAAATATATAGATTTGATATAACAGTATATTATTCAGACATAACAGTGTATAATCAACCAATAACAGTATATCGCGTCGTGCTGGAGATATACATTCTTCCAGTTCCATATTTGAGGAATAGATGACTAAGACTAAGAAGACGACAGAGGATTCATTTTTTTAGTTTTGAAATGAGTTGTTCTGTTGTGCGGTTATGAAGGAAAAAATAAAAATGAATCTACGAAACTTCATCAGATATTTACTGTCAGGGACGGAGCATGACATATTATTTGGGGGGGCCAAAAAGAATTTTTTCCATTGATTAACACTTAGCAATAATTTTGGGGAGCCAAATATATAGAAATACATGTATTTCAATAATTTTCTCAGTAAAACACTACTAATATATACTACGCTTTCAAAATCATGGGGGGCCATGGCCTCTCCCAGTCTCTCAGTCTCTATTAAGCTCCGTTCCTGCTCACTGTCTATGGAAGATGAGAAGCAATGTCTCTCTTTCTCTCTCTCTATTCGAGAAGATTTGAGACAGATGCTTTGTTCAGCTTTTATTTTCTTTAGTAAAGGCATTTTTAATTAATAATACAAATATCATAGTATGAATTTTGCCCTCATTTGATGACTGAAAGTGAATACACAATCTAATACACTATTTTTGTTTCTCCTGATTTTTTCATCCTTACATACAAGTTATCAATGTTTGATTGTAGCTATTTTGCGACCAAGTTCAAAATGAAGACAACATTTCAATCAAAATTAGAATAAATTAGAAATGATAAAAGGCTACAGTCTACAAAAAATTACGTAAAATGATTTGACATGTGCTTGCGTCTAGTATTCCAGGAGTTTAGAATTTTTTTTTTTTTTAAAGTAGCATTTTTTTGAAGAATAATTAATTAGATGGTAATATTCTATAAAATAATTCAGAAAATTGTCATTTCCGCTAGAATATCTGGCAGAATAGAAGTGGTTCCGCCAGAGACTCTGGTGGAACTAACAATTTTTTCGTTTTTGTTGATCCCGGCTATTTGGCAGTCTTAAACACGCTTAATTAAGGAAAACAATCAGTTCCGCCATAAGGTCTGGCGAAACTGAAAAAAATTAGTTTTCTGCCCGACAGTCCAATTTAGATGGTGAAATTAGCCCAAAAATGACGATTTAAGAGGTTCCGCCAGAACATGTATTATTCCAATTTTCGAACTGAAATTTGAAGAAATAACAGGTTCCGCCAGACACTCTGGCGGAACTTGAGGCCTTTTTCATTTTACCCTCTTACTTGAATCTGACAAAAAAAAAAAAAATTGGCTAGTTCCGCTACTACCCCTGGCGGAACTATAAAGAAATAACAGGTTCCGCCAAACCCTCTGGCGGAACTATGGACATTTTTTTATTTGCAATTTGACTTGAATCTAACAAAAAAAAATAAAAATAAATGGGGCTAGTTCTGCCAGTGCCTCTGGCGGAACTAGCAGTTCTGCCAGAGACCATGGCGGAACCAATCTCAGCGTTCCTTGTCTCTTCTGGACATGTCTGGATCCAAAAAAATCAAAAAAGGCTAGTTCCGCCAGACCTACTGGAAAAACTAGTTCAATGATTTGAGCCTCTTATAAAACGATGAATCTTTTTCTCTCTCCCCATTCTAACCTAAACGGCGCCGAAAAAAAAAATTGAGGCGATTTTTAGGTATATTTGAGGTGTTTTTGACCCAAATAAATAGAAAAAATAGAGAGAAATTAAGAAACAAAAGAAGCAAGTTGAAGAAAAGGATGACGAAAATAGGTACTCTATTATTGATTTTTTTCAAAAATTAAGTAATTAATTTATTTTATTATAGATTTGTAGTTAATTTGTTGAAATATTATTGTAATTAGTAAGAAGAATGGCACGAAACTCTCCACTTCGTGTATATTACGATGATTTTATTGTAAATCTACCGAAGGGAGGCAATTACGATCCGGAGGAATCGGCTTATATTCCAGAAAGTACAACGGCAAATAGAGATTACGACCAACTATGTAACGAAATTAATGAGAAATCTGTTGGGGAATCCATAGCCATGTACGTCACATGCGCAACGAAACCTATGGATTCAACCCGCTAGAGGATCATCGTTAAGGGAATAAAAGTACGAGATTAACTATTAAAATTTATACCTCCGATCTTCCTGATCCGCGAGACGAAGAACGGATGTAGGTCTGAACTTTTCTGACGTGCAACCTTCTCCTTCCTGAAGCTCGACTCCACGAACCTTCTTGCTTCTCCCAACGATGAAGAATGATCGCTCGCAAGTTCTCAAGTTAGAGAACCTCTACTCGTATCCATGTGAAGTTCAGACGCACGGAATAACTGGACTCGGCTAGACGAGTCCGGAAATACTTTCCGAAAATAACTCAAAACTCACTCTCTCTATTTTTGTGTATTAGATGGCCTCTAAGGCTTCTGAATTGTGTGTTTGATAGAGAGGCGAACGATTGCTCAGTTACCGTAACTAAATCCTAACCTGTGCCTATTCCGTTGCCAACGGAATAGGTATTTCCATAACGGAAAACTTGATAGCTAAGGTTATTACAGTTTCCATATCTATTCCGTTGGGAATGGAACTATTTCGTTGCCAACGGAATGATGCTGTTTTATTCAATCAATTATCCAATAATTGATTATTTCATTCACCAATTTATACATCATATGTATAACTGTTTTTGAGGTATTTTCATCCCGTACGAATGGAGTTCATTGTGTGATGGTGTAGGTTCCATTTAACGCTAGCAACGATCTTCTAAAGATCGTAAGTCATGAGTAACCTCTAGACTGATGTCATGACTACCCATGTTAAATAAAATGATCAGCGATCATAAACCTATCTGAATAGATGTTTGCTTATTCCTTTTGTTCTACGATATACGTATTGATCAAACGGCATGGTAATATGTCATCCTTGAGTTTGATCAAAGTCTCTTTCCTGATTGAGAATTAGATTGAGTAAATACAAAATGATATTAATAACACATGTTAATCCATTTTGAGCATGGCCATGCATTTTCTTCAGTCCTAGTTCATCAGGGGGCCCAGAGATATCTCCCTCTTGACGAGAGGAACAAATCCCATCTTGGTCACTCACATTCCTCGTCATGATTCAGTGCATACCTAATGATGACCCTAATGATCATCCCATTACGGATAACGTAGGATCATATTAAAGCATGCAGTTCCACATACAGGAATCCATGGTGACCTCAGGTCGTAGGAACAAGCACACTATTCATATGAAAATCACTAATGATATATACCATGCATATTCTCATAGTATGGTCAGTCCAGTACGTGTTCTCTAATACGTACCTATATTCCAGACTTGACATCTCTATGTCCATGATCAGCAGAACATGATCATCCAGCCTACGAATATACTAGTGTGGATTTGTAGCTTCTTACCTGAAGTATGTCTATCTCTATAAACATCCTACATATCACTAGGGACAGAAAATGTCATTCGTTGGTTCACAGTTCTACTATCAGAATAACGTATTTTGATGACGTGAACCCGAAGTGTCATTCATGGTTGATATAAGATATGTAAATTTACATTCACAACCCATACACACAGATATATAAGAAACAACCTTTATTGAATAAATAATAATGTCTTAATACATAATCCATTTCCTAGTACAAATACATTTGACCTAGGACACTAATCCTACAGTCTCCCACTTGCACTAGGCCAACTCTAAGCATCTTATGCCCATAGACCTAACATGACCCTCATGCTTCGCTTGAGAGAGTGGTTTAGTTAATGGATCAGCGACACTGTCGTCCGATGGCACTCTACACATTTTAACATCATGCCTTCATATGATCTCCATGATCAGATGGAAGCATCGCAGTATGTGCTTGGACTTTTAGTGAGATCTCGGTTCCTTTGCTTGTGCGATCGCTCCATTGTTGTCACAATATAGATCCACTGGTTCCGAGATGCTCGGGACTACTCTTAGCTCCTCCAAAAAGTTATTTATCCAAACAACTTTTTTAGCCGTTTCTGCAGCGGCTATATACTCTGCTTCCGTTGAAGAATATGCTATAGTACATTGCTTGGAACTCTTCCATGTCACTGCGCCTCCATTCAGGCAAAATAAATAACCTGATTACGATCTAAAGTCGTCTGAGTCTGTCTTGAAGCTTGCGTCGGTGTAACCGTTTACAACGAACTCGCCTTCCAGACCTCTATAGACTAGGAACAGGTCCTTAATTCTTCGTAAGCTCTTAAGGATTCTTTTAACAACTATCCAGTGACTTCACCTGGATTAGACTGAAACCTGCTTGTTGTGCTCAATGAGTATGACACATCTGGTCTAGTACATATCATGGCATACATAATAGATGCTATAGCCGAAGCGTACGGGATCCTTTCCATGTGCTTTCGCTCTTTATCACTAGTAGGACACGGTGTCTTACTGAGAGAAACGGACATGTGACAAGGGAAAAATCCTTTCTTGGATTCTTGCATTCTGAACCATTTCATGACCTTGTTTATGTATGTACTTTGACTCAGACCTATAGGCCTTCTAGATCTATCTCTATAGATCCTGCTTCCTAGCACGTAGGAGGTTTCTCCTAGGTCTTTCATCGAGAAATTATCTCCCAACCATTTCTTGACATTCAATAATGTCGGGACGTCATTTCCCATGAGTAATATGTCATCTACGTAAAGCACCAGGAATACTACCGTGCTCCCACTGAACTTCCTGTAGACACAAGACTCACCTTCGCTTTTGTTAAAACCAAAACTTTTGATAACTTCATCAAAACGAAGGTTCCAGCTTTGAGCCGCTTGCTTCAATCCGTAGATGGATTTCTGAAGCTTGCAAACCTTACAGAATTCTTAGGATTGACAAAACCCAAGGGTTGCATCGTATGCATGTCCTCGGTCAGATTTCCGTTTAGGAAAGCTGTTTTGACATCTATTTGCCATATTTCATAGTCATAATATGCAGCTATGGATAATAAAATTCTGATGGATTTAAGCATAACTACAGGTGAGAAGATTTCTTCATAGTCAATACCATGAACTCGTTTGAAACCTTTCGCCACAAGCCTTGCTTTGTAGGTTTGTACCTTTCCATCCACGTCAGTCTTCTTCTTGAAGACCCACTTACATCCGATGGTATTCAAGCGTTCGGATGGATCAATCAAGCTCCAAACTTGATTGTCTTGCATGGATTGCATCTCGGCTCTTATGGCCTCTAACCATTTCTGAGAGTCAGGACTCTTCAGAGCATCTTGGTAAGACGTGGGTTCGTCATCTATGAATATCACATCAATATTAGACATGAGAAATCCGTATCTCTCGGGCTCATGACGAATCCTACTAGATCTACATTGAGTCTGTTGTGTTTCAAGCTCACCAACTCCTTGAGAGCTTGTTTCTTCCTCCATCATAGGTTCTGCGACTATAGGTGGGTCTCGAATTTCTTCGAGTTGTACTTTGCTCCCACTGCTTCTCATAAAGACAAACTCTCTTTCCAAGAAGGCTCCCTTGCGAGCAACAAACACTTTCTTCTCCGATGGGTGGTAAAAGTAATATCCTTTAGTTTCCTTAGGATATCCCACAAACAGGCACTTGTCATATTTGGGCCCGAGTTTATCGAGAAACTAACGTTTGACATAAGTCTCACATCCCCAAATTTTAAGAAAAGACAACTTGGGGCTTTTCCCCGTCCACATATCATATGGCGTCTTTTGAACCTCTTTGGATGGAATCATGTTCAGTATGAATGCGGCAGTCTCAAGAGCATAGCCCCAGAAAGATATTGAAAGACTCGTTTGACTCATCATCGATCGAACCATATCGAATAAGGTTCGATTCCTCCTCTCAGACACTCCATTCCATTGAGGAGTTCCTGGAGGAGTCAGTTGTGAAACTATTCCATATTCTCTGAGATGATCTTCAAACTCCTGACTCAGATATTCACCTCCTCGATCAGATCGAAGTGCTTTAACCTTCTTGTCAAGTTGATTTTGCACTTCATTTTTAAATTCTTTGAACACTTCAAAGGAATCAGACTTATGCTTCATTAGGTAGACATAACCATATCTACTGAAGTCGTCCGTGAAAGTTATGAAGTACCGATATCCACCTCTAGCTGGCATACTCATTGGTCCACATACATCAGTATGTATGAGTTCTAATAAGTCATTGACCCTTTCACCAACATTTGTAAAGGGTTTCTTAGTCATCTTGCCAAGTAAACAAGACTCGCACGTCTCAAATGATTCCAAATCAAATGAGTCTAAAAGTCCAGGAGAGTGGAGTTTAGAAATGGATTTCTCATTTATATGGCCTAAGCGACAGTGCCAGAGGTATGTCGTATTTGAGTCATTCGGTTTAAATTGTTTAGTGTTAATGTTATATATGGACTTATAATTCTCTTTCTTAAGATCTAGCACATAAAGACCTCTTTCTAATAGAACATTTCCATAGAAAAAATTATCCTTTAAGATAGAACAATTATTATTCTCAATAATAAATTTATAACCATCCAAAGGTAGACTAGAAAAGAAATAATATTTCTGCTCATAGCAGGTACAAAATAACAATTATTAAATACTAATACAAGTCCACTAGGCAAAGTCAATAATTAAGTTCCTACGGCTAATGCAGCAACTCTTGCTCCATTTCCCACACGCAGGTCGACTTCGCCCTTAGCTAATCTTCTACTCCTTTGTAGTCCCTGCACATCATTACAAATGTGAGTACCACATCCGGTATCCAATACCCAAGATTTAGGAGTAAGTGAATTAGTTTCAATAACAAAAATACCTGAAGCGATAGTCACACTACTCTTCTTGATTTCGTCCTGATAGAGTTTGCAGTTTCTCTTCCAATGGCCAGCCTTGTTGCAATGGAAGCAAACTTCATCCTTGTCTTTCTTGATCTTAGGTTTAGGAACCACCTTGCCTTTACCCTTGCTCTTGTTCCCGGTCTTCTTACCCTTCTTCTTGTGAACCATTAGGACGTCTTTGACAACATTTATCTTCATGTCCTCCTATGCATTCTTAAGCATCCCGTGCAACTCGGTGATGGATTTCTCCATCTGATGGATATAATAGTTCATGATAAATTGCTTAAAACTAGGAGGCAATGACCCGAGAATTATGTCAACAGCCAATTCTCTGGGCATAGCTGAACCGAGCCTCTCCAATTGATCTCTTCATCTTGAGTACATGAGCACAAAGATGAAAACCATCTCAAAGTAATAATTCATGACACCATAATATTGATATTTAAACATGTTTTTCAATTAATACATTCAACCGCCTTCGTATCAGTCAGAGAGACGGTCGCTTTGTAGCGCTCAACTCTAGCCTGCTCTTGGAAGATTTCCTTGAGAGTTACGATCATAGCGTAAGCACCCATGTCCTCCAGCTGCTTCTGAAGCTCGGAGGTCATGGTCGCTAGCATGAGACAAGCTATCTCTGTGTCGTCTTTGATGTATTTAGCATACGCATCTCGGAAAGCCCTTGCGGCTCCCTGTTCTGGTTCCTCTGGTTAAGCCTCTTCTATGACACACAGTTTATTGTCAGCCTTGAGAACAATTCTCAGGTTTCTAATCCATTCAAGGAAGTTAGACCCATTGAGCTTATCATTCTCAAGGATAGATCGCAAATTCAACCCAGTTGAATTGTTAGTGTTTGCCATTATTCTACAAGTTAAAATGTAAAGTGCCATTATTATTTATTCATTGGGGTTATTTTGTTTTGGTGTATCTTATATTATACTCCCACTATTTTTCTTCAAATCAACCACCTTCAATAGTATTGATTCGGAAACTTCAATTAAATGAGGTTTCATAGTGAGTCAAGATCCGTATTTCATTGAGTATTAAGTGCGCTTTGGTGCAACGCTCAATACACAACTATTTAGGTAGGAACACTTCCAATTGCATAATATACAACTCTTTCTTTTTATGGAATGGGCATCATATGCCCAGTGTATTATCCCATCTTGTGCCATGAGCCCAAGTCCGACTTGCTTGCTCAGTTAAGTTTAACCATGTATGATTATCGGCGAAATAGAGTCCAGCACACTCAGCTTTGGCATGACCCATGCTGGATGCCATTTCCTGCATACCCTACCCTCCTTTACAAAGATAATCTTCCATATGCTCAGCTTTGGCATGACCCACATGGAAGACTGTCTAAGTATCGAGGGATTCAGTGACAACACGTACTGGACTGACCACACTATGAGAATATGCATGGTATATGCCATTAGTGATTCTCATATGAATAGTGTTCTTGTTCCTACGACCTGAGGTCACCATGGATTTCTGTATAACTGCATACTTTAATATGATCTTACGTAATCCGTAATGGGATGATCATTAGGGCCATCATTAGGTATGCACTGAATTATGACGACAAATGTGAGTGACCAAGATGGGATTTGTTCCTCTCGTTAAGAGGGAGATATCTCTGGGCCCCTTGATGAACTAGGACTGAAGGAAATGCATGGCCATGCTCAAAATGGATTAACATGTGTTGCTAATATCATTTTGTATTCGTTCAATCTAATTCTCGATCATGAAAAAGACTTTGGTCAAACTCAAGGATGACATACTTCCATGCCTTGTGATCAAGACATATATCGTAGAACAAAAGGAATAATGAAATGTCTATTCAGATAGGTTTATGATCGCTGATCATTTCATTTAACATGGATAGTCATGACACCAGTCTAGAGGTTACTCATGACTTACGATCTTTGGAAGATCGTTGCCAGCGTTAAATGGAACCTACACGCTCACACATAGAACAACGTCTAGTCGGGAAGGAAATGCTCTTAAATGGTTATACATATGATGTATAAATAGGTGAAGGAAATAATCGATCGTTGGATGATTGATATGAATGATTGTGCAAAAATTAGCACAGTTCCGTTGGCAACAGAACAGTTCCGTTGCCAACGAAAGTTCCATTGGCAATGGAACAGCTCCGTTGCCAACATAATTCAGCCAATTCCTCGGCAGCCAAGTTTTTAGATTAGGAAACCCTATTCCGTTGGCAACTGAATAGGTCCGTTGGGAACGGAATAAGCGCTGGAATTAGGGTTTTAGTTATGATAACTAAGCAATCATTCGCCTCCCTCTCTAGTATAAATAGAGGGGTAGTCTCCCACTATTAGACACACATTACAGAGCCTCCAGGCTGCCGTAATATAGAGAGAAAGAGAGAGAGCCTCCTGAAAGTATTTCCGGACTCGTCTAACCGGACCGGTTATTCCGACGATTAAAAGTTTGACGTGGATACGAGTAGAGGTCTTCTGCTTTTAAGACTAGCGAGCGGTCAGTTTCTTTTCCCTAGGAGAAACAAGGAGTTCGTTCGATTCAAGCTTTAGGAGCACGAAGGAGAAGGAAGCAAGATGGAAGTTCGTTCAGACCTACATCCGCTTCTCTCTCCCGGATCAGGAAGATCCGAGGTATACATTTTAATAGCATAATCTTGTACTTTTATTCCCTTAACGATGATCCTAGGGAGGGTTGAACCCGTAGGTTCCGCTGCGCATGTAACGTACATGGCTACGGGTTCCCCAACATAATGTACTTCCCCAAATAGATGATGATGAGAATGAATTAGATGAGGAACCAGAAATGGGGTCAGAGGACGAGCAACAAATTTTGGGGATGGCGACGAAGAAAGGGAGAGAGTGAACCATGAGACGAAATTTAAATATACGGTAGAGGGTGAGATGGTTAGTGTAGGGACTTTCGACAATGCGCCGGAAGCAGAATTCGAATATAGTTCAATGTGGGAATATGCGAGGAATGATGTCTTATCGGGTATGAATGTGAGTGAAAATGATGATAAAATATTGTATAAGGGATGTACATTTGAAACGAAATGAGAGCTACAATCGTCCGTAAGTGCATATAGTGTCAAGCATCACCGAGAAATAAAAGTAGACCACTCAAATAAAGCGAGATACATTGTGGTATGCAAGCTTTAAGATGAAGGTAGTAGAGGATGTAGTTGGAGGATACAAGCTTCGCTTAATAAAAAAATAATTTATGAGAGATTAAAATATTTAGACAACCACACGTATATAATAACCATACACCTAAAAAAAACCACAAACGGTTAACGAGTGCGCATGCTGTGGGGGCTAATTCTAGGTGTCGTCAAAGCGGATCTAGATGTTAAACCCGTAACCATAATAGAAGCCATTAAACTGAAGGTTGAATATACCATATCGTATTGGAAGGCTTGGCACGCAAAGCAACACGTATTTTGATTCTTATTTGGGGGTTGGAGGGAGGCTTAAAATTTGCTCCCTGAATTGATGGCGGAAATAACATCAACAAATCCTGGTACTCAGTATACATTTAAAATTGGTGCTTCAAATAGTGATGGTGAGTTGGAGTTCGAAGGTCTTTTTTGGGCATTTGGCCCATCACTCCACCGTTTTCAGTTTTGCATGCCCGTCATAGCAGTGGATGGAACATTTCTAACCGAAAAATACCAAGAAACATTACTGACGGCGATTGCTACTGACGCAAATGGTCAGTTATTTCCTTTAGCTTTTCCTTTAGTTGAGAGGGAGAAGAATGAGACATGAGGGTAGTTTTTTAATTGTTTGCGTGATGTTCTCGGAGAAGAAAATATGTATTGTATTACTTCGGATAGGCATGGTGGCATCAAACAAAATAACTTATCTATTCTTCTTCTTTCTAACTTCTTCTCTTCCTTTAATTTCTGCCTTTTTTCTCCTTTATTTTGCTCTAATTTCTCCCCTTATTTCGCTAAAAAATCGCCCCCAATTTGCTCTTCTTTTTTTGAAACGTCGGGTGGGTTGGGTTTAAAATGAGGGGGTTGTCAGGTAATTAAGTAAGGGATGCTGAGATAGGTTTCGCCAGAAATGTCGGGTAATTTACTTAACGGGTTGATCTAGAAATATTTACAAATTGGCCACTACCGCCAGAAAAGCTGGCAGTAGATCTTAATTTTCAAATTTTTGCACTAATTTTCTTTCTAAAACGGGTATAACATTTTACTGTCTCAAAAAATAAATTTTCCACATCTACCGCCAGAATAGCTGGCGGTGGAAGCTAATTTTTTCGTAATTAATCTGTTTAAGCTAGCGGATGGAAAAAATTGAAAACTAGCCTCTACCGCCATGATTTCTGGCGGTACAATCTCTCTACCGACAAAATAGCTAGCGGTAGTGTTAGTTACTTAATTTTTTTATATGAATATTATTTGCTCAATTTTTTTCCAAACAGATGCTACACAAAAAAAAAAGTCGTGCAGAAACGTAAACAAATATCTCATAAAGACCGGAAATTGAAGGTCTTGTGCAAAAAATAAGTCTTATTAGCAATGTATGTCGTATGTGTCTTGAATTAATAAAATTGTATTTAGTATAATAGTTTTATTGTATTTGGTTGTGGTATTCTAACTTGATGCAAATCTTTATTATTACTGGGCTGTTTGAGGAAATTGTGCTCATGAGTGCATGAACAAATATTAAAATACCTTGTGAGTATGCACTGCCTACGAGCAGATCCAAGCTGATGCATGTCTAGAGCTAAGATGGTCATGGATTGAGTAAATATGATCATTTTTGGAATTTTTGTTTATTTAATGTTTTGTAATTTGCTTCAGTTTGCATGTGATTGTTCGTTACTTGAATTTGGCTGATTTTGTGATTGAATAAACTAATTAAAATGTATTTTCATATAACTTTATTTTTCTAATAATAATCAGTTTATATTGTGTCCATGCCAAAGAGTTATAATTTAAAGGACATGAATTTGTCCCCTGAGCTGTAGTAAGTTTTGAGGTACCTTTTCTTAATTAGTGCCCAAAATAAGTATTATATTTCCACAAAATTAAAATGAATTATTGTTTGAGGCCATTATGAAAATATACTGAATTCTCTGTCTTCTTCTCATAATTGCTTAATTCACGAATAATACTCACATAACTCATAAATAATTGGCATATTAGGCAATAATTTTCGTATTAACGTACTCATACCCAACCTGTGATCAATAATTCACGTATTTTTTGAAAATTTTGAAAACACACGTGCAAAATACGTTTTGCTGTATAATATAAATTTTTCAAAATAAATAAATAAATTTTATTTTCTAAAAAATAAAATTTATCTTTCAAACAAAGATTTTATTTATTTATTTATTTATTTTTTGCTTTCCAACATGGACCGTAGGTTTTCTTTTCAACAAAGTGATCATTACAAAATAGGAAGCAACATTTCATGACTGAAATCAGTTTGATTTGTGAAGGTTCCTAATGTTAATAAACTTCTTGATTTACTAGCTAAATCCTATCTATATAAATATACCACATTAAAACTTAAACTTTAAGAGACAAAATAAACACAATATACAAAAGAAAAAAAAAGAAACTCAAAATGCTTGATAGATAGGATACAACTTCCTAGGGTGCGTAAATTCCTTAGCCAACTCCTATAGGCTCGGTTGGAAACCATAAAGTCAAGAATGGGCAGGACTTGCTTTTCTTTCATAACCTCGCTAACTTAAAGAACTGAACTTTTTGACGGCACCCCGCTAACTTCTCTTATGTGAGTATGATTTCCACTCTGAGGAAGAGTTTGACTAAAATGGAGACGAACCGGAATGGGGTAGTATGAGCCTATTTCATGCATAATAAAAAAAATTGATCTGCAACTTCTGGGGCATTAATAAAACAGAAATACAACTTCAGGCATAATAAAAAAATTTATCTGCAACTTCTGGAGTAGTATGTACTAAAAGAAACTTACATTAAAATAAAATAAAAATTCGAATACAGCAAGAAGAGAATCCAAATAAAAAAATATGTTATAAGAAATAATAATAAATAAATCATACCTGATAGTTTACTTTAGAGTCTCGTGCTGATAACTTGTTATAAAATAAAGTACAAAAGAACAATACAAAGAGAAAATTGGAGGAGACAAATTGTTTATTGAATTGTGATCCCAAATACAATAGTCACTGCCGTCTTTAATAGTAGAGGGTGAGTGTTGGACAGGAAATCTCTGGCCTGATTTAGAATTATAATAAATGAAAGAATCTAACCTAAAATATACAATATAAAATATAATAATAATATCCTGCGGCATCTCCTTTCATCCTTACAAATATTAAACGCGCTCCTTTTGCTAGTCCATCTGCTTCACCATTGTGACATCTCCGTATGTGACCAAATTTGGCGTCCCGACATCGTCTACTTAACTTCCAACATTCCACAACTCATGAACGGCTCTCCAATCATTGGGGATAGAGTTTTCTTATCATAAATGGCATTGATTAACGGTTCAGAATCTGAAATGAAACAATCTTCCAATTCTAATTGTGTTACCCTTCTTAAAGCCGCGAGTATCGTCGTCGTCTCAATTTCAGAGGCCGAGCTTCCTTGTACATAATCCACTTTGTATTCCACTAGACACCCTTAATTTTTTATTATGTAGCCAATGCCGCCTTCACCATTCGGGGTCCATGAACAGTGAACGTAACACACGAGATCATTTGTTACAGATATTTCTTCGTTTGTTGTGTTTTTGTGTTGGGAATCAGTTGTAGTTTGAAAGATAAGGTTAAAGGCGTGAGCAACAATATTTTCCGGCACCGGCTTGATTTGATTGATAACGGATTTGTTTTGTGTGTGCCAAATTGTCCATAGGAGGTGTGCGGCTAAGGGATATCGTTGGCCGTTAGGTTAAGATGTAGAAATTTTAATACGTCGGTCGACTCATTCAGGTTTATATCGGCTCTAATTCCGAAGTTGGATAGTGCCACGTGACTCGGCTTGAAAGGCAAAGAAAAAGAG
Organism: Juncus effusus; assembly: GCA_027726005.1. Classification (NCBI taxonomy): domain Eukaryota; kingdom Viridiplantae; phylum Streptophyta; class Magnoliopsida; order Poales; family Juncaceae; genus Juncus; species Juncus effusus. The sequence continues at coordinate 6,127,246 of CM050898.1, forward strand.
CATGGGAGGTATCATCAAATTCAACACTGCAAACATTGCAAGTTGGCTCAATATGTGGGATTGTAGCTGCCATGTTGCCGGCCAATTGGAGCACCGCGGCACACATTTCCCAAAGAAAAATTCATGCTTTAGGAACGATACTTTTACTCTTCCATATTATGTTGCATAAATTAGGCTCAAGAGCCGGCTCCCGTGTCTCGATATGAGTAAGATGTTTGTACAATTGCTTGTAAATTCGGTTCGGTTTTTCGGTTAAATTGGTCTGGTTCGGTTCTAAACTCAGTATAGTTCGGTTTTTCGATTTCGGTTCGGTTTTTATTTTTAGAAAATCGGTTTAACCGAACCGACCGAAATACTGCATGTGTAACATCTCATAATGCCATATATATACATTATCGACTTGGTGTAGAATTAAAAGCATATTGAAAGTTGTCTTCCTCTTTGTTTATTTGATGAGTTACTTAATTTTAAATGTGGTCTTGATTGATTCAACCAACTATTAAAAAAAGGGACATTAATTTTGTCTTGGTTCGGTTTTGACCGAATAAACCGAAAAAAACCGGTTTTTCGATTTTTTTCGGTTCGGTTTTAATTCGGTTCTTATAAATAATCCGGTCGGTTTGGTTTTCAATAATCTGGTTCAATTTTAATCCGGTTCAACCTTAACCTTAACCCCCTACCGTCGTCCATGCAAGCTTTAGGAGGTGTGCGGCTAAGGCGGGAATCAGTCGAACCTCATTTTTAATTTCAAACACGGCCCCAAAATTGAGAATTTGGACAATTTTATGAACCCACCATTGGTTTGTTTGTTGGTTGTATAGGTCGGCGGCCGACCACCCGTGATTTCCGACCACCCCTCCGCAAACTCACTAGTTTGTGTTGTCACGATCGGTACCACGGCTCATCAACTATTGGGCATAATTTCCCATTACATATATACCACCGTAGGTCCGAGCTTATAAGTGCTCGATTATCGGCGACATTTCTCCAAAAGCTTGTGCACGCGGTCCTCCTGTTTGTGTTCCATTGAGTGCTCGCTGGATAGTATTTGTATTTCAAATATTCGAACCACATTGTTGGTGTTTGGGATGCTAGCTTCCATAGCGTTTTGAAAAATAATTCTTTGTTGAATAAAGTTAAGTCTTTAACCCCTAGACCTCCTTTCTCCAAATTAATTGTCGCCCATCCGATTTGGAGGAAATAATTTCCTTCGAGCTTACCCCACCAAAACCTTCTCATCAAGGAAGTTAGGGATTTTATCGTAGATTTTAAGAGTAGAGAAGTGGACATTACATAAACTGGAATCAATTGCAGTACCAATTTAAGCAAACTGAGTTTTGCCGCGGTAGAAAGTTTTTGGCTTTCCAAGTTGAGAGCTTTGATTGGAATTTTTTTATAAGATACTCGAAGTGAGATGGTCGGCTTGCTAAAATGGGACATCCCAAGTATGTTTTCTTCACATTTGCGCATTGCATCGGCCACAACGCTAACACGGCATCTCCTACTTCATCTTGAATTGCCCTACCGAATCAACACTTTGTTTTTTCGATCCCTATCATTTACCCCGAATAGTTGCAAAATTCATCCAAAAGACTTAGAAGGGCATTCGCTTCTTGGGGCGATGCGTGCCCCATGATGATTAGATCATCAGCGTAAAGGTAATGCGTCATCACTGACCCGCCTCGAGCAAGTTTGAACCCTTTAATTTGGCCGGTATCAAAAGCGTGGTTAAGAAGTTTGGTGACAGGGTCCATGGCGAGAATGAAGAGATAAGGAGAAAGAGAGCATCCTTGGCGTAACCCCCGACCTGGTTTAAAGAAATCATCGCTTTCCCGTTAATGATGATTGTGAATCACGATGAAGTGACGCATGCCATGACCACCACGAAACCGCTTGGGAAGTCATAAGTCAAAAGGACCATTTTTAAGTAACTCCAATCCACGCGATCAAACACCTTAGAGAAGTCTACATTAACTCAAAAATCATGTTGTTGTGTCAATTTTAATTGAAAGGAATGTATTATCTCTCAGAAGAGATAATAGTTTCAGAGATCTCGCGGTCCGGTTGAATGGACGATTGGTTGATGCTTATAAGATGGTTCATCATCGGTTGCATGCGCTTCACAAGGAGCTTAGGTATGATTTTATATATGATGTTGCACACACTAATGTGGCAAAAATAAAAGACGGTTGTTGGTTTGGTGGTTTTAGGGATGACAATGATATTCGTGTTACCGGCATTTTTTAGGGGGTTACTGGATGCAAAGAATTCATGGACAATTGCGAGAACGGCACCACCAAACTCATCCCAATGGTCTTGTACTAACTTGGCCATGATCATGTCCAAGCCTGGGGAATTTAACGGCCCAATACTAAACACCGCTCTTTTGATTGAGGTTTTGGTTTACATTAGGTTGTATCCTAGGAAAGTCGGAAAATGCTCCATAGGGGAGGGCCGCGGCGAACTCATTGCTTATTTTTTGTTGGAATAGGCTCTTTAAATGTCGAATGAAAATTTGGTGAATTTTCGATTCTCTCCCGCCCACGATCCATCTTCCCATTATAACATGGCGATCATATTTCTCCGTCGTCGCGCAACGGTGATTGCGTGGAAAAAGGATTTCATCATGCTCGCGTTGTAACATGATGATCATATGCCTACGTCAATCCCCGAGAAGGCACCATTTCACTCGGGAGCGTTGATGCGAATAAATTTCTTAGAGTTTTAGGATCTCATCATGCTCGCGTTGCAGGGCGATTTGCATAGGCAAGGACATAGATTCATCAAAATGAGTTTGTAGATACAACATTCGTTCTTCAATTTTTCGTAGACTTTTATCCTGCATGGGCAATTTCTTTGCCCATGTGAGAGCCCCTTTTTTGAAATTCGTATAGTATGTTTCCCATGAAGTCACTCCGGTGTCCACTCTTTACAAAGTGATTTGAATTCATGTTTTTGAAGCCACCAATGCTCGACTTTGAATTGTTTCATAGCTCGGGCTCGGAGTGATGGGTGTAGGCGCAAGAGGATGGGGTGATGATCACTGTGGAACCTAGGCATATGGAAGACCAAAACTTCGGGAAAAGTTGCACACCAAAACGGGGAGGTGATTGCTCGGTCTAGCTTCTTCGCTATGTAGGAATTTTCTGATTGTTTGTTCGGCCAAGTGTAGGCTGGGCTTTTGAACCCAAGGTCCATTAACCCAGTTTTATGAACGAATGAGGTAAATTTCTTACTATTCGAATTAAGTTTCCTTGAGCCGCCTTTCTTTTCGGATAAGCAATTAATAGCATTGAAATCTCCAATCACACAAACCGGTACGGAACCGGTTACATAATGTGCAAGTCTCTCTCAAATGTTGGTGTTGTCTGGATGATATGGGTCCCCATAAATGCCGATTAGTATCCAAGTGGTGGATGATGTTGGAAGTTTTAGGGAAGCAATATTGAGGTTACAAAAATTTTCTAAAATATAAAGAGGCACTTCCTCGGCCTAAAGAAGCCAAAGACCCCCCGCCCGGCCCACGGGAGAGATCGTCTCATTATTAAGTAGTTGCAATTAAGCAATACAGTCTCATACTTGAGAATTTGAGGATCAGGTTTCCGAGATGAAAGCTGCATGGGCACCCGATCCGTGGAGGTAACGCCGGAGTTGTGGAATTATCGAGAGTCCTCATTACCTCAACAATTCCATGAAAGTATACTCATTTAGGGGGTGGCAGCGTGTTATGACCCATTGCCTTTGCACTTTTTGGTGGAGGGTTGTCGAGATCATGAAGAGATGATAAGTAGAGATGTTTTGTAGCAAATGGATCAAGATCTAAACTCAGGTTGTTGCTCAAGGAAGCTTGCACCGAGGATATCGCTCCCGGTTGGTGTAGCCTTGTTGGAAGAAGGGTAGTTGGGAACTCTAGCGAGATGAGTCGCATTGAAGATCCAAGGTTCCAGTCTATTGGAAAGGATTTGAGTTATGATGCTTGCCTTGTCGGTGGGGGCCGAGTGGAGAGAATGGTGAAGGTGCGAATGTTCAGCACACCCGCCAACCTCATGGCCGACGAGCCTGTGAAAAACACACGCACAGTACAATTTTTCATATGTTAAAAAATGGTGATAGTCGACCCATTATTTAGGGTAAAGGAAACTCAATCACAGAGTGGTTTGTTGAGAGGAATTGAAATTTACATTTTGAAACACTTACGACCATTTATGAAGGCTTGGAGCGGAAGGGACTCCGGTGCACCTAGTGGTTTGGCTAGCAACCGCTTACCTTCCTCGATTTGAGAATCCGGGTGGACCCCGTGAAATTGGGTCCATAGGTCCACAATGTCAAAAATAGGGTTGTCAAGATCACTTGGTTCGCCATTTTGAAAGCAATTAGATCTTTTCAGTACACCCATGGGGAGCATATTCGGATTTTCATCAGGTCTTCTTTGTTGGTAAATTTAACAAGATAGGTCGATTTTTGAATTGGCGAAATTTGAGTTGTCGGGTCCACATTCCAAGCCGTTAGCAAGGCCGGTTTGAGCATGTGATCTAGAACGGTCTTATCGGCGATGACCTTGATGAGAAGGCACAGGTTCCAGTTGCGTGAAGTCGAAGCCGATTTGTGTAATGGTGTCAGTTCTTGGATAGATGTGATGTTAATGAACTTTGATATGACTTAATCGGTGACGTCGTCCATCTTATAGATAGATGGATAGGCGGGATTGAGGTGGAATAGAGGGTTCAACGAGAAGAAGGGACGAGAAGGAGGAGGAGGAGGAGGAGGATTAGTTGTTGAGAATGTGTATTGTACCTCAAATCGATTATTTTGGTATTGAAAAAAATCAATAATAATGGAGTTTTTTCCATATATTAGATTTTAATTTTTGTGGTTTTGTGAAAAACAATACAAAATTATGGTTTTTCCATGTATTAGAGTTCTTATTTTGCGGTTTTGTGAAAATAGCAAGATATTATTTCTTTCCTTGTATTGTACCTCAATTCGATTATTTTGGTTTTGTGAGAATCAATAACAATGGAGTATTTTTCATGTATTAGATTTTAATTTTTTTTGTTTTGTGAAAAACAATACAAAATTATGTTTTTTCCATGTATTAGAGTTCTTATTTTGCGATTTTGTGAAAATAACAAAATATTATTTCTTTCCAGGTATTGTACCTAAATTCGATTTGTTTGGTATTGTGAAAATCAATAACAATGGAGTTTTTTCCATGTATTAAATTTTAATTTTTGTGGTTTTGTGAAAAACAATACAAAGTTGTGTTTTTTCCGTGTATTAGACTTCTTATTTTGCGGTTTTGTGAAAATAACAAAATATTATTTCTTTCCATGTATTGTACCTCAATTCGATTATTTTGGTATTGCGAAAATCAATACCAACGGAGTTTTCTCCATGTATTAGATTTCAATTCTTGTGGTTTTGTGAAAAACAATACAAAATTGTGTTTTTTCCGTGTATTACACTTCTTATTTTGCGGTTTTGTGAAAATAACAAAATATTATTTCTTTCCATGTATTGTACCTCAAATCGATTATTTTGGTATTGTGAAAATCAATAACAATGAAGTTTTTTCAATGTATGAGATTTTAATTTTTAATTCAACAAGATAGGTCGATTTTTGAATTGGCGAAATTTGAGTTGTCGGGTCCACATTCCAGGCCGTTAGCAAGGCCGGTTTGATCATGTGGTCTAGAACGGTCTTATCGGTGATGACCTTGATGAGAAGGCACAGGTTCCAGTTGCGTGAAGTCGAAGCCGATTTGTGTAATGGTGTCAGTTCTTGGATAGATGTGATGTTAATGAACTTTGATATGACTTAATCGGTGACATCGTCCATCTTATAGATAGATGGATTGGCAGGATTGAGGTGGAATAGAGGGTTCAACGAGAAGAAGGGACGAGGAGGAGGAGGAGGAGGAGGAGGAGGATGTTTAGTTGTTGAGAATGTGGATATGTGATTGAGAGAAAATTTCATTGATGAGAAGACTAAGAGAAATTTGAATTGAGGGTGTCCTTTTTGGTTTTGAGTTGAAGTTGAGTATAGAAGAGATGATTTTCTTGATTGATTTGAAAGTAATAAAAGGTACAAATTTTAATACTTTGTTCCAATTAGTATTTTTTTTCGGTTTTTATTGATTTCAATGTTTTATTTTATTTTTTTGTATTCTTCATTTATTTTTTATTTTTTCATGCTAATTTGATATTTTTTCTGTTTTCTTCCTATATATTTCCAATTTTAGTTTTATTTCCTTTTTATGCTTTATTTTCTTCTTTTTTTGCATTATTTATTCTATTACTTTTTTATTTGTGATTTAGTTTTCTTAGTTACTGGTAGTAAGTGCTACAAAAAAATGTATTTTTATGTCTATTGTCACTAATTACAAGCAGTAATTGAATCTGAACTAGGAAATCATAATATGCAATATTATATTCCAAAAAACTATTTCTGTGATGTTTTGAAATAATATTTTCAAAACCCTAAAATTATTTTACTAAAATTTAATAAATTTAAATATAATCGATGATTATTTTCTTAATTAACGCTCTGATGCTACTGTTGGGAATCCATAGCCATGTATGACACATGTGCAGCAGAATCTAACTTTATGGTTATATTAAATGGTAATATTAGAAAAAAATATATATTCTTATTGCAGGTTGTATTTTGGGTGAAGATATTGTGTTTAAAAGAGTATTTCAAATTTTCTGTCCATTCTTTTTCAATTTTTTGTGGTGTTCATATTTTTATATTTTTCAATTTTATATATTTTTCCACGACATTTTTTATTTTTCTAGTTTTCTTCTTTTTCTTCTATTTTTATTATTTCTTGCTTTCTTTTTGTTTTCTCTCTATGTTTTTTATTAATAAAATATTATTTAAAATTTGTTTATAGAAATAATTATTTCACTAGTTATTTCATTTTTATATAAATTGTTTAATTTTCAGGAATTAATGCAAGGAGAAGATTTGGATGTTTGCATAAATTAGCTCATGGAAAATTGGATATATGAAAGGAAAAAGATTTGGACCTTCCATCTATTTAGCTCATATTGACTCCTAATAAGATTGGGAGCCAACCCATATAATTGACCTCCCATCTTATTTAGCTCATAGTGGCTCCAATATATTTCAACCTGAAATTTCAACCGGCACATATGGTTGGCTCGCGGACTCCCATATCTTTCAGCCCAAATTTTCATAGTTTTATTTTGGTTTTTATTTATACATTTCTACTTACAATAATATATCTTAGAATAATATTATATATTTATATTCCCAATAATATACCTTATATTCTAAACATAATATCTTTATAATCACCACAATATACCTTATATTCAAAATAAGAGAAAGGAAATAATAAAATTGTTGAAGGTACAAGTCTCATCATACAGATCTAGAGCATGGGAATAATGAAGAGATCTCTCCGTCAAAAAGAGACAATATACTTATATATCAAAATAATATAACTTAGATCTAAACATTATATATTTATATACCTTACATGAAATATTCACTAGGAGCCATAGGGAGTTACTAGACAAAACAATTAGAGATTGAATTTAGTGGAAGTCATTTTTGAGTTCCTAATCTTGTCGGCAAGATATGGGAGCTCGGGAATGCATAAAATCAGGAGCTCTTAAAGATTTTAAATGACTCTCAATTGTGTGGACACGTGGCGGCTTCTCCTTGGACGGGAGCCGGGGAGCCACAATTTGTGAGACCGGATCCGATATGAAAATTTATTTTCTTGATGAATGTATTAATGGAAAATAAATTGTATGAATTTTATTTTGAATATAAATTGTATGAATTTTTAATAAGCAATCAATGAATTATTTGTTGATGTTATTTTCTGCCTTGTTGATATTTTACTTTGTGTTGTTAATTGATATAATTTATAATAATTAATGTTATTTATTATTTATTTTCTACCAATTGTAGTAGTTACCACCACTAATCAATAATGTCATAAATTAAATCCATACACATTGGTATATTTATTTAAAAAAAATTTAATCAATCATTTGCACTAATTGAAGGTGTGACTTTTGATGAAAAACTGTCGGGTGAACGTGACATATTTTTATTATTAAAAAATTTATCGAAAAACTCAAAACCATCTAAATATTAGCAATACTGGTTTCGTCCTGATTACCAATATATATCAGTGGGAAATACCACTTGTTGACTAGTCCACCTACCCATGGTAACGTGAGGATGATGTCATGACCACAAGTTTGGGGCATCTGAGGGGCCAAACATAATTTTCTTTTATAAATGTTTGAATTTCATTGGATTATGTGAGGAAAGTGTTACGCTGGGTAGACCCGGTGTATGGAAGGTTCCATGGACCATGACAATTTTCAATGAGTTGGTGGGTGTATGGATGCTGTACAAACGACAATTTTCAAGTCGTCGGATTCCGGTGAGGGAGGTGACTGCCGGGAGTAGGGTCTTCCTGGTTCTATGGGAAGCAAATTCACCATTAATGGTGTTGAGATCTAGAAAGGACGTAAGGGGTTAGTTAGGTAAGTTTCAATTACATGTGGATCAATGGGCAAAGGTCAGTCCGCTATTAATGGTGATGAGAAGAAGAAGAAGAAAAAAATTCCCTGATTAGGAATTGTGAAGAAGGCATCTCATTGCTATGAGTTGCATTATGTTGCTCCCATTTTGTGTTTGTGTAGATTCTTTCAAACAAAAATTAATCTATGAAATATCAATAACAATGTATATATTTGATAATTTATTCTTCATTGGATGGAGATAAAGAGAGAGGCGATATTGGTGGCGACCAAGAAGATCTGGAGGGCGAAAGGAATTAATGAACGAAGGAATGGAGAATCAATTCGGAAAACAGATCGAGATGTTTGAAATGACAAGGCGACGGCAAAATTAACTCATGGTGTGGCATTCACTGTGAGGCGTGACTCCAGACTCTTCTCCACATCTACTGATGGATGGACGATAATACACAAAAGAGAAACAAATTCAATGGTGAATGGAGGTTTCAACCTCCAAGCTGCTTCAAGCAATAATGAAAACCAAAGGAATAATGAAAGATTTCACTCCGATTTGAAACCTACAACCTACAAATTTACTTCTGAACATGGAAAAAGAAAATACTTTAAATGCTTGTCTTCAACACACATGAGAGCTTCCTACCACCATAATGTGTAACAGAGAAATTATGCCTATAAATCAGCTCTTCTGTGAAATTCTCAAACACAAACCAACATTCTCAGCCATACAACTAATATAAACCAGAAATCAACAATGACTGACCAGTTGAGAAATATGAGGCCTCACACTGTCACCGCCTTCATGATGGATACCGGACCACTGCCTCACCTCCTCAATTTCCTGCATAGAGCCATTTACATTACGGTTATGACTCGCAATTTTCGTGACACTCTGAGATCGGAAATCACGGCAGCATTAATCGAGGCGTATAGGGGAAATGAAGAGGACTATGAACTATATAGAGCTGGGGAGCTGGCTGACTTCTTACTCATCTGTAGAAGACAACAGATCTGTAATTATATTGCGGTGCCCGATAACTACATTCTTGACGACAATACCACTCTCCTCTTCGAGCCGTGGACGAAACACTGGGGTGCGGTACGCCGAGCTAACATATTCAGATGCTACTTGCAACTAGTTTGGTCTTTCCACCACATGTGGAACATGGCTGACATTGAGAAGTTGATGAGTAGTTTTGGGATCTTACATAACATGTTCTTGATTTTTTCGCCGCTCGGGGATTATCGAAAACACCGACTGTCGGTTGACTACGAGATGCCTAATGGCATTCCTCAATATATATGGCTCGAATATGAGGATTATGCGAGGGAGGTTAGGGTATACTTGAGGTATTTCAGGGACCAGGCGTCGACGAGGAACAATTATTTCCTACACGGAGCTGAAGGATACCAGGGTGCAAAAGAGGACGGAGGAGTGGACGAAAACGCAGGAGAATGTCATAGTTCAGGGGCAGAATAATGGAGTTGAGAAGGGGGAGATTTAGGGGAGCGATAGTGTCACCGATAACACGTCTCAGAACTTACAGGTTAATGGTAATGGAAACGAAGTCATATTCTATACGAGTGGAGAATAATGGGTGTGGATGAAGAAGAAAACAAGCAAGCAAATTTATGTGAAAAAATAAGCTCCATAAATGGTGCTTGCTGTGGGGGAGATGGAACCAACTAGAGAGGTCCGGTTAGAGGAAGAACTAGAGGGGGCGACCATTCAAAACGCAATGGAGGTGGCCATTTACTGCCCTAATGGAGACTCTTCACTCTAAAGTGGGAAGCAAATACCGAGGTGAGACAATGACGGAGGAGACAGATGTCTTTTCTTTCCAACCGTTTCAAGCCACACTTTCTGTTCAGGATGAGTACCAATTTGAATATTAGGAATCTCTTTCTGCAAATGAGCCGGTTTCACAAGATGTTTTAATTCCATATGATGGGCTCAATTATACTACAATACCTACTCACATCAATATTAAAATACCAATGGGCCGAAATGTGATTGAATCCTTATTGCCCAACCAAGAAATACGCCACAGTGAGTGTCTTATAAAGAAGGAGAATGCATCCTACTTGAGCTTAGTCCAAAAAGCACACAATACTCAATTTGCAAAGTCAAATGAGTATGTTCTAAAAATAAGGAAAACAAGGAAGAATAGCACTGGAAAGGGGAAGAATGTTTCAAGTGCTTTGTGCGAACGTTCAACAAACGAGAAAATCAAGTGTGACGAGGCAATTGCTCTGTTTAGGTCTTGTAGAGGAGACAGAGACAATTTCATGGAAGAACTAAAGAAAGTGGATGAAGGGGGCCTTGATGAGATGGCCTCACTGGTTATGTGACTTTTAGCCATATGTTAAAGCTATTTCATTTTTTTTTGTATTGGGATGTGGACTTCTATTTTGGGCTCAACTTTGTTTTGGGTGTGTGGATGTGTTGGGCCGTGATTTGGACTATTAGGTGGATCTTTTGTATGTTCTTATTTAATGGGCTGTGGGCTTAGGTAGTGAAGGCTTTTAGAAGGAGCTTTTGTAAGCCATTAGTTCATGGGCTGTGGGATTGGGTTATAGTTCGTTCAGCCGTTTATGGGCCGTGTAGTTTTTTATTTTGCTTTAATTATTAATAAGGGTGGGCTTGCCCCTGTTTATTTATTTCTTGGTTGCCTCTCCATTGTGCACTCTCTCACTTTCTTATCTCCTCTCCCCCAAAGCTCCAAAGGCTGACTCTTTCTCTGATAAATGAATCAAAATCAAAACTCTATTTTTTCTCTTCTTACATGGAACATAAGAGGCCTGAACGCAAGTGTCAAGCGAGCTACTGTTAGATGATCCATTGAGAGCATGAACCCTATTCTAATTGCTCTCCAAGACACCAAGCTCGGAGGGATTTCGAGCATAGACCTGACCAAAATTTGTGGAATGAAATTGAGAAAATATGAATACATTCCTTCAAATTGAGCTTCTGGAGGTTTGTTACTTGCGTGGAATGAGCTTTATTTAGACTATATGGATGTTATGAAAAGGGATTTGTCCATCACTGTCTTATTCCAAAATAAAAAAATATGCCTTCATCTTTGGGGCAACAGCTGTCTACAGACCGCCCACGCCAGCCAATTTGCCATTATTTTTTGAGGAATTGACTGTGATAAGTGAGACCATGGAGATGCCATGGACAATCATGGGAGCTTTCACCATTACCATTGACGAAGAAGGAAGAAATAGTTCTAATCACAATGCTAATTGGACTCTGATTTTCAGAGAATTAGTCGATGAGTTGTCTCTCGTTAACCTAAGCTTAATATGACGTAAGTATACTTGGACGAACAACAGAGACGATCCATCGCTGGTAAAATTAGACAGATTTCTCTTGTTATCAAATTGGTTAGAACTATACCCAAATACAACTCAGAAAGTTGTGACAAGAACGATGTTCGACCACTTCCCGTGCTATTAGAAATAAGGGCGAACTTTAATGGGGCAAAATTTTTTAGAATGAAGAACTTTTGGCTCAAAGATAACTCTTTTAAGGAAATGGTGCAAGATTTTTGCACTCAAGAGGCAGTGACTAACTCTCATTAGCTGCATCATAAATTCGACCTTCTCACTAAAGCACATTACGATATGGTCATATAATAGGACTACAACATGGAAGGAGCAATTTAAAAACTATCAAAGCATTATAGATTTCATCGATAGAGCTAAAGAGCAAAGGGGCCTCACACAGGTAGAACAAATTCTGAGAAGATGGACTAAAATAAGGATTGCTGAGCTTTGTGAAATTGAACAAATGAAATGGAAACAAAGAGCGAAATGTAGATGGATCGTACAAGGAGATCAAAATACCAAGATCTTTCACGCAATGGCGTCAACAAGAAAGAGAAATAACAACATCACCTTATTAAAGGTGCATGGCATTATGCTTACAGATCACAAGGACATGTCCAGGCATTTTTTAACTTCTTCAAGGACTCAATTAGGTCAAAACCAAATTGTGAGACATCCATAGATTTCGCACAAATTTGGGGAGAACCGCTACAGAACTTAAAAATGTTAAACACTCCACTTGAAGATGAGGAACTAAGTGAGGCGATTGACCATTGGCCAACGGACAAAGCGTCGGGCCCCGATGGATTTACGGGAGAGTTCTTCAAAGTATTCAAGCAACTTCTTTTTCAAGAATTGAAAATGGTTATCAATGGTATTCTCAAGGGGGATTTTGACTTGGGACCGCTCGTGACATCACACATCTCTCTTATACCTAAATGCAAGGCTCCTCTATCACTACAAGACTTTAGACCAATTAGTCTGGGGCATTCTATTTGGAGATTGGTCTCTAGAATTATCCAAATGCGAATGAAAGATGACATACATAGACTAGTCAGCGAGTCACAAACGACATTCATCCAAGGGAGAAGTATTCTAAATAATTTTTCATACGCTCAAGAGGCTATCTCATTAGCAAATAGGCAAAACTTTTCGCTCCTTTTTTACAAAGCAGACTTATATAAAGCATTTGATTGCGTGTCTTGGGATTTTATTATCATGGCCTTGGTACATAATGGCTATTCCATAAAAGAAGAAGACTTGATAGTCCAAGCAGTTCTAAAAGCGAGTGCTAAGGTACTCTTAAACAGGATTCGAGGTAAAACGATTTACTTAAAGAGAGGGGTGCGACAAGGTGATTATCTGTCTCCATATTTGTTCGACATCGTCACAGATGCATTCCTAGTGACCTTCAAAAAAATTCAAACTGATAACACACTCGCTGTCCCACACCCGACAATACAAACTTACCTTATGTATGCCGATGGCCTACTGCTTTGTTAAAACCAGAATATAAAGACATTGCGCTCATTGCCGCAATGCTTCAGAACCTTGGACAATCTATTGGTCTAGTCGTCAACCCGGCTAAGTCATTCATACGAGGATTTAATTCTGAACAAAATAATCTACAAGACATAGCACAAATGCTAGATTACTCCATATAAACCTCAACTTTTATATACTTGGGATTGCCTTTGTCCGACATAAAACTTAAGAAGGAGGATTTTGGTCCTCTTATACATAACATTGAGAAACAATTGCCGTCTTGGAAAGGAAAAATATTATCAATGGCCGGGAGAGTCGTACTCATCAACTCAGTTTTAAACTCATTACCGACCAACTTCTTCTCTATGTTCAGAGTACCCACGAGGATCATTGAAAGAATAGACAAAATACGACGTGACTTTCTATGGCATGGGGACCTTATGGAAAAAGGAAAAATAAAATTTCTAAATTGGGAAACCGTTTGCTTACCGAAGGAAAATGGAGGGTTGGGGATTAAAAATCTAAACCATATGAACCTGGCCTTGCTTGGGAAATGGGCACGAAAATTCTATGGTAACGATGACGTGATGTGGGCCGAACTGGCAAGAACAACTTAACGAAATTCACCGGTCCCAACATCTCTCACACACTCAGACGCATCTCTTCTGATGAGAGACACCCACTCCAGTATGAATATCTTTAACAATTTTGTCAAATTTAGTGGTACAATAAAGGATAATACACTTTTCTAGAAGCACAATTGGATGGGGATAATTCTGAAAAATTATTTTCCCAATCTATTCTCGTTCATTCGGAGCCAACATAATACAAGTGTTGATGAAGCTTTTCAATTACAAGATTGGACTACTATCTTCAATTTACTTATGTCGCAACAAGGGAACTAAATGACCTCGTTGCAATCTGGGATGAGTAGATCTCTTCTACTATGACGGGTAATGGATCGACAATATCATGGCCCCTAAAAGAAGACAGTACTTTTACATGCGCATCATTATACAAGCTAATGGTGGCATACCCTAAATGCAAAATCTCCTACAATTACATATGGACGCTCAAAGTCCTGCCAAAGATAAAAAAAAAATCATTTGGAGATTAGTGCGAAATATATTGCTGACATTAGACCAATTTAGTAAAAGGGATTGTGTACTGCCAAACATTTGTCTAATGCATGGAGGATGCTGAGTCAGCGACGCACTTATTTCAAGAGTGTACATTCACAAAGGCCGTTTTCGACGCGGTTGGACTACAAACACTGCACACCCCATGAAGAATACATATTACTATGGCAGCTACATATTTTGGGCTATGGAAGGAGCGGTGCACAAGAACTTTCACAGATGGATCATCAAGTGTACAGTCCGTCATGGAGGCAATTCAAGCAAACATTATTTTATGGAATAATTTACTATAGAAAATGAACACATTAGCTGATACTTAATTTTTTTTCTTTCTCTAGCTAATTCTCTTGGCACATTACTGTAATGAACATTTTTTATTCATAATTCAATTAAACTGTAGGCACCTAGGTATAACCTGGGGTCTGTTTTCAAAAAAAAAAAAAAAACAATGTATATATTTGTAGTTTTGACCCTAAAATAAAAAAAAGGGTGGTGCTATCAAAAGAGCTAACTTTGCTTAATTAATAGCAATTTTAAAAAATTTATGTCAAATACCAATTAAACCCTTTATTAATGATGTCTTCTATTTACTAATTTGGTTTATTAAATACAATACCCCTTCTCGATATTCCGTAATTACTAATCAAACCAATTAAAATCTTTCACATAGGGAAACATAAAAATTATTAATTAAATCAACTGAAATCTTTCACATATGGAAACATAAATCAGTCACTAATTCCCTCTATGATTTCTAGTTAATTCTCTTGGACATTCTATTTTTTATTGTTATATTTGCGCTATTATCAGGATTTTTCTACTTGTTTTGCTTCATTGTATTAAACAAAAAAAAATGAATATGGTTAGCTTATTTGTATCAACCAAATTACAAAAAATATACTGCACAAATATTAGAAAATTTTAATTCATTTATCAAGGTCAACATATGAAATAAAATAAAATGGAACAAATTATTTTTTTGAAGTCATTTATTCATACATAACAATAACTTAAAAATAATTCATTCACTTAACACAAAAAAAAAAAAAAAAAAATTCATCCACTTAATCTAACTCGAATAACAAAATACTTAAAAAACACATGACAAGTAGAAAAAATAACTAAGAAACATAATATATAGTAGTACTACATAATTCATGGAATGCACACAAATATTGTCACTTGCGTTATCCATTGCATCAGAAGCAACATTGCACAATATATCGATCCACCAATTTCTGTAAAAAAATACATTAAAAAATGAGAACAATAATAATAAAATTAATTACATTTTAATTTTATAGTTGGTATTTCATGTTATGATAAACAAACATTTATGGCGACAGAGTGAATGGAATATTCAAGTCAAGCGCATAGGCATTGTCTTCATCTCGAGTCATAATTGGCATTTCCATCTCATGGAAGGAAGCATTGTAATAATTTTGAGATGTACCAACATCGCCACGGGTGCCGCTTTGATCACGAGGTATTTTACGCCATGACGCCTCAAAAATTTCAAATTGTGAAGGATCGCATTTTGTCGAGCTTTTTGAGGCTTTCTTTTTCAATGTTGGTCTTCGGCCTTTATGGGTCTGAATAATTGGTTCCAAGAGCATTTTGGAAGGATCCGCCACTTCTTTAAGTTTTTCTTTAGCGCATTCTTGTTGACTAAGTGGCCACTCTTTCTAGTTTTTATGAATCACGCCAATTAAATTTTATATTTCATCATCCATGTTGTTAGTCTGAAAATCAAGTGATATTTCACTGATTCTCTATTGAGGATGACTAGAATCCAGAGAAAGAACCTCATTTTTCCAATTTATCATTTTATGAGCCATGGAAGACCCATACTTGCTGAAAAATGCCCCGTGCAATATGGTTGCATGGCCCCCGACTTGACTTTATCAAATTGCTTACGTAATTCTCTTGAAGCAAATAGTGATACCTTCTTTACTATTTGTCTGAAAAAAGGAATGTTACATTGATGAAGAACTTTCATTTTTTCACTTGCAAGTCGTGTTTTGAACTCCTTGAACTCATCATTCACTACAAGACATAGTTTAGCCTTCACTTCTTGGAGATCACCCGTGGAAACTTGGAGATACCTCTTTAGTTTTGCATGCGCCCCTTCAACTCTCGAAGTTGCTCGATTACCTAAGTGTAAGTATTGCCCTATCCATGCATCCGCAAATCTCTTCCTCAACGGCAACCATACCTATTAAATCATATAATTATATTATGTTTATATGTTCTTTCTCAAAGTATAACATAAAGAAATAAAAAATGAATACTTAATCGTGAATACCTTTTTAATATATTCTATGGCATTCTTCTTCTCTCGTTATATAGTTTCTCAAATTCATCCAAAGCCATATCACACTCCAACTTAGTGGAAGCATATACCACCTTGTTCCAACAAGACCAAAAAGCCATATCACACTCCAACAAGACAATTGGACAAACGGGTAGCTGTCTCTCTTTGCCTTTGTTCTAATGGTATTTCACTGCTATTTTTGTAAAAACCTCCTCTATTACATTGCAAATATACATACTTATTTTTTCTAGAGCCATCAATCGAGAGAGCATAACCTTTTGTTAGGTAAAATGCTCGGACTGGATTAACCAACTCTTCACACGTTTCAAACTTACAGTCGAGTAACTCGGGTTGATCGGTTTCTTAATTTGTTGCACTGTTTGTCTCTTTATCTTGAGGAGACATATGGTTTAGGGTTTCATTATTTGTAAATTCAGCATCCATTTTCTATCTAGAAACAAACAAAAAATAGTTTAAAAAAATATACTATTTTTCTCAAAATCTAACAACATAAACCAATTGATAAGTAATTACATATCACTGAAATCAATATTGATTTGGCTTCTGACTTGTATTGAATTGCTTTCTTATGTAAAAACCAAATAATAAAAAGCAAATCACCTATTAGAAATAAAGAATGATACAATCATCTGTTTTTGGTTTGATAATTCAATAATATATGTAAAATATGATAGAATGACTAACAAATAATTAAGAGCGCACCAATAATTGAAGCACAATTTAGCATCAATTTTCTCTAATTCCCATTATTGGTTTTCATGGCATAGATGTAAAAATCAAGAGAAGAAAAATCATGGAGAGATGATGGACTGATTTTATGTTTCCGTATGTGAAAGATATTAATTGATTTGATTAATATTTACAGATTATTGAGAAGATGTATTGTAGTTAATAAACGTAATTAATATTAGAAGGCATCATTAATAAAGGATATAACTGGTATTTGTCATAACTTTTTTAAAATTGCTCTTAATTAAGCAAATTTAGCTCTTTTGACAGTATCACCCAAAAAAAATAAAAAACTTCCAAGGTCATATTAATGTAAAGTATGTTGGTATCAAAACAAAAGTCATTCACTTGTAGACCAGGTCTAGGATCCTTTTTCTTTCTTTCTCTCTTCTGCTCAAACTTTCCCAGCCGACCGATCGTCGTCTCCGACCAAAAACAGAACGCAGAAAAATGTCCGACGTCGTTCAAGACGGCGGATGTGCGTCGCAAGCTCAGAGGAAGGGCGGCGCCGGCGCCAAGAGTATCTCCTAAAGGAGCGATGTGAGACTGTGAGGGATGATCATGTCAGTTCAGTGTGCGATTTCTTTCTCCTTTTACTGGCTCCACTCGCTCTTCCTCCATGGTACAAAACTAGGTGAGTCATTTGGTTTAGATCGTGTCAATCTGTTTGGTTACAATGGAAAAGAAGTTCTTGTTAGTTACCAGTATGAAAGTACTTTCTTTTACATTTTATGTTTGAAGAGAATGTGAGGTTACAAGTTTAAATCGTCCCAATCTAGTGGGTTTAATTAGCTGCAATTTAGGATCTTATTTCGTTTCTGACAACTTGGATTTCCTCTTAATTTACAGAATTTTGATTCTTCTGTAAACTTCAATTTCTGAAAGAATTTTAATTTTTGTTCTAATACTGCGTTAATTTCTGTCAGGAATGATAGGAGGTGTTTGATCAGAAGTTGATAATGCTCATCATGAAGCAACAATTCAGTTCCAGAAAGTTCTCTTTCTAGGTATTTAAATATTTAATTTACCCTTATATTTCCATTATATGTAATTTTGAGTACCAAGCCTGATATTTGAGCCTCTTTTCCATTATACGCCTCAAAATAACATACATGTTCATCACCTTGTCATAGTCCAACTAAGTTCTAGCTAGTCCTTAAACTATGTCTCAAATCTATGGAAGTGAAATGTTCCTATATGTCGATTGAAAAATAGCTGTTTCAGTGTTTTTTTTTTCTGCTCAGACTTTTTCGGCTTTAATTTCTGTGAATAAATTAATAAATGGTCTAAAAACTCAGTTAAATACTATATATACCACAAATAGTATATTGAAGGAGTTAGGAACTGTAATGGTACAATAGCATGATGACACAGACTTGATTTTACTCTTGTTTTTCACTTTCTTTTGTTTCTTAGATTGACTTGTATGTTCATTTACAGTTTTTGGTTTCCATATTTTCTACTGTGTCTTTATTCTGTATCTAATTTACTTCATTATTGATAAATGTTGTTTTTGTTTTAAAACAGAGGCAAAGTTGTTGAATCAGATTGTGGGGAAATTCAAACAGCACATGACAGTACTAATTGGCTATAAAGGCTTTTGGATGCATCTCATATTACCACAAATTTGAAGGTTTCATTTTACTTTTGTTATTACAAACTTGTGTGTTTTTTTGTTAATTTAATTAATCAAATGTTATTAGTTGATCCTTGAAATTATTTAGTTACAATTGAAAAGAAATTCTTGTTAGCTACCAGTTTAGTTTCACTTTCTCAAGCATTTTTTTATGTTCGAACAAAATTTGAGTTCTTGGTTAATCATGACAATCTGGTCGGTTTAATTTAGCTGCATTTTGAGTCATCAGCTTGCGCCAGCAGTACTCCCCCGCTCTCCAAAACCGCCTCGCCGTTACCAAAAACCGCGACATTCTGCAGCGCGCCCAGAAAATTCATTTAATAACATCTTGGAAATGAATTCAATTATTTTGCACAGATAACTACATCTAATAAAAATGATGTTCATATTTTAAATTTATAAACATCCAAGTTGCATAAAACAGTAATATTTCAAATAATATGATTTACTTTTTTAAATATGAATCATTTAATATGTTAATTTACAAGATTGTACATAATTGAAAATTATAATATTTTATGATTTATTTTTTTAATCTGAATCAATTAATATGTTAATTTATAAGATTGTATATTCTAAAATATAATATATCGAAGATCTAAACTCCTTTTTTCTCTACACCCTACAAAACTACATATCCACAAGGTTTACAATGCATAGTTAAATACAAAATGACAAACAGAAAGAAAACTAAAAGAAGTAACATTTTAACAATGTAATACTGACCTAAGTAAAGCAGCAGCTGTTGAATAATCTTCAGGCCATTAAGGCGAGGTCTCTGTCCTTTCAAAGGCTCAACTAAGCAAAAATAAGACATGATTAATTAAATTAACAAAACATACAAGATTGTAATAACAAAAATAATATTAGAAGAAGGAAAAGATGTGGGTGGTATTGAATGAAAGACGTGAAAACCTTTAAATTCATGGTGATATTAGATGCATCCAAAAGCCTTTAGAGCCACTTATTGCCATCACATGTTGAGAATTTGAAGCTCTCCACAGTCTGATTTAACAATATTAACTCTGTTTAACAAAGAAACAGTGCTAATCAATATAGAAGCCATATAATAAACTAGCTAAAGAAAGAAAGAAAGAAAGAAAGAAAGAGTAGAAACAATGGAAACTATTTAGCAGATCACAAAGAAGAAAAGGAAAAGAGAACTGCCAAAATTCAGCGAAAACATTATATGCAAAAAATACAGTTAGCCTTTTATTAGATCATTTACAGATATTAAACAATTATTCATGTAAATTAAAGCTGACAAAGTCTGAGCAGATTAACGAAAAATCAATATGTTACAACTAATTTCGATGATTAACGGCTACTTTTCTAGGTCTTCATATCTTTATTCCACAATTCAATCCTTTATTAGATTGAAGGGTTCGAATTAGAAGAAATTGTCTCACCGTATCTTCTCCGCCTAATTCACGAGGGGTTAACTCGTGTTCCCCATTACATAATCAATATTGTTTATCACGAACAAAATCAGGCCACGGATAGCTTATGTCATGTCGCACACAACCTATGACAGTCTACTATTTGGAGAGATGAACCACTTCGTCCAGATGTTTAGGTCAAAATAAAAGATGACAGTGAAGGAAAAAAAAAAATACAAACACTACTTTACCAAAAAGCATTTTTCACCGAGATTGACCAAAATAAGTTGAGTACTTTCCAATTAAGTTTACAATTTGTAATATGAGGTTCTTCCAAGTACGGAAGTTAATATGTGGGTTCTTCCAAGTACGGAAGTTAATATTTGGGGACCGCAACTCTGGTACCGACCCCTTATGTCGGTTTCTTCTATTATGGTATCGGCAACTTGTGACAGTCGTCTCTGAGCTCGTGCCGGCCCCTGGTGGCAATGAATTCTGATCGGGTACCAGTCGTTTCTGAACTGGTACCGGCGCCTCGTGGCCTTCCTCCGAGCTTCCTCTCTCATGGTGATGCTTCTCTCTCGACTTTCCTCTACAACAAGTCGATATTACCTAGGCGGGATACTAGAGTCAGCCAACTCTGAATCACAATGATGGCTCGAGGTGCTATTAGTTTCAAGACCTCAACAAGCTAGGATTGATTGGATCTACCCTTTGTCAAATCGGTTAGATTTAATGTAGTAGGCCGCAGTTCTATGTATTTTTTTTTCTTTTGTTTGTTGGATTCCCTTGGAAATAGTTTGTAATTAATTTATATTTTAAATTTTAACTTATTGTTGGGTCTCGGACGTGCATAACGCAGCGGAAAACTAAAAATTATTCGTCCAAAACTCATCCCGAGGATCCGTGCGTATCGGTTAAATCAAAGAAATAAATCTTAAAGATACCTTTCGGATTATGCTTAATCCGTGACGCTCAAACCATGCGTGTTGTCCAAGCGCCTCTAAACCGGTTACCGTCCTAACCGATTTTCCGTCCGTCTAGGCCGTCTAGGTCGGATCGTGCGGAAGTCATCTACCGCACACACAATCGGTCTCCACCAAAACGCTCAACAAACCGTTCTCATCTTCTTAGGCCGAATAGATCACAAGCGCCGAAAGTACGAACGCCTCTACCGGTATCCATACGAACAAACTTCTTAAAACGGGAAGAAGAACAATATATATGATAGTAGCTTGTTCTTCTCTTGCACAAGAAAACTCATTTTCTTCTTCTTATTTTGTCTCACAAAAGATGTATAATTCTCTCATATAATTGCACCCTTTCATTTTGTCATATAAAAGGAAAGCACCCTTTAGTAATTTTGTCACACAAATGAGAAAGGATATTTTCTCTCTTTTTGTCTCACAAAAGAGAATGAGAAATAATGAGAGAGAGAATCATTTTGGTTCTATGAATTTGGAGCCCTCTATGTCCTTATATAGAGGTGAAGAGTCATGTCTATTCACACTAAGAGATGTGTATGACATCACTCATCATTATCCACATATCATCATCTAGACTCTTCTAGATTACATGATCTTGTGTGCTCATAGTCTTTATATACATATATATCACATCTTATCACATAAGATGACAATATCTTTTGTGACATTCCTATGTAACTCATCATATAAGTCGCTAGGATTTTCTGCGCCCGTTTCAGTTTGTTCTTTGTGTGTGACCCTGTAGGTTCACTTAATGTTGGCAATAAACTTGACAGTCTATAAATCATGAGCGGACTCTAGCAAGCCATCATGACTACCCAATTTAAGTGAATATAGGTGATCCGATTTACCTAATCAACAATCACGTAATATTTCTTGATCCCGAATTAAACTGAACAAGAACAAATGACATTAATAACTCTTATTAATTCATTTGAGTATGGCCATCCATTTCTTCAGTTCAATTCATCAAGAGGCCTAAAGATATCTCTCTCATTTATGAGAGGAACAAATTCCGTCTTGATTGCACTCATCCCTCTACATGATTCATTGTATACCTAATTATAACCGTTATGACCACCCGGTTAAAGGCAGTGTTAGATTATATTAAAGTATAAAATTACTCATGCTGGGAACCGAGACAATCTCAGGTCAAAGGACTATAAATACTTTATGTTACAAGAATCGCTAATGACGTAAAACATGTAGCATTCTTATGGCGGGTCAGTCCAGTATATGGTCTCTAACATATACCTATATTAATGACTTGATAACTATTTATCCATGATCAGTAAAACATAATAATCAGTCAACTAATATACTGGTGTACATTTATAGCTTGTATATAAATATATATATTTATTTATATCCGCAAGTATATTTGTCTCCACAAATATCCTATAAATGACGAGGGATGATTTAGAATAGCATTCATAACACTTTATAGTTTTACTATCAAAGTCACACACTTTGATGACATAAAGTTGAATTGCATATTCATGGTCTATTTTAATTATATTAAAATAACCTATACGCACATATTATATGAAATATCTTAGAATAAATATTATATTTGTTATTACAATCCATCATCTAGGTCACAAACACTTTGACCTAGGGCATAACACCATCACTTATTTCATAGTATCTCAGCCGGCGATCGCCGACTGAAGCTTCAAAAAAATATGTGGTTTTTAATAAGCTTTAATGTTTGTACGTTTAAGCTTTAATGTTTGTACGTTTCCTAATAATGTATGAAGTTAGTATGTAGTTTGTAACGAGTGGAAGTGGGATGCTTCCACCTACCAAAAACTAAAATGTATTTCATATTAAGACTCAGAATATGTATGAAAAAACAATATGTAATTTGTAATAAAGTTTATGATATGTAGTTTCCAAGATGTGTAGTTTCTATTAAGTACAAGTTCTGTGCTTTCACTATGAAAAGTTAATATATAGACTAAGATAATGGTCACGCTTCCTGCGAATATTTCAATTTTATATTTTATTTATTTATTTAAATATATAATATATAAATTGCAATTATGAAAATTCAAAATAAAAGCTTAAAATTAATTCATAGTACATAAATAATATATAATAATTATGTTAAGTAAGTTCGATATGTTTAAAATCATTTTGAATTATATCATAAGATATTTTATCCATTTATTATTCATTCAAAAATATTTTCTATATGACATCTAATTTTAAAGTACGGATAACTTTATACAAATAAATTTACATATGGGAAATAAAACAACATAAATGATAAATTCATACAAAAATAAATTAATAGCTCACTATATAATTTAGATAATTAATTTATGATCTTAATTTATGTTTGCATTAAGATTTCTAATATTAAAAGGTCATCATTTTTAATTCTCTTTAGTTTTCTTATACCGTTATCTCTTGACATATTATATTAGAAAAAAATCAAATATTAATCAGGTTTAGATGAAGGAGGTCAGGAAAAATAAAAATGTAAGACAATTTATTTCATAGATTTTAGTTGAAACTACATATGATTTAATTATAGATGATTAACTTTAAAATAAAATAGTGATTAAATTTAACATGATATTATATATATGGGAAAACTATGTATACTATACATAGAAAAAATATAAGATGACTCATTTTCTTCAAAACATTATCACCACTATTTTTCTTATTTATTTATTTAGTTGTTAAAATGATATGGATTATGTATAAATTGATCGCCTATGTTTTCTAAAACCCGTAATACCTTAAGTAATATAATAAAGTTCTCAATAATCTAAATTTTTTTTATATGATTGTAGTCACGTAATTGGAGATATAATACGAAACAATAATCAAATTGATCATTTGATATTGTGGTAATGATTT
Organism: Juncus effusus; assembly: GCA_027726005.1. Classification (NCBI taxonomy): domain Eukaryota; kingdom Viridiplantae; phylum Streptophyta; class Magnoliopsida; order Poales; family Juncaceae; genus Juncus; species Juncus effusus. The sequence continues at coordinate 6,151,671 of CM050898.1, forward strand.
AAATGAAAAGCAAAGATTTGTGAATTTTTTGGATCCCATGGTCGATTGTAAGAACGTGTAAATCGTATCGTTTGCGATTTACAATCTTTGCAAAATTATTTATAAATCCCCTAATTAATTCTTTCACAATTGTATATGTGGTGTGCGAGTTTAGGGTGTCGATCCACAAAGAGGCAAGACCATAAATAATTAACTTTTTCATCTCACTTTTCCTTTAGTGTTATAATTTAAAAGGTTGTTTTGTTGATGTTTTAAAAAAAATGCTAGAGAAAATAAAAGTAATGAAATTGTGTTTTTAAAAGTTCAAAAAGAGAAAAAGTAGGGAAATATTGGCGATTCGTGTGACATGTTAATCTTTAATAGAAATTTATTAATAAGATTTAAAAGCAAGGCTTGACTATATTCTTTCCAAAAAATAATCAACAAATAAATCGATAATTAAATCTACTCAAAAACTTTTATTTTCAAGTTTCAAAAATGCCCGATTTAACACCTTATTTGAATAAAAGAAAAACTCTTCCAAGTTATTTTTACTCAAACAAATCTCAACACCTCTCACTAATATTTTAAACCAAATCGTTCTTCCAAACAACTAAACTTTAAATCTCATGAAAAAGTGCCAAAATTTAACTTTTAATTACCATAATAAATTGCAAAAGTTCACATAAGATTTCATCAACAAATATCACACAAAAAGTCTTTCCCTACTATAAAACTACTCACTCATGTCCACAAAAACCATATTTACAAATTTTTGAGTCATTTTATTCATCCAATAAAAAGAAAGAAATAAAGAAAATAAAGAGAAAATAGATCAAACCCAAAAGATGACAATCGTTCTCGATTCTTCCTCCCTTCTTGGTTATTCTAGCACTTGCTCCTTCTAGATTTAGCACTCTCTCCTTGAAAATCTTTCTCTCTTCCATTACTAAAATGACTGGAGAGAGTTTGGATTCGCTGAGACAAACGCGTTTTCTGATCAGATTCAGCGCCACATGTCAACAAAAGATTGGGCGAACTGTTTCCCTTCTGACTCTCGTACTGACGCTCGTAGAAACCGCGTGGACTTTATCTCCGTTTATAAACACTGGACGATCCATTTTCTCTTCTGACGCGTGTTATAGGGAAACTGGAGGTGTTCGTTCAACTTGGAACCGGAGGGGAGAATTGGTGGCTTCTGTAGAAACGCGTTTTCTAACACGCGTTTTAACATGTGTCGAGTGACGATTGGCTATTTTTCTAATCTCGTACTAAGATTCGTCAGGCTAGTCAATGATGCTCCCCTATCAAATACCGCCACGTGTTATCCTCTGAGCAGATTCAAATCGTTCGAGCCACGTGTCATCTTTTGGTTCACTAATTTCTATATGTGTTGCCACGTGCTGCTTCCTAACTAGTTAGATTGAAACCTCGTTTTGCCTTGATTTTCATGCTGGATGAACTCCAAGAAAATTAAGGGACATGTGTCTCATTTTGATTAGTCGAGAGAAGGTTTGACCTGGTCAAATGTTGACTTTGATCAAGGTTGACCAGATCTTGTATCGCATTTTCTGGGAGTTCTAGAAGGTATTTTTTTCGCGAGGTTTGCACCATTGGATTCGTCTCATCGAGCTATTCGATTTGGTACCCATTTTGTCCTCTTTTGGGACAGTTGACTTTTGGTCAACTCGGCGATTTCTCGGGATTGACTTTTCGTCTTTTTGTGGATTTTGTAAGTTTTGGCTTGGATGGTTGGTGGATAAGGGTTGTAAGAAAATTGGAGAAGCGTGTGTAGGGTTTTTGCGGAGATTTATCGATAATTCGGCCATCTGTGGCCCAAGATTTGCAAATCGGCCCTTCATTTGGAGTTGACTTTTTGCCAAATCCTCCACATATCCTTTTCTTGGTCTTTTTACCTGAAAAATTACACAAAAGTGTATTAAGAGTTTCAAAAATAATTTTTATTAATTTTAAATATTTTTTCAACATTTTATGTGATTTAAGGGTAAATTTTATATGATAAAAATCCTAAAAATGTGTATAAAAAATACACATTACATCAATAGAAAATTAATGAATAGTAGAGGTGAAAATTAAGGTAGGGGTTAATGAGCATATCATTTTTTTTATATGTTCTCTTACATAATCTATATTCGCATATTTTAGTAAGAAAAAATTTAAATTACAATCATAACAATATAGAATTCAATTCTTCATATTGTATTTGTATTTAAACATAAATTTGAACCATGTTTCATTGAAACCATCTGATTAAGATCTTAAGACCATAAACAAATTCAACGGTTCTCACTAAATCGGGAATGGAACATAAAACATCAATTTAACCAAACATATGTTTATGTATTAATAACCATACATATGTTGCCATAAATTATCAATAAATTTGATAATATGAAAGGTTCAGATTTGACAAAAAATTTTATCGAACCGTGGAGATAAAAGTGATGATGTGGCTCAACGAGAAGGCTCAAAAGGAGATGAAAAATAAGAGGTTGGGATTAGTTTCAGTAAGGCATAGTTCGCGATAAGTTCAATCTGAGTTTACATGTGCAACGCACGAGTTTACATTTAGTAGATTATAAAATTCACTCCTTAGATTATCATTGTTATAGTTAAACTATATCTTTTTTAAAATTTCATAGTTTATTATTGTTGTTGCTCCGAACAGTCAGGATATTTTACTGTCTCATTTAATAAGAAGAGTAGTTTAGATGTCCAATTCTATCTTGGAACCGTTGAATTTGTTTGTATAAAGTTATCCAATTCTATCAAGACAATAAATTGATTTTAGAGAGAAAAAAAAAGCTAACCTTATTCTTTCTTGGAACAAACAATATTCCGAAAGAAAGCAATAAAAATTTGAGAGAGTTGAACTGAAACTTAAAAAGGTGAATTCAAACAAAATATAAGGAAATAGATCAAATATTCTAATTGTTTCCATTAAAAGAGGCTTAAAAAGGGGAAAAAAGTTGGAAAAAGTGAAAAAATCGCAACTTGGAAAGGACAAAAACCCCTGCAATAAAAATTAGAACGGAAAAAACCGGCCGGTTTTTTTCGTTTATCGGTTCACGATTTTACCAAAAAAATCGGGCGGTTCACACCGATTTAGCCGGCTCACTTGCATTTCCGGTCTATATATAGGATCGAACGGGATTTGTGTCCAGATCCGGTTTTTTCCGGTTGGACCGGCCGGTCCGGTTTTTATAATACTGATTGGACAAGTTTGGCCACCGCTGAAGCCTATATGAAGATTTCATGATTTATTGTAATATATATTCCAAATAAAGAATTTATCTATTGGAATTTCCTTTTTATTGTTCTTGTTCGATTTAATTTTATAACATGATATTAGCACAAAGCTCTATAATTACATTGAATCGTATTTGAGTTAATAGTTAACTAATTAAACATTTTTTTCTCATTCAACCGCTTAAATAATTTGAAAGATGAGATTTTTTGGAAATGCTCGAAAGTAAGTGAAAAATAATAGGATGGGGTTAATTAATTATTTCGTTAAAAGGTTGAAGCAGCTCATTCTGACATAGGAGTTGTTTGAACAATTCAAATTATTTCGTAAAAATGTTGATGCAGCTCATTCTGACTTAGAAGCTGTTTGAACAATTCAAATTATATAATTAAATTGAACAAGTCCACCCGTTTAGTATAGTCGTTGGTGAAGTGGGTGAAGTGTGAACTTCGGAAACTTTCAAAGCGTATGATGGCGTTTTTAATATTGACGGTGAAGACTTAATGTAAGTAATGTTATCAATGAGACTTAAGGAATCTTGCATCCCCAGCTTATCGGCTCTCAAAATCACTGCTGTCAGAATCATTGAAATTTAGAAATATATTAATTACAAAAAAAAATATTAATATCCAAAAAGATATCTAAACATATAGAAAATATGATGTGCAAAACTAAGAATGTATATCATCACCACTCATTTAATCTAGTGTTAACATGTATGGTACTAGCTCCAGCTTTTAATAGATGAAAGTTCGAATTTTGCGTCTAGCATGATTAATTTAAAATTTTGATATCACGACGACAATATAGCACGTCGGATCATGATGAGATAATATATATACTGGTTTTGCACTTTTATATACTGTTTTACCATTTTATATATTATTTTACCATTTTATATACTGTTTTTATTCTTTATGTATTTTTTACTTTTTTTACTTTTGAAATTTGTATATATTATTCTAACATATACTATTTTGATTTTTATATATTGTTTTCACTTTCTATAAATATACTATTCTTAGAAAATGAATTATATATATCGTTATTATACCGTATCAAACTTTATATATAGGTGATCCGACGTGCTACAATGCAAGTGTGACCTTCAGGTCCCTTAAAAATATAGGTGACGGTATATGAGCTGAACCTCAAAAATAAAAATATATATTGCCATTCATTTAAAAATTTATATTAATAATATTAAAAAAATATAATGGACATATGAAAAAATATGATGGTTTTATATAAAGGTATAATAAACAATTATAAATATATAAAAGTACGGTGGACTGTGTTTAGGAGGTGTTGAAGTGACTGGTGAAAACATTTTCCCTATAAGTAATAAATCAATTAAATTTTTAAATCCATACAAGAGTTTATAAAATGATGATATCACATAAATATTAAATGATTTGGTAATGCTATCTAAGAAAATGAATTTAAAGAAATATTAAATGAATTTGTAATGCTACCTAAGAAAATGAATTTGCATAAAATATAAATTATTCAAGTTTAATCGAAGTTAAATTATTTGTTGATCTAATATTATATAATTCTTTAGGTTCATTTTATTATTACTTATTGGTTTGTTAAAAAAAATAACGCTATGAAATTTTTATATATAAATTTACACACTAATATTTGTAAGTCTCAAGACTTGCAATAATAATCATCAAAGGCCTATAAAAACATAATCCGGCCTGAGTCAAACTGTCCCAGTATTTACCATTGTAGGATTTTGTCTTATCCTTGTGAAACTATTTTCAAACTGTCATATCCTTTACGAAATTAATACCGTCTCATTATTTTTCACATCTTTTAAAGCCATAAAAGGCCATATCACCAATAATCTAAACCATTTAATGGGAAATGTTTCGTAGTATAGTTGATTAAAATATTTATATGTATAACAAAGGTACTGAATTTAAATCTTATGGAATGCAATCATAATTTATATAGAATAAAGTTTCCCAACCAAATTGGTTCAATATAAAAAAAATCTAAGTCACTTAATAATATAAAAATTTACATTTCAATGATTGATTCAAACTGATTTTATATGTTTCATATATAGTTATTTGCACCCCCCAACCCAAAATCCCTCTCAATATGCAATATTATCATTCTCACAATTATTACCGTTGTTAAATCCGAATCCAGTGGGCAAAAATTATTAATTTGTTAATGATGAAGATATTTAAAGAAGCACACTACTGCATACATAATTGAATAAATTAAAAGATTAATTTGTTAATATGAGTCTCTTTATATTTCCTTTATTTTCTATCTCATTTCGTCAAAAAAATAATCATTATTTAAATAATATTTTTTATTTATAAATCACCATGCATAAATCCTTGTGATTTCCTCTTTAAATTTAGCTACATAATATAGTTCCGACTTAAATGTTTATCTCAATTAATTTATAAAGAACCATGTATATAATGTATTTATAATATGTAATAATTGATTTGGATGAGGTCTTCACTTATAAGAAAAAATATTATATTATAATGAATATTTTTTTAATAGATATATTGCAACAAATATCTTTTATTAAATGAAGAGGATTTCTTGATGCTAATAAATATTGAATGAAGATTCCTTTTTGCAAGAATTATTTTGATGCCAATAAATATTCAATCAATTTTTTTTTTTTAGAAAAGTCCATTTTTGGACCCTCAACTATTTATTTAGTCCCTTTTTGGCCCATCAACTTTTTATTAGTCTCTTTTTAACCTCTCAACTATTGAATTAGCCTCTTTTTGGCCCTTCCATCCGTTAAATACTTACGTGTCCGTTAACTTGACACGTAAGCGATGATTTGGCATGTATTAATGATGTAAGTTTGATTCGATATGAATTTTTTCATTAATTATTTTTTTTTAGAAAAATATAAGATTGAAAGAATACGAGTGAAAGAAAGGAGGGATTAAATTTTTTTTATTTTTTTCAAATAATTATTATATCACAATTATCATGTCATAAATATATGCCAAATCATCATTTACGTGTCAAATTAACAAATATGTAAGCATTTAATAGATGGAAGGACCAAAAAGAGTCTAATTCAATAGTTGAGGGGTCAAAAATGACTAATAAAAAATTGAGGGGCCAAAAAGGGACTAATTGAATAGTTGAAGGGTCAAAAATGGTTTTTTCTCTTCTTTTTTTTTTGTCTAATTAGGTTTTTCACTCAACTGAATATATTATGAGTCATTGATCGTAATAAGTGGTTATTTTTAAGACGCGACTCAAAAAAAAACTAGCCCGGCCTGACGCAAACCTAAGTGATTTGAAAATGACCCAAAAACCCGAATGACTCGTAACCTGAATGATCCAAAATCCGAACGATCCAAAACCGCATGTCCCGAAATCCAAATTGTTTTGCCCCAAATTTCAAATATTAAATTTAGAGGGGAACATTATATGTATCATTACAAAATTCCACAAAATATAAAATACAATAAATAATACACTTAAAAAAAAATACTAATTCAACTATTGTCGTCTTTCAAATCCAGACACTTTATACCTAAACCTAGGGGAAGATGGAAAAAGAGGGGGGTGAGTTCAACCATTTTGGTGATATAATTGAATAAGAAAACTGATACCACCACTAGATTAGCCTAGTGGTCATGGTACCAACCTCATCTATTCATAGGTGAGGGATTCGAATCCCGCGTATAGCAGGATTGATTTAAAAATTTAGGTGAAGTCATATGAGCCCCTCTAAATGCGAACAAATAACAAGTGATCGCTTGTAGTTCTCCCTAAAAAAAAAAGAAAACTAAGATACAATATAAAGAATGGACCTAAAAAATAACATATACTTCAAGAATATGTATCATGTGTAACACCCCAGACCGAAACGTAATGGGGCTAGTGATTAGTCTCATATTCACTTGTGAATGTGAAATTGTGTTACTTACATAGTCTAGTGCACTAACTACTAGCACCAACCAAGCTTAAGCATTTTTTCAGGATAATATGGTGTGGACCTGAAAGTTGGGCTGGGTCAGTTAATGCACTAGGCTCTTACATATGGTATCAGAGCAGTTCGATCATGAGAATACTATCGTGCGGTCGCATACGGATATGCATTGGTTGAAAGAGACCTGAAGTACTATTGTATGACTATGCGCACGGATGTGTACTAGGATGCAACTGGCCATCTGTGAGTTATGACGAGGACGTCAGAATTTAAGTGGGGAGTTTGTAACACCCCAGACCGGAACGTAAGGGAATGTGAAATTGTGTTACTTAAATAGGCTAGTGCATTAACTACTAGCACCAACCAAGCTTAAGCCTTTTTTCAGGACAATATGATGTGGGTCTGAAGGTTGGGCTGGGCCAGTTAATGCACTAGATTCTTACATCATGACAAGCACATTTTCTTTTCTTTTCCGGTATGAATAGGAAATGAATACATTCAATTGCATGAATCACATTTTAATGCCATAACTATCCACTTGATGTATGTTTTGACTAGGTTAGAGAAACAACCAACAAAATTAAAGTCTTATTTTCTTTTGAGGAAATTTCATATATGCCATTACAAAAACACTAAATATCATATTTGCCATTATAAAAATCAAAATATCATATTTGCCATTACAAAAACTTAAAATATTATATTTGCCATTACAAAAACACAAAATATCATATTTGCCATTCTAAACTATAAAGCTATCAAATTTATCCAAAACTTGAAATCATTAATTTTTTTTCCGTTAATTGCCACTCTAAACTATAAAGCTATCAAATTTATCCAAAATATGAAATCATTAATTTTTCCTTTAAAAGTGACAGTCAAGTCTTACAAATACCATTATATCCCTAATATTATTCCATAAAATAGATTTCAAATTAACTGTTGATTTGATCCTTATATATAACAAAATATTTTTTTCCTTTTTTAATGTGAAGTTAAAAATTAATATCAAAAAATATATTTAAAAAAATAATCGATCTATTACAATTCCAATCAATTTTTGAGTAATCATTTCTAAATAAGAAATGTGAGAAAGATTATATATTATCTTTAGAGGTACAATATTATGAGAGAAGAAGAGTGACAAACCAGAGAAGATAAATTAGGTTGAAAAGATAATATGGATATTTTTGCTAGTGAAGGACAAATGAGAGAAGATTATTTTGGTAGTATTAAATACAACTTAACGGAAAGTTAACAGTGTTAGATATATTTGATATTCTCGAAGTTTTAAACGGGTAAATTTGAGAAATTTTCTGTTTTGAAATGACAAATATGATAGTTTAAGTTTTTATATTAATGGCAAATATGATATTTTAAGTTTTTGTAATGGCATATATGATATTTGATTATGAGAAACATGTTTATTCACTTCATATATGAATGAGTGTATGGGTGACTAATATATTTACATATATTAGATCAACCATGAATGACACTTCAGGTTCACGCCATCAGAATACGTGATTCTGATAATAGAACTGTGAACCAACGAATGACATTCTAAACCGTCCCTAGTGATATGTAGGATGTTTATAGAGATAAGCATACTTTAGGTAAGAAGCTACATATCCACACTAGTATATTCGCATATTGGATGATCATGTTTTGCTAATCATGGACATAAGGATGTCAAGTCTGAAATATAGGTACGTGTTAGAGAACACGTACTGGACTGACCACACTATGAGAATATGCATGGTATATGTCATGATTCTTATATGAATAGTGTGTTTGTTCCTACGACCTGAGGTCACCATGGATTCCTATATGTGGAACTGCATACTTTAATATGATCTTACGTCATCCTTAACGGGATGATTATTAGGGTCATCATTAGGTATGCACTGAATCATGAAGAGGAATGTGAGTGACCAAGATGGGATTTGTTTCTCTCGTCAAGAGGGAAATATCACTGGCCCCCTGATGAACTAGGACTGAAGAAAATGCATGGCCATGCTCAAAATGGATTAACATGTGTTGTTAATATCATTTTGTATTTGTTCAGTCTAATTCTCGATCAGGAAATAGACTTTGATCAAACTCAAGGATGACATACTTCCATGCCTTGTGATCAAGACATATATCGTAGAACAAAAGGAACAAGCAAATATCTATTCGGATAGGTTTACGATCGTTGATCATTTCATTTAACATGGGTAGTCATGACATCAGTCTAGAGGTTACTCATGACTTACGATCTTTAGAAGATCGTTGCCAACGTTAAATGGAACCTACACGGTCACACAATAAACTCCATTCATACGGAATGAAAAATACCTTAAAACAGTTGTACATGAGATGTATAAATTGGTGAACGAAATAATCAATCATTAGATGATTGATTGTGCAAAACAGCACACTTCCGTTCTAAACGGAAGGCGGAAGGCTTCTGTTTGGAACGGAAGGTGCTATTTTCTTGGCAGCCAGGTTTTCGCAGTTTTGGAAACTGTATTTCGTTCTGAACGGAAGGGTTCTGTTCTGAACGGAATATACGCAGAAAACTAGGTTTTCAGTTATGGTAACTGAGCAAACGTTCGCCTCCCTCTCAAGTATAAATAGAGGGGCAGTCCCCTTCTATGAGACACACAATTCTCAAGTCTTAGAGGCCGTCGTTATACATAAATAGAGAGAGAGAGAGAGAGAGAGAGAGAGAGAGAGTTTAGAGGTAATTTCGGAAAGTATTTCCGGACTCGTCTAGCCGAGTCTGGTAATTCCTTGTGTCCGAAGTTCGCGTGGATAGGAGTAGAGATCTCTTACTTTGGAGATAAGCGAGCGATCAAGTTCTTCATCCCTAGGAAGAGAAAGGAGGTTCACGGAGTCGAGCTTCAGGAAGGAGAATGTTGCTAGTCATAATCGTTCAGACCTACATCCGTTCTCCGTCTCGCGGATCAGGAAGATCCGAGGTATAACTTTTAATAGTTAATCTCGTATCTTTATTCCTTTAACAATGATCCGAGGAAGGGTTGAACCCGTAGGTTCCGCTGCGCATGTAACGTACATGGTTACGGATTACCCAACAATTTTAAAGTTTTTATAATGGAATATATGATATTTTAAGGTTTCTGCAGTGGCAAATATGATATTTTGATTTTTGCAATGACAAATATGATATTTTATGTTTTTGTAATGGCAAATATGAAATTCTCCCTTTTCTTTTTAAGTAAATGCAAGTATGAATTGTTGGCCCATAAATGTCAGAGTTTTTTTAGAAATATTGTTAGAAAGAAATTTCAAGATTATGAAAATATTTATTTGATATATGGATATATAATTTTATAAAATAATAATCTTATAAAATGATGGAAATTTTGATGCAAAATTACCAAAATACCTGTAACTGAAAATCCGAAAATTCGGGGTTATATCACGATTGACCCATGAACCGAAAATCTGTGACCTGAAATGACTTGAACATGAATCACCCGTCCAATTTAACTAAAAATAAACTGATCCTTTTCCTTTGATACTTGAAATAATATGAAGTTGCGGGTATGGCCTTTTCTATAATAATTGATCTGAAAACGATGACATGAATGATCGAAATGACCTCAAATGCCAATATGGATGAGTCATGGTTCATGATCCGTGTGAAAGATGGCAGTCGACTTTGGATCTGAACCCAATTGATCCGTAATCGTATTTCGAATGACCTGTAATCCTACATATGGCTGAAGTTGATTCATGTAAGAAATTCTAATGGATCATATTATTTATTTCTTCGTGTATATTGTATATATTATAAAGATCTAATGGGTTAATTAAATGAGGTCAAATTTTAAGGGAATTTTTTTGTAATAATAAAGAAGCAAGTCATTTGTTATTTAAACTTAAGATATAAATTCTCTCTGAATCTCTAGCTAAATATAATTGAGGGTATAATTGTTGTTTTATTTTTTCAAGTAATTGATGATAACAAAATATTACGTGTGTAATTTAACCAACTAATTTGGCCGATCATTAACGGCAAGGTTGCTTGAGATAATTTAAACATTTTTACGGATATTCATGACATATAAGTGATTTTGTAGGGTACTAATGGCATTTCAGGTTTTGCAGGTCTATATGTGAAATTTTGAGATTTTGTGGGTACACACGTGAAACTTGGCCTGCTTTTTATATGTATAGTTTGCTTATGAACTGCTCCCTTGCTCTCAAGTCACCTCTGCCTCTTTTTCTTATCTGGTAGAACAAGGAAATAACAGAACACATTAATGGCTGGGGGATTTGCTGTAGCTAATGGCTCTGCCACTGACTATGGAGGGTCGCTTACTTTTGCAGTCATACTCACATGTATCATGGCGGCCTCAGGCGGTCTTATTTTCGGCTATGATATTGGAATTTCAGGTCAGATTAATGCTTTGAGTTTCTTTTTCCAACCAGTACTCCGTACTTGCGTATTATTTTTCGTTGCTCACTCTACCATCGGAATGGAAAAAGAACTTGAACAAACATATATGCTGATCACACAACTTCTTTGCAGGTGGTGTGACATCCATGGAGTCATTCCTAGGCAATTTTTTTCCTGTCGTGCTAAGGAGGATGGCTCAGATCAAGGAAAACAACGTGTATTGTATTTATGACAATGAAGCACTTACGGCCTTCACATCTTCATTGTATATCGCCGGCCTAGCAGCATCACTAGTAGCCAGTAAAGTTACCAAGGCAATTGGAAGACAGGCCGTTATGCTACTCGGTGGGGTTATTTTATATCATTTTATTTAACAAATGATTTAAAAGAGTATGTTTCATTGAAACAAAAATTTATTCACAAATTTACTAAATCTTAAATGATATCTTAAAATCTATCTAATCTTATCTAAATCACCGATATTAAATTAGGTGGGGCCATGTTCTTTGCCGGAGCAGCTCTCAACGGCGCTGCTGTTAATATTGCTATGCTCATCATTGGACGCATGCTGCTCGGCTTTGGGGTTGGCTTTACCAATCAGGTTAGTGATCGATTCAGAATTTTTACACCAAACAGTTTTCTTTCTTTTCATTAATGTACAAGATCCAAAATTATTTGTATCTCCTTTTTGATGTTAGTGTGAGTTAATCTTCTTGGGTTATCTTATTATCTGATATCAGTATAATAACTAAGAGCATATGTTTTTACATCGGTCAAAATCATAACCTCGATGGACATTAAAATGGTTAAAATTTATAATATGGTTATTTATAAAATAAAATAAAAATTGAATTTTGTATTGGTTTATTAATCATCTAATATTTTAAAATAATTACATATAATTAAAATTTCAATCACTTTCTCCTAAAAAATGAATAACAAGACTCAAATGAGCGGATGAACTTGGAGACTAACTACAATTTCCCAATAATTAAGATTTTCATCTTACATATGTCTTTCTTCCATGCTTTATTTCTCATGGATTCAATCTGTATTCATTATATATGACATTGTATATTGTTAGGGTAAAAAGAAAGAACAAAAATATCATAAATAACATTTCTTCAAGAAAACTTATCACTAAGAACTTGAAATGGTATCCCGTGAAGCCGACGGTTGGCATAGTGTCATTGATATCGGTACCCATTGTTGCTGGTACCAAAATCTGTTCGATGAACACGGTATGAGATAATATCTGGTAGTATCTAATTATCTGTTCCGTATTTGCTGCTACTTGAAAATAGTGTTGACCACTATATTATTGGGATGCCCTAGCCCTACCGATTCCTTATTTTTCTTCGCACTACACATGGGCCATTAACTAAACAAAAAGACAAAATAATAAGAAAAATGTATATGAAATAGAGCGTTGACATTTAGTTAGACAGGTTGCGGATATCGTTGTCAGCAGTGGCCATATTTGTTAGGGGATTTTGAAGAAATACATTGTTTTAATAATTAAGAATTTTGAAGTATGTTTTTACATTTTAAGAGCATATTTCTTGAGCGAGTATTTAAACGTTAGGGATTACAAAAATTATGCTTCATATGGGACTTTTCGGTTGAAATTGATTATGAATAACTAATAAAAGTATATAATAATTCCAGCTAAAATTCGCGCGTTGCGCGATATTTACAAAGTTCTTCCGACAATTGGAAGTGTACTACTTTCTATTTTATTTTGTAGAATTCCAGTAAAAATATCAATATCATGTTTTTTAATAGTCAAAATCAAGCAAACATTTATAGAGATGTTTACAAAATAATAACGAAACATAGTAAATTAAAAAAATGTAAAAACTAAAAGTTGAAAATCTTTATGGATTTATAAGTGTCAAAGTTTTATTTTTAGTTAGTATGAAATAAATATTTCTATACAGGAGCTTTATGCAAAATAGTTTAGTTGTGTATATGTTAAAAATTTGAAATATAATCTTGAGGAGAGAGAGAAGAAAAAAATTCAAGGTGTACACAATTCCTCTTAAATATTGACCATACATTCATTAATTATCAAAAGGCTAAGACAAAAGAGGCTGATGTGGCTAATTTTGGTGAACGTACGGTAGATAAAGGGGTAGATAAAGGGATTAAGGATTATATATATTAATAGATAAGCAAGATCCATAAAAAATAAAAAACTTATGAATCAGTCAAAAATGAAATGCTGACTTGGAGATATTTTTAGCAGAGAGACAACAAGAGTTGATTAGGATATTGGCTGAAATGTCTACTGACGAACTAACGATATTTATTGATTTAGAACAAGTTGATCAGTATTTATTACTTTGGAGTGCAAATTGAATATGAATAACTACTAGAAGTATATAATAATTTTCAGACTGTGATCAGTACTAAGTTAGAAGCAAACTAAGCATCAGGCCCTAAGCCAACAAAATGGGATAGTACCGTCAGTGTCATCGGGTGGGTTTGTATCTATCTGGTACCATAAACAAAAAAAAATTATGAAAATAAATAAACTGATCAGCCAAAAATAAAGTACCGAACAGATCTTTTTAAGAGAGAGAACAATATATACTTGACTACGATATTCGTTGAAATGTCTACTTAGGAACTAATGATATTTACTGATTACAACAAGTTGATTAATTTATATTGTTGTCAGCCAAACAAGTCACTTTCTTCAGCTCGACTATGATTGATGAAGTTGGGTTCAATTAGTAGAAGTCAACTATACAGAGAGGTCTGATCGAATTACTAAGATGTGTTTTTGAAAATATTTCACGTGATTGCCTCAGAGATTCAGGCTGGAAACTGATTATTTACTTGTTTAAATAATATGAAACATATTTGATTCATTGGTTGTCAAAAACGGTATTAAATACTACAAGTAGAATACTCACAACTTTGCTAAAAAAAAAAGACACACCAAAAACAAAGATGAACCTGAAACATCAATTTCCAAAAATATAGACGTTCTTGAAAATTCATTGAACAAAGGAAATAGCCGTGTGAACAACCCGAATAACATTAATCTTATATTATGATTTTGGAAAAGTTGATGGTATTTTATCCCGTTATTGTTGGCAGATATCTTGCTTTTGAGAAATACCATGAAATTTGAATTTAGTTCATTGACTTTTAAGTCATGAATTTAGTTCATGCATTTATATTTTGAGAACTAAATTCCATTTATATTTTTGGAAGACAAAATTCATGAAATTATATTTTGGAGAAGTAATGTAAATCAAAATTATAAATTGAATTTAGTTCACAAAAACTAGTTCTTCGAAATATAAATCATATACATGAATTGCCATGAATTTAGTTCTCCAAAATATAAGTTGAATTTTAATGAAGTTAGTTCATAACATAATATGAATTTAGTTCATTAAGTTTGCTGCAAAACATCCAAGCCATCATTCAACTGTTACAAGGGTAAACCAAAATTAGGCAACTATAAAATGTATGGACAAAATTTGGCCAATTAGACCAAATAATCATCAGATATGTGCCTAAAGTAGCGGGTTTATAATACTGATATATTGAACATCCAAGTATCTTAACAGGCTACTCCAGTCTACCTTGCTGAGATGGCTCCTCCAAGGTGGCGCGGTGCCTTCACAGGCGGTTTCCAATTCTTCCTTGCACTTGGTAACCTGGTGGCTAATCTTACCAATTACGGGTCATCCCACATCAGGTGGGGTTGGCGCCTCTCTCTTGGTCTGGCTGCTGCCCCTGCGACAATCATCGTTCTTGGGGCCTTATTCATCACAGACACCCCAAGTAGTCTCATTTTGCGTGGAAAGATGGATGCTGCCAAAGTAGCTCTTCGCCGTGTCCGTGGCCCAAATGCTGACATAGACACTGAGCTGAAGGAGGTCATTAAATCAGTGGAACGGGGACAAAAGAATGAGGAAGGAGCGTTCAGACGTATAATTAGGAGGGAGTACAGGCCACACTTGGTGATGTCTGTGGCGGTCGCACTTTTCTTTCAACTGACTGGGGTGATTGTCCTGGCATTTTTCTCGCCGTTGTTGTTTAGGATTGTTGGATTCGGAAGCGATGGTGCACTGATTGGCGCAGTGATTCTCGGAGCAGTGAACCTAGGTTCCATAACGGTGTCGACTTTCACAATCGATCGGGTGGGTCGTAAGCCATTGTTCATGATTGGTGGGGTTGTTATGATCATCTGCCAGGTAATAATAATAATAATAATAATAATAATAATAATAATAATAATAATAATAATAATAATAATAATAATAATAATAATAATAACTCTTCTGAATATAAAAAAAAATACCACTTTTTAGATTCTCCAAAACCCCCCATACATGTATTAATTTTTTTTTAACCCCATACATGTATGACCTTTCACATTCTATCCAATTTTACTTTTTTGGACCAAAATGCCCTTATCAAATTATTTTGATAAATTGTTATATGTTTTATTCAATAAAAAATTATAACTAAACCAGTAATAAAATATTTTACGGCATAAATTTCTAGATATTATTTGATATAATTTTTCGACATCTGATTTTATACAGTTTTATATTATATTAAATAAAATTATGTATTATATATGTATTATTTTCTAATACAATTTATAACTTAAATAATATTTATATATAACATAGTGTCAGAAAATTTATTTGACCAAAATACCCTCATCAAATTATTTTTATAAATTGTGTTAAAGTTTTATTCAATAAATTAATAACTTAACCAGTAATAAAGTATTTTATGACATAATATTTCATGATATTTTATGATATAATTTTTCAACATATGATTTTATACGATTTTATATTATATTATATAAAATTTTGTATTATATAAGTATTATTTTGTAATACAATTTATTACTTGAATAATATTTATATGAATTCATAAAATATTATAGTGTATCGTAAAATTCATTATAGAAGATTGTAATGTAATAATGTGAAATATTTTATCACAAAATATTATTTATTTATTATTTTTTATTGAATAAAACTTCAAATAATTTATAAAAAAAATTAATGCGGGTATGTTGGTTTAAAATTTTTAGAATTGGACGTAATTTTAAAGTTAACACATATACGGGTAAAATAACTAATTCATTTTATAGCTTTTTTGAAGAATTATAAAAGTGAGGATTTTTTTTTTAAATGTTCAGGAAAGTTAGGAGATTTTTTTGAGATTCCCCTTTTAGTTAGTATATGACTTTTTATTAAGAAATATTGACATGTATTTGTCCACATGTTCTATAAAGGTCGCAATGGCATGGATTATGGGAGCACAACTCAGAAAGGAAGAAGGCACCATGCCTCATCGTTGGGCAGTGGCATTGCTAGTACTGGTGTGCGGTCATACAGCTGGATTTGGGGTCTCTTGGGGTCCACTCAATTGGGTCATTCCAGGAGAGATATTCCCAGTAGAAATTCGGTCTGCTGGAAATGGCATCACCGTTGCAGTCGGTTTAGGTTGCACATTTATACAGACTCAAACTTTCCTCGCCATGCTTTGCACGTTTCAGTATGCTACTTTTGCTTATTATGCCGGCTGGGTCGTGATTATGACCACATTCATTGCCTTTTTTATGCCAGAAACCAAGGGTGTTCCTTTGGAGTCTATGAACTCGGTTTGGGAAAATCATTGGTACTGGAGTCGGTTCGTAAAGGAAAGGGATGTATTTAAGAAGTCCCTAGAAATTTAATTTTATTTATAATGACTATGTACTCCAGTATGTACTCCAGTTTGTAGTTTTTATGTTCAAGTCCTTGGATTTAATATGGGTATCCTTGTATACACATAACTAAGGTGATTAATTATTTTATGGGTGATACTATTTTTAAAGCGGATTTTTCTGCATCTAGAGCAACATTCAAATTTTTTATCAAAATTCTGAAATTACCCTGCTTTAATTATGCTAAGTATTTATTACACAAATCTGCATTGATTAGCAAAATCACTTCTTTCTTCATTAATTGTGACAAAAATAGTAATTATGAATTTATGATTAATGTAAATATCTCATATTCTTGTATCTGTATTCTGTTATTCGCTGCACGACTAAAACTAAATTAAACATTCTACCATTTCTTGTTGCATGCCACACTACACCTTCATCATCCAGTTTGTGACATGTTTTTTTTTCTGTTTCAAATTTTGATGATCAATTAATTACTTCATCTATTATCATTAGTAATTATACATCTCTTTCAAAATTTCATTTTGTTGGACGAAATTCAATGTTGAAGTATTTATAATAGTGAATTATTAGGAGATTTGTTTTTACACAAATTTTTTCTTTTATATAAGTTTATTTTCAGCATATGACAACTTGTGTAATTCAAATAAAGGACCATGAAGCAAATCGAAATATGTTTATATGGTGTAATTGAAATCCAACCTTAGGTAGAAAAATGACATTGAAATATACGTATGGTGTGATGGAGCATGGAGTAAAAAGGAATAAACATTGAGGAGAAAATCTATAATTTATTTGCATTAATGGTTATTGTCATTTTTAATTGTGTGATAAATATCTAACTCAATTAAACAAGGACAATTTTGGATTTTTAATGAAAAATTTTAAAGTCGCTCTAGACGAAGAAAAGTCAGCTCTAAAAATGACGTCACCCTTATTCTATTTATGTATATTTTATAAGAAATTATGCCCGCGCACTTGAGAAATTGTTGAGAAATAAACTATCGACTCCCAAATTTATAATAGGTTCAAAAGCTTAAAATTTTACTCTTTTACTGTGCTGCCACGTCAGCCTTTTATTTCCAACCTTGGATCAAAAAAAAAATTTACTTACGATATTTAATCGCATTCATTGAATTAAAAAAGAGAAAAGCTCACTTTTGCCCCTTGAATTATTCAAAATTGTTCAACTTGCCCCCCTGAACTTTTTTTTGCGCACTTTTGCCCCCTGAACTCTTCCAAATGTTCAACTTGCCCCCTCCATCCAGTTAAACGCACAGTCAGCAGTTATCTGCTTGCGTGGCGTGCTGACGTGGCAAATAAATGATTTTTTAAGCCACGTCAGCGACCCCTTCTCTTTCTTCTTCTTCTTCTTCTTCGATGCGCTGAAGCTCTCTGTCTCTCTTCGCTCTTCTCTCGCGCGACACCAGCCGAGCCGCCTGCGTCGCCGCACGCGTCTCCAGCTCTCCTCCTCTTCTTCTTCTTCCCGTTCTTCTCTTTCTCTCCTTCGCTTCTGACTCTCCTTCGCTCCTTCGCTTTGTAACGGTTCTTTCTAAAAACCGTTACAAAGTCTTCGATTTAGTATCGGTTCTTTAAAACAACCGTTACTAAGACTTCGATTTCGTATCGGTCCATTCATTAAAACCGTTACTAAGGGTTATGGTTGAAGATTTAGTAACGGTTTTTTGAAAGAACCGATACGAAATCGAATACTTAGTAACGGTTTTTTTAAAGAACCGATACTAAATCGAAGGTTTTTAGAAAGAACCGTTACAAAATCGGGAAAATCAAAACCATAAACCCTTAGTAACGGTTTTAATGAATGAACCGATACGAAATCGAAGAGTTAGTAACGGTTTTGTTAAAGAACCGATATTAAATCGAAGACTTTGTAACGGTTTTTAGAAAGAACCGTTACAAAGCGAAGGAGCGAAGGAGAGTCAGAAGCGAAGGAGAGAAAGAGAAGAACGGGAAGAAGAAGAAGAAGAGGAGGAGAGCTGGAGACGCGTGCGGCGACGCATGCGGCTCGGCTGGGCGGCGACGCGTGCTGGCTCGGCTGGTGTCGCGTGAGAGAAGAGAGCGAAGGAGGAGTCAGGATCGAAGAGAAGAAAGGGAAGAGGTTATTACCCACGTCAGCATGCCACGCAATCAGTTAACTGCTGACTGGGCATTTAACTGGATGGAAGGGGCAAGTTGAACATTTGAAAGAGTTCAGGGGGCAAAAGTGCGCAAAAAAAATTCCAGGGAACAAGTTAAACAATTTTGAATAGTTCAAGAGCAAAAGTGAGCTTTTCTCGTTAAAAAAACAAATTTACTTTTAACCTGCAAAGGTGTCAACTCTTCGTTAGTTCCGCCTCTCTCCCTCACTCTCTCCCCCTCTCAGTTCTCACTCGCTAATCTCTCCCTCTTTCTTTCCCTCTGCAGGCTCTGCTCAATCGCTCACTCTCTCTCCCGTCGCTCACTCTCCATCCATCTCACTCGCTCACTCTCTCTTTCTCTCCCTCTGTCTCTCTCAATCGCTCACATTCTCCTTCTTTCGCTGAGCAAAAAATGAGCGAAATTAGGTCTAACAGTACCTCCGCATCTCAGTCTTTCTCACCCGTCTGCGATTTTTTTCAAAATCAAAGCTTCCTTATTCTTGGAGAAACATTAAAATGTACTACTTGGTGAGATATTTTTTTTATCAACTTTTTGTATTGTTTTTTTTTTTATTCTATTTGGATTCTCTGAATGACATTGTTGATTCTCTCAATTTGTGCATATTTTCGTTCTTTTAACATGCAACTCTCTGAAATCAGGGTTATAGATGCAGATAATAGGCTTGCAAGAGCTGCTAATTGGATGCTATTTGGTAAGTATCTGTCATCTCAATATCTAAATTCTATCAATTTCTTTACTTTAGAAATGTGACAGAAAAAATTCTCATTCCTTTGCGTAATTTGTTTGTGAGAAAGAAGTGAACCAAAATTTTTTTATTCGTTTATTTTGTGTTATATTGCACAATTGTGGCTCAAACGAGACTAAAACTAAAATTATAAGGTGCAAATTCCATTTTATTTTTAGATAAAACATTTGTTTTGTTCTTACTTACAAGAAGAGATCCATCTCTGGAGAAATTCCAGCTTTTCCTGTTTGGAGAAAATCCAACACACACTCTGTTTGCCTAAAGATGATTAAAATGCATTTAAAATGTCAAAAATTATTAAAATGCATTTTATTTGGGAGGATTCTTTTTTTTATTATCAGATTTTAGTACCTTTGAGTATTTGAAATTCCAATGGATTCTTGAACGAATCTTGGCCCTTCATCGTATCCTTCGCAAATTAGTTCCCTTGTTTCAACTGTATAGCACACTATGCCCCTTATTGTATCTTCATAATCCTGATCAATCAATCAGACTTTATTCAGCTTTATTTTCTCCTCCTATTGCACAGAACAATTTTTGGGTATTCTATTATTTTTTCAAAAAGAAATAAAGTACAATAAAACACACAATTTTAATTTCCCCTATGACATTTCTCAATTGGCATTAAAAACCATGTCAAAAACCCTCTGAAAAATAAACTGTGTAGTAACAAGAGAAATTGGACATTTGATTATGTAAAATGACAGTACTGGTGTCCTCAGTTTGATGATATTTAAAATTATTCCGAGCTACTAATATATTTGTGTGAGAATGTCTTGAGCTAGATAGTCGTACGATCAAATTCTTGGAAATGTCTCGGTCGCTTCCTGCCTATCTCAGAAGAATAAGAAGTCGTCACGCATGCAAAGGATTTCAAGAGAATATCTCAAGGCGTGGGAGCAAGCTTCTTAGTTCTTCGTGTGTGTTACTTTTTTTTTGGTAGGCAATTTAATTTTTATTAAAAGGGGAGTATAATCTGTAATTTGTCAATTTCTGGCCAGTTTCGTTGTCAACGGAAATGGTTCCCAACGGACCACTGTTTTGGCAACGGAACCCTCCGTTGAGCAATCTTTCGCCCTGACTTTGTTTTGGCTGAAATTGTATACAGTCCGTTGGGAACGGAACTATTCCGTTGGCAACGCAATTGTAGGAATTTAGCCGTTTGGTTTGAAATCTTCCTTGATTGTCTTCCGTTTTTGTCAGTTCGTTGGCAACGGACTTGTCCGTTGTTAACGGAACTGCGCAGTTTTTCTTTTCTAAGGCTGTTCTCTTCCTCCTTTAAAATGGGGGAGCCGCCTCTCTCTCAAAATTTAACGATTTCTAGATACAAAAAGCAGAAATACTCCTCTCTTAATACTGTTAAATTGCGCTAAATCTTAAAGTGAGTTTAGTGAAGTTTTGAGCGTGTTGCTCGTTGGTTTGTTGAAGTTGAAGAGATCGAGTTTGTAAGTTATTGTTCCACCGGCCGTCAAGAGGTTGTTGTAAGGCGACGGTGGTTCGAGGTCTTGTACGATCTTGTTTGTTAGTGCTAAACGGAGCCGCAAGGCAAGTCCCGGAGAGTAGGCAACTCGTGAACGCGGTAAGGACTGCTAGTGAATAAACGCAACCACCTCGCCGAACTCCGTTATCAGATCGTGTGTTTGGTATCAATTTACTTTTTTTTATTTCTTATTTATTTATCTTTCTTTATTAATTAGTATTCAAACAACCATCAACAAAAATCTAAAAACAATAAAAATATAAAACCCTAAAAATACAGTATTCATGTTTCCGCACTTTAGGCCTTTTAAACCCCTCTATAGGCCTCAACCGAACAACAGGTGCATTCATGTAAGTATGCATTTTGACTGGGTATATAAGCATATTGAACCTTAATCATTCATACCAAAACTAAAATCCTAACAAAAATTTAAAATCAAACAGAACCATACCTTGCTTCTGACAGCCAGCGGTTTCGCAATAGAAACTGTAGAGGATCTCAAAACTTGAACATGGCTTGCTCTATTTACAGTGGAAGCCCCTGAGATTAGTGAGCTCTTTCATTTATACCCTTTTGATGTGATAAAAGTAAAACAAGTGCATCCACGTGTTATTGCCATTGTTTCTCTTTATAAAACAAATAAATAAATATGTAATGTAAGATTCTTCATCTAATCATTACTAAAGTGGTTCAAAACTTGTTAATAAACTAAACATTAGATTGTAGCATTTTTCTCATACAAGTACTATCTCTTACAACTCACAAGTATTAACCCACACAATAACTAGAGATGATCTAACTTGAAGATAGTTAGTATAACAATGGAGGTGATAAGACAATGGAGATGCTATGGAAAAGTGAATTCCGGCGAAATCCATGCAATCCATTGTGCATCCAAACGGCGTATTACTCTAATGGTTGTTTCATTGGTTATCCTTTTAGCTATCGGACTCGGTCTTGCAATAGCTTCCTCTTCAACCAAAGATCATAGCAAGTACGGTTCATATCGCAGCCAATCACCAGCTGCCACATCATCGCTAAACGATACAATCAAGTTGATAAGCAGCGTTACGCGCTACCCTAACTTATGCCTTTCAACAATCTCGCCTGCTAATGCATCTTATGTGCCAAACGACCTGATCGAACTCTTCAAACTATCTCTTCACGCGAGACACTGAATGAAATCTCTAATGTTTCATCTTTAATTGGTCAAATTAGATTCCCTTTAAATGATAAACGGCTTGGTTTGGCGATCGAGGATTGCAACGAGCTGTTTAACAATGCAATTGACGATCTTAGCAATTCCATTTCATTGTTAGACTCAAAATTAGTTGTAAGTGATCTCAGAGCGTTGTTAAGTGCCGTTGTAATGGATCAGGTCACATGCATTGATGGTTTTGAGGGCACGAGTGGAAGCGTGAGAGATAAGTTGGAGATTTCGATAGATAAATCCACCAAGCTTACTAGTAATAGCCTAGCGATAGCCACGGGCATTTTTGCTATCTTACATAAGCTCGATTTTAAAACGCATAGGAAATTACTCGCAACAAATGATAACGTTTTTAGAAGGAGGTTATATGTTTTGGGAGATCCGATGCGATTAACGCCAAATGTTACGGTAGCAAAAGATGGGTCTGGTTTACTTAGGAAAATTTCAGAGGCGATCCGTTTTGTGCCGTTGAGAAGTGAAAATCCATTTGTGATTCATGTAAAATCGGGGATTTATAGTGAAACTGTGATAGTCGCAAAGGAGAAATGAAATGTGATTTTGGTTGGAGATGGAATGAATGAGACAATTGTGGACGGGAGCTTGAATTTTGATGATGAAGCCCCAACCTTCTCTACTGCAACTTTTGGTGAGTTTGTTAATCTGTATTTTTTGTATATTCTGATATTTTTAATATAAAATGGTTTGCTGGGTGAAATCTGTTTTTTAAGTGTTAGGTTAATAAAACCTTAATTAAAATAAGTTTAAATGTAGGTAGTATGATTTATCTAAAAAAATGTAGTTAGTATGATGGAATCTGATCATGCGTTTGTTCGATTGTTTCATGCAAAAAAAAACTCAGCTAGATTTTTCGTAAAGAATGATAGTAAATACAAAATTCATCAAATGCAAACCAAAATTTGTGTTCAATTTAAAATATTTCTCCACAATCTTTGTTTGCACCTAAAACTCACGGTTCGTGCGTTTGTTTGCTCGTTTCATTCAAAAAAAATTCGGATAGATTTTTCGTAAAGAATGATAGTAAATACTAAATTATTCAAATGCAAACCAAAATTTGTGATGAATTTAAAATATTTATCCACAATCTTTGTTTGCCCCTAAAACTCAGGTTTCGTGCGTTTGTTTGCTCGTTTAATGTAATAAAAACTCGGCTAGATTTTTCGTAAAGAAAATACAAAATTATTCAAATGCAAGCAAAATTTGCGTTCAATTTAAAATATTTCTCCACAATCTTTGTTTGCACCTAAAACGCATGTTTCTTGCGTTTGTTCGCTCGTTTAATACAAAAATAACACGGCTATATTTTTCGAAAAGAATGATAGTAAATACTAAGAAATGCAAACTAAAATTTGTGTCTATTTTAAAATATTTATCCACAATCATACTTAGAAATGTAGTTAGTATTGGTCTCCATTTTTACCATAAAAAATCTAAAATTGTTTCTTTAATTTTCCTGTCAATAGCAGACTGGTCGTAGTTGGGCCAAACAAGCCCAAGGCCTGTTTAATAAACCCTGAATTAATTAAACAAGAACATAAACAAAAACTGAAATTCATAATTTCCATTTTTCAATATCCTTGTCTTTCAAAATAAAAATAAAAAACAATATCCTTGTCTTTCACAGCTGTAGACGGAAAGAGATTCATGGCAAGAGACATCGGATTCCGAAACTCCGCCGGCCCGCGAAAACACCAGGCAGTGAGCTTCCACTCCAGCTCAGACCGGTCAGTCTTTTACTGTTGCTCCTTTGACGGCTTTCAAAGTACGCTTTTTGTCCACTCATTTTGCCATTTTTATCGCGCCTGTCACATCACAGGCATGGTTAAATAAGAAAATAAAATGTAAATGACAAATGAATAATTTACCCAGTATTTTTTGTGTAGGCACCATTGATATTATATTTGGTGATGCTGCTGTCGTATTCCAGAATTGCACCATCAGAACCAGACAAGGCCTGCCAGGTCAACATAACAGGATCACTGCTCAGGCTAAAAATGATCCGAACGAAAATACTGGGTTTTAGTAATCTACCAGTGTTCGTCGAAGCACCAAGCTGTCGCCCTTCACGTGGGGCCTGACTTGTCAGTAATCTACCAGTGTTCAATTCAGGGCTATCAAGACTCACTTTACCTCTTTTCAAACCGTCAATTCGTTGCAGAAACCGATATTTACGGGACGGTAGATTTTATCTTTGGAAATGCAGTCGGTGCTACAAAATTGCTACATCCAACCGAGAAAACCTAGTAGCCAACAAAAAAACACTATAACCATGCAAGGCCGCACGGACCCGAATCAGAACACTGGACTTTCAATCCATAAATTCAGGATAATCGGCTCATCAGATCTTGGAAGCACACCGTCTTACCTTGGCCGTCCGAAATACTCACGGACGGTCGTGAAAGAAAGTTATTTAGATGGATCGATAAATTCGGAGGGTTGGTATCAATGAGGTGGTAATTTTGCGTTAAGCACTCTTTACTATGGTGAGTATGGTAATACGGGTCCCGGATCTGACATATCGGGTCGGGTCCAATGGGATGGGGTCCATGCGTCAATGTCTAAAGATGAGGCTTCAAAATTTACTGTTGGTAATTTTATTTTTGGAGATTCGTGGTTACCGGGTACGGGTGTGAGTTATACATCCGGACTTTGATTTATTTGAACACATTAAGTGGTGTAGTAGTAGGTATTAATAATTACTAGGATAATGTTCAATTTTAATAGTTATTTCAATCTAATAATGTATAACTTACAATTATGAAAATTCAAAATTAAGATTTGTGAAACCATAGTACATAAATAATACATGAAATTCAAAATTATTGTCTTTGATTTTCTTATGTCATTATGTCTTGACATATTATATTAGAAAAATAAATTAAGTATTAATCAGAAAAAATAAAATACTACATAAGTAAATGTAACGTTACTCATTTTCTTGAAAAATTTGTCACTGCTGTTTTTCTTATTTATTTTTTAGATACTAAAATGGTATGGATTACACATATATTATTATGAAATCTGTAATGCATTAAGTAATATAATATAGTTTTCAATATTCTGAAATTTTGTTTGAGATGATAGTTCTCACATAACAAAGATATAATACTGAACATTAATCTAACTAATTATGTGACATTATGATAATATTTTAAATTAAAAACTAAGATTTGATAAAAATTTTGATTCAACGGTGGAGAGAAAATTGATAATAGTTCTCTTGAGAATTTTCAAAGAGAGACAAAAGAATATGACAAGAGTAAATGAGATTATCATTTTATTACATGCTCTTTTATATAGTCTATATTCACATGTTTTATAAAGAAAAAATAAAATTGGAATCATAATAATATGTCTACGTGATATTATGGTAATAATTTAAATGAAAAACTAGGATTTCAAAAAAATTGGATCCAATGGCCGAGATAAAATTCACAATAGGTCTCTTGAGAATGCTCAAAGAGAGATGAAAAATAGGGTATAAGGTATAAGTTAATGAGCATATTATTTTTGTACATCTTCATTTATATAATCTATATTCACATATTTTAGGAAGAAAAAAAATATTGGAATCATAACAATATGGAACTCAAAATAAAGAGAAAATTTCAACAAATTTACATTTGATGATTTTAACATGAGAAATAAAATATTTCATTAAGAATTATAATTTTTTAAAGAAGAAAAGAAAAATTATTTATATTTTAATGAGTAAACTCTTCAGTAACTATTGGTACTTGTCATATTGTGGTAATAATTTAAATGAAAAGCTAAGATTTAAAAAAAATTGATCTAACGGCCGAGATAAAATTGACAATAGGTCTCTTGAAAATGCTCAAAGAGATGAAAAATGATGTATAAAGTATAAGTTAATGAGTATATCATTTTTGTACATCTACTTTTATATAGTTGATTTTCACATATTTTAGCAAAAAAAAAATTTTGGAACCATAACAATATGGAACTCAAAATAAAGAGAAAATTTCAACAAATTTATATTTGATGAGTTTAACATTATAAATAAAATATTTCATTAAGAATTATAATTTTTTAAAGAAGCAAAAAAAATTATTTATATTTTAATGAGTGAACTCTTCATTAACTATTAATATTAATAATTGAATATAAACTAGGATAATGCTCGCGCTTCGCGGCGAGTATTTCAATTTTAATAGTTATTTCAATCTAATAATGTATAATTTACAATTATGAAAATTTAAAATTAAGGTTTGTAAATCCATAGTACATAAATAATACATGAGAATTCAAAATTGTTGTCTTTGATTTTATTATGTCATTATGTCTTGACATAATATATTAGAAAAATAAATTAAGCTTAATCAGGCTTAGATGAATGAGATTAGATAAAATAAAATGCAAGATAATTTATTTCAAAGTTTTTAGTCGAAACTGCATAAAATTAAATAATAGATGATTAACTTTAAAAAAAATAAAAAATAAAAAATCTATTTAATATTATATATATGGAAAAAATATGTATACTATATAGGAAAATGTAAATTACTTATTTTCTTCAAAAATTTGTCACCGCTATTTTTCTTTTTTTTTTTCAATGTTTTAAATTGCGATATAGCGGTCCGTAGCGCTTGGAGTTTTTTTGTAGCGGATTGCGGTAGCGGGCGAGATTGCGGCGCTACGGCCTTGTAGCGGAAATATCACTTTTGTATGGTTATAATTATTAGGGGTGGGCAAACGGTCGGTTCGGGTTGAACCGAACCGACTAACATAAAACCAACTTGAACCGAACCGACTCTATTATAAACCGAACCGAACCGTTTAAAATTTTGAACCAGATAAAAACCGAACCTAATAAACCGATTTGTATATCGGTTTATTCGGTTCAACCGAACCGAATTAAATAGTCAAAATACACAGAAGAAGTTGAACCTTGGCTGTGGTGGCTATGGGCGGCGGCGGCGGCTCGGTCTCAGGCGGAAGAGAGACAGAGGAGGGGCGGAGCCGCAGAAGACAGGAAGAGAGACAGAGAGTTGGCGGAAGAGAAGAGAAACAGAGGGGCGGAATTTTTTTTTTTTTTTCTATACCGTTACAGAGCAACTTTGTAACGGTTAATTCATAAAAACCGCTACTAATTATACTATTAGTAACGGTTTTCATAAAAGAACCGTTACAGATTGTGGACTATTTATGCATATTCTGTAACGGTTCTTTCATAACAACCGTTACTAATTACATTATTAGTAACGGTTGTTCTGAAAGAACCGTTACAGAATATGCATAAATAGTCCACAATCTGTAACGGTTTATAATAAACCGTTACAGATTTTGGACTATTTAAGCAATTCTGTAACGGTTCTTTTAGAAAAACCGTTACTAAGGGTATAATTAGTAACGGTTGTTATCAAAGAACCGTTACAAAGTTGCTTAAATAGTCCAAAATCGTTACAGATTTTTAAAAACCGTTACTACTTTTAAAACGGATATGTATTGGGTTTGGGTTTGGGTTTGGGCCGGATATAAATTAAAAAATAGATAATAACTATCCAATAGCGCAATAGCGCCGCTTTTGTCCGCTATTATCACCGCAATAGCGGCGCTATATCGTCCGTAGCGGCCAAAACGCTATATTTGCTATTTTTTTGTTGCGAGTTGCGTTTCATAGTAGTTTTCCGCAATTGCGCCGCAATTTAAAACACTATTTTTTTTAGATGTTAAAATGGTGTGGATTACACGTATATTATTATGAACCCGTAATACATTAAGTAATATAATATAGTTTTCAATATTCTGAAATTTTGTTTGAGATGATAGTTCTCACATATCGGAGATATTACACTGAACATTAATCTAACTAATCATGTGATATTATGATAATAATTTAAATTAAAAGCTAAGATTTGATAAATTTTTTGATTCGATGGCAGAGAGTCAATTAATAATAGTTCTCTTGGGAATTTTCAAAGAGAAATAAAAGAATATGATAAGAGCAAATGACATTATCATTTTATTACATGTTCTTTTATATAGTCTGTATTCACATATTTTATCAAGAAAAAATGAAATTGGAATCATAACAATATGCCTTTATGTGATATTGTGGTAATAATTTAAATAAAAAGCTAAGATTTCAAAAAAAAAAATTGATCCAACGCCCGAGATAAAATTGATAATAGAGGTATAAATTAATCAGCATATTATTTTTGTACATCTTCATTTATGTAGTCCATATTCACATATTTTAGCAAGAAAAAAATTGGAACCATAACAATATGAAACTCAAAATAAAGAGAAAATTCTAACAAACTTATATTTGATCATTTTAACCTGAGAAATAAAATATTCCATTAAGAATTATAATTTTTTAAAGAAGAAAAGAAAAATTATTTATATTTTAATGAGTAAACGCTTCATTAACTATTGGTACATGTGATATTGTGGTAATAATTTAAATGAAAATCTAAGATTTGAAAAAAAAAATTGATCCAACGGCCGAGATAAAATTGACAATACGTCTCTTGAGAATACTCAAAGAGAGATCAAAAAATAAGGTATAAGGTATAAGTTAATAACTATATCATTTTTGTATATCTTTTTATAGTGTATATTCACATATTTTAGAAAGAAAAAAATTGAAACCATAACAATATGGAACTCAAAATAAAGAGAAAATTTGAACAAATTTATATTTGACGATTTTAATTTTAAAAATAAAATATTTCATTAAGAATTATAATTTTTTAAAGAATAAAAGAAAAATTATTTATAATTTAATGAGTGAACTCTTCATTAACTATTGGTATTAATAATTGAACATAACTTTGTACCATGATTCATTCATCTAATTAAGATCTGATGGTCACAAACAAACTCACAACGGTTCTCACTAAATCGGGTATGGAAAACAAAACACTAATTTATCCACTCATATGTTTATGTTGAATAACCACATAAATATTGTCATATAATATCAATAAATTTGAGAAAATGAATGGCTAAGATTTGATAAAAAAAATTGATCTAACAGTCGAGATAAAAATGATGATGTGGCCTTTTGAGGAGGCTTAGAAGTAGGTGAAAAATAAGGGGTTGGGGTTAATTTGCACCAATATGCATTAAAACCATCTGATTAAGATTTGATGGTTACAAACAAACTCACAACGGTTCTCACTAAATCGGGTATGTAACACAAAAAGTAAATGAAAATTAAAAGGTTAGGATTAATAATAAATATTTTATTGTAGTACAAATATGGGAAAAAAAAACTTTCAGCCGATTGAAAAAAATATGGCTAATAGTTCAAGTAAAAATATGGCCCAAATAAACAATATATGGCCCAATACTCGGATTTAGTCAGGTCGGGCCAACACTGATGGAAAAATAATTATCATAAAAAGCATGAATGGAGAAATTATTTATGATAAAATAAACAGTGTGTAAAACATTCGAATATGTCCCTGATTTTTTTTATAGGGAATATGGCGCAAATAAGTATACATAACATTCACGCTATTACAAGGGTTTATAAATCATTCATAATATAGTTTTTACAGCAGGTATTTCAGAGTTTTCTAAATGGCTCAAATTCCGTAAATTACGAGGCGCAAATCCAATTTCTAGAGGAAACATTTGTTCTGTTCTTGTACCAACAAGAAGAAATCCATCTCTGGAGAAATTCCAGCTTTTCCTGTTTGAAGAAAATCCAACAGTTCCACTCCGTTTGCCTAAAAATGTCAGAAATTATTCATGATTAAAAATGATTAAAGTGCATTATGCGAGGACATTTTTCGTTTCTATATCAATTTTTAGTACCTTTGAGTATTTGAAATTTCAATGGATTCTTGAACAAATCTCGGCCCTTCATAGTATCCCTCGCAAATTAGTTCACCTCTTTCATCTCTATAGCACACTATGCCCTTTATTGTATCTTCATATACCTGATTAATCAATAAGACTTTAGACAGGTGTATTTTCTCCTATATATTGACATATAACAAAATTTGAGGGTTTTATTATTAAAAAAATTCAAAAGGAAAGAAGTACAACAAAACACCCAAATTTATGTATTTCTTTTGATTGGATATGTAAGCATATCGAAACTTAATCATAAGGTTTATCAATGGCCCATGTGGCCCATATAAATCATATATTCACTTCAATACAAAAATCGAAAATAAAAATTGCCAGGTCAGGATAGCAACATAATAATTCTTGGGTGTTATTGCCTACATAGTAAAAATCCATATGCCTTTTTAGTCAGTTATTGCCTCCATTAATATAAGCCACTTCCTACACAGTAAATTTGCATATGTCTTGTCAACCATTTATTGCCTCGATTTTATACAATTGGTTTCCTACACAATAATCTCGACATGCCTTGATTTGAATAGACACATAGTGTGTCAAAAATACATCTATGTGCGAAAATATCCGCCAGACACAAGTACATGCCGCTTGCGTCGTCTCCAATTGAGATGACATAGAGGGAATTTAGCGACTATCTCGCCAAACATCATCCGTAAATTACAGTCCCCACTAGATGCAGATCTTCAGTCGATACGCGACCATCTCGCCAAACATCATTCGTATTATCGTCGCTCGCGTCATCGCCAAACACCAAGCTGATGACTGAGCCGAGGGAATTTAACGACGTAGCTCGTGTCGCCATCATCAAGCCATCACCAAAAAGACTTGAAAATTAGAATGAAATAATGAAAAACTTGATATTAATGAAGATATCAAAAGGACTCGAAAATCAGAAAGAAAGAAAGAAGCAAAAATATTACGAAGAAGAATAACAGGTGGCGCTTGATACTGAGATCCTCTCGCCAAATATTACCCGTGTCGTTGTTGCTTATGTCGTCAACAGACACCAAGCAGCTGGCCGGAGAATCGAGGCGATCTTGTCATGTTGGTCGCGTGGTCATTGTCATCGCCACGTCGCTCACGTTGTCATAAGACGATCGGCTCGCCAACCACCACTCACGTCGTCGACAGACACCAAGCTGCTGGCCGGAGACGAGGCAATCTGGCCATGTTGCTCGCATGGTCATTGTCGTCGCCAGACACAAGTACACGTCGCTTACCTCGTCGTCAGACAATTCGCTCGCCAAACATCACTCATGTCATTGTCGCTCACGTCGTCAACATACGTTGGTCGGAGACTCGATGCGATCTAGTCATGCTGCTCGCGTGATCATCGTCGTCGCCAGACGCAAGTAAACGTCGCTTATGCTGTCATCAGGTGATATGCTCGCCAAACACCACTCACATCGTCAACAGATACCAAGCTGCTGGCCGAAGACGAGGCGATCTAGCCATGTTGCTTGCGTGGTCATCGTCGTCGCCAGACACAAGTACACATCGCTCAGTCGTCAGACGATTCGCTCATCAAACACCACTAATGTTATTGTCGCTCATTTCGTTGACATACACCAAGATACAGGCCGGAGACGAGGCGATATGGCCATGTTGCTCGTGTGGTCATCGTCGTCGCCAACCACAATTTCTCTTCGCTCACGCCATCGTCAGAAAATCCACTCGCCAAACACCACTTACGTCATTGTCGCTCACGTCGTCAACAGACACCAAGCTGCTGGCCGGAGACTCGAGGCGATCCGGCAATGTTGCTCGCGTGGTCATCATCGTCGCCAAACACATGTACACGTCGCTCATGTTCAGGGGTGTTCATTCGGTTCGGTTTATTCGGTTTCCGAACCGAATCGGTCAATTTCGGTTAGTTCGGTTCGGTTCGGTTCGGTTTTAAAATTTGAGTTGTTCGGTTAAACTGGTTTGGTTCGGTTTTGGTTATCAAAAACCGAAGAAACCGAACCGACCGAACTAATAGGTTTTGTCGCTAATTTTGCTAATTTATAATACTTTAAACAAATATAAATAATTATTAATTAATATAATCATTATTTTATTTAAAATTTGTTAATTTTGATTCAAAATTATTCATATATCATTCTAATTCGGTTCAACCGAATAAACCGAAATAAACCCGTTTTTTTTTTGTTCTGTTTAAAATTTGGTTTTGACTTAGTTCGGTTCGGTTCAGTTCAAATCTTATTCGGTTTGGTCTTAGTCGGTTTGGTTTGAACCGAACCGACCGAATGAACACCCCTACTCATGTTGTCATCAGGTGATCCACTCGCGAAACATCACTCATGTCGTCAACAGGCACCAAGCTACTGGCCGGAGATGATCTGGCCATGTTGCTCGCGTGGACATCGTCATCGCCAGACACAAGTACACGTCGCTCACGTCGTCGTTGGACGATCCGCTCGCCAAACAACACTCATGTCCTCGTCGCTCACGTCGTTGACATACACCAAGCTGCTAGTCGGAGATGAGGCAATCTGGTCATGTTGCCCGCATGGTCATCATCATCGCCAGAGACAAGTTCTCGTCGCTCACGCCGTCGTTAGTTTTTCTCATTTTTTTTTTTCTTTTTTTTTTAATGTAAGCTTGAGGCTTTCTCTTTTTTTTTTCTGATGAGAAGATGACAATGAATTTTGAAATGTTGAACAGTAAGTATGAGAAAGATAAGACAAATTCAAAAGTGATTTGACATGTCTAGGCAAAATAAATTCTTGGAATAGTAAAAAATAACTTTTTCTCCGATCAAGGTGAATTTAATACATTATAATTATTAAAATTTTCATTACCCACTCAACAATCATTGTATTTCTGTGTAAATCGTATCCCTTATCTGAGGTGGCACATATATGGGGTCCGCATGTCACGTCAGATGTGATGACACATCTTACGGGTATGGGGCAACATCAGGAGCGCCATATATTTTCGTATAGAGAGAGAGAGAGAGAGAGAGAGAGAGAGAGAGAGGGTGCATAAATTATACTCTCATTTTCTCTCTCTACAAATTCACACTTCACTCTTGCCCTCCTTTCTCCCTTCTTCCTCAAATTACCCTCAATCCAAAAGGAATGAGATAAAAAAAAAAACATATATAAATAAAAAGGGGAAAAAGTCACTACCGAAAAAGTCGGTACAGAAATACTGGAAGGAAATTCTAAGAAATGCAATTTGAGGAAAATAAAAGTGTTGGTAATTGATGAAGACTTGCAACATCGCTTCTTGCTTGCTTAGGCAATTGCAAGTCTGCATCAATTACCATCACTTTTTTAATTTTGCTCAAATTACATTTCTTAGTATTTCCTACCATTGTTATGGTACAGTCTTTTTTTTCATTTGTTTATATATATTTTTGTTTCATTTCTTTTGGAAAAGGATGATTTGAGAAAGAATGGAGAAAGGAGGGCAAGAGTGAAGTGTGAATTTGTAAAATCCAGAAAAAAAAAATTTCCATTCCAAACGGAACACAATGATTGTTGAGTGGGTAAAATTCAAAAGTGTTTTGAGTTCTACAAGGGTGAGTGATTTTTGTTCTTGATTTCGTGTTGATTTTTCTTCTTAAGACGAAACTATGTAATTATAGTTCAAGCCGTGAATCAAGGGTGTAGCTCCTTTGTTTTGCTCCATCGGAATCGTATAAAAATTATCTAGGTCTTGTAAACTTGGGTGGGGCATTTTCATTGTATTGTGAGGGAAAGGATGGTACTAGACGTAGTGATAAATTCCAGAATTATCCCTGGTTGATGATGCGATGGATCCGGGACGCCAAGACTCATCTTGTTAGGAATAGCGGTTTTCTGAGCCAGGTCCTCTGGTTAGAAAATGCGTGACTCCTGAGCCCGGCTCATCTTGTAAGGAAAGGCGCGGTTTCCTGAGCCTCTTGTACTTGTTTCGACTTAGACTTCATTTGGTTGATGGCGCGATGGATCCGGGACGTCCAGGCTCATCTTGTAAGGGATTACGCGGTTTCCTTAGCCTCTTTTATTTGTTCTGAATAGAGCGTGGAGTGACTCTCCCGTCTATTTGGCACTTCAGTTGAATGATACTCCTAACCCTCAACGTGTATGCTTGTAAATTTATATTTAAAAATCACTTCTCTTGGAAAAGTATAAATGAACGATCTCACTTTATTTTCTTTCCTTAATTTATTTTTATTATACGGTTTGATTTGTTCTCTCGGAGTATTTCTTTGGGGATAGCTTATGAGGCGCGGCCATCTTAATAAGCTATCCCCAAAGCATTCCTCACTTGGTCGCCTTTCGACTAACTACCCTTGTTCGATTTATGATTTGTTTTGGGGCTAGGTGGGGAGCGAGGAGCAGCTAGAGCGCATGAGTAGAGTTAGTGAAGTCGCGTAGTGAGATCACAGTTTTTATTATTGATTCGACCTCTTTTGTCCCAGGTTTATGATGTCGTAATTTGGAGACTTAAATGTCTCATTAGACTTGTTTATTCCGTTTATTTCGGGAAAAGGATTGTATTCATTTTGTACCGTGAATTTTTATTCTTTTATCATGTTGTATTATCTTTGTTATGATATTGGTTTAAGCCTTAACGTATCGGTGGTACGTGGCGGGTTGTTGCACTCATTTCGTTTTGAATGCGACAGAATTTGTGGAGAGAAAAATGAGAGTACAATTTACACACCTCTCTATTTATTTTTGTAAATTTGTTGGCTTTAGCATGAAAGGACAAGACTATTATATAAAAGAATGTAAGAAAACATAAATTATTGTTATTACTTATTACATAAATTATTGTTATTACATATAAAAGGGAATGAATTTGTGGAAATAATAAATTTTCTTATTTTCCTTTCTTTCTAAAGGAAAAAAGGATGGGTAATGGCTTGATGGGGTTAATATATAAAGATATAACTCCAAATATCTAATTACTTACTTTCCATTTTAGATGAGGGACAAAATTGTCTAAAAAGAAGATGACCCCGGAAATAACAATCACTACTGGAAAAACAAGAATCAGGCACGGTGACATACCATGCCTAAAAGTAGAAAAAACCGTGCCTGAAGGCTTCAGGCACGGCTTCCTGTGCCTGAAAGTCTGAGCATGATGTGTCGTTGCAGATGTCAGCTTTAGGCACAGCCAGTGTCAGATACTCTTTCAGTCACGATGTATTTTTCATATCAGTCACGGGACAGTACCGTACCAGACACTGTGGCTTTCTGGCACGGGCGGTGCCTGAAAGGGCTTTCAATGAGGGGGCTTCAGGCACGGGCCGTGTCTGAAACCTATACAAATTTTCAGATTTTTACAGGGTTTTCTGGCACAACCCGTTCCTAAAAGCCTTTTCAGCGAGGGTATTATCAGGCACGGCCCGTGCCTGATACCTTTGTAAATAATAAAATAATTGAGGCATCAGGCACGGCCCTTGCCTGATTTATCTGCAATTTATTTTTTCCGGGAGCTATAAATTGCTAATTTTACCGCAAAAATTATAAAAATCGCAGAATTCACAATAACCAATTCACAACAATCAATTTAATACATTAATAAACATAATAAAATTTTTGATACAACAATTAGTACATTAAATATTTACAAGAAAATTTTAGCAGCATGAACATTCAAAAATGAATTAAGCTAACAAGTAACAAATCCTAATTTCTTGAAATGAAATTTATTCATCCATGTCAGTCTTTACTCTTCTCTTAGTCCAAATCTTCATTAAGCTGTAAATAACAATAAGGATATGTAATAAATTCAGCTTATATATTGTTTTTTTTGTTTTTTACTGAAAAAGGAAATCTATTCGTCTAATTACAAGCATAACCCTGAATATGTAAGAAAACCAAATTTGTTCCCTGAACTTATTTTGCAAGAAAAATCAGAAATAAAAAATGACACAAACAATTAGATTGAAATTTCAGCTTTGTATTATTCAATTCTTAATAAAACCCAAATTAACCCCAGAATTTTCCTCTAATTGACCCTCAATTGTGAAACTAAGAACTAAATCCAGTACTGTAATACTTTCGTTCAAATTAAAAAGGATAAAATTCATATTATAAGAATAAAAGCACCGATAAAAATGAATTAAATAAGGAAAGAAATAAAAATACATTTCACTAAATTATTTTTTTTCTCATTCGTATTCTTCTGCACGTGCTTCCATTGAACCAGCACTTGTTTTTTCTCCTTCCAATATTAAAAAACAATTAAATTTTCTTTTTTAAGTGTATATTAGAAAAAAATAAAAAGTTAGTAAAAATTTACCTGATCATATATTCTCATTTGAAAGCTACCAAATTTATCCAACTGCCCTTCATAATATTTTTTTCCTCTTTAGACATTGCATAGCAGCTGTTAAAAAATAAAATAAAATAACAATTTAAGCCAATATCAGTAATATTTTGTCATTTTTTTTATTTTAAGAAATATTCTGTCATTATTTCTAAATTAAAGAACACTTATTAAGCCCATCTTTTGAAAAACTATCAAACCACATTCTCAATTTCTAAACACTTGAAATTGGGAAATTTAATCTTGATATATCACTTTATGTGTGAATATACCATTTTCGTACTGTAAATCTGACCTTGTTTGTTCTTAGCCTTGGTCAATTCTTTCGCTCGTTCAATCTCAATTGAGATCTTCTTTTGCAACACCATCTCCTTCTTCTCAAGCACATCTAGAGCCTACGATCCATCCATTATACACTAAATCAGTACCATACATTACAAAATCACAGTTTAGAAATTCAAAATCTCTCAAGAGCTCACAAATTTGTACAGAAATTGCTCAATCTTTTCACCAATCTAAGCACATTACGAGCACAAAATTCTCCCCAAAACCCAAATGGAACTAATTTCACCAACACCCACAACCCAATCAAAACAATCTAACCAACAACAACAACAACAACAAATCACCAACCAAAAAAAACCCACAAAAAATCAAACAAAAATAGCAAATAATACTCTAAAACTGGATGGATGGATGATCTGTTTGAGTTGATCAGAGGAAGAGGGAGACTCGCCCTTGCAACTACCGAATAGCTTGGCGAACATGGCTTTGCACTTGCCTGAATCGATTAATTCACACCCTCAATAGCAAATTCCATTAACCGAGCGACAAAATCGAATAAAACCCCAAACCGTAGATTCCTACATACCTTGCAAACTATAGAAATAGACGGCCATGAAGGATGCAGTGGTCAGGGTGTCTGTAGAGGCGGCGGCAGTGGTGAAGACCGGCGATGAAGTGAGATCTTGCCGCTCATGGTCCTGCCGGTGGCGGCAGCGATGAAGACCGGGGAGAGAGAGGGCGGACGGATCTAACGCAGCTTCAGGTCCTGTTCTTTTTTTTCTTCAATATCATCTTTAGATAATTTCTAATTTTAAAACGACTTTAACAATGTCAACTTTAATATCATTCTCTTTTTTCTTCCTTAGAATTTTATACTTGAAATCAAGTGGTGATCATGCTTATGGCGTATATCACACTTATAATAGCTATCCAAGGTATTTCAATATTAGCATGAATATATTTAATTCTGAAATATATGATTTGATAATTATTGTTTGGATCGATAAAAAAATATATATTTGCAATCTATTGCAAACGAATATATCCATGAACTTCTAGTTCATATTGATTTTTCGAGGATATAATTTAGAGATTGATGATGCATTCCATTATTTAAAAAATAAATTCCAGCTTTTACTTTCCTCTCCCTAATGTTGGCATATAGGGTCTTGAAGTTCTTCGGGACTTGCATGATTTATTATATGTTAAGCATATTTATGTATATTTTCTCTTTCATAACGTTAACTTCGTTATTATTTTGATTTTTCTTTTGGGATATTTATCTTTAGACTCAATGATCTACCATGCTTTAGGCGTAATTTTGATTCATTTTGTACATGCCTAATTGAAGATCCTTCTTGGATATCAATACTAGCTAAGATTAGAGGTGGCAAAATCTGACCCGACTCGAAAATCCGACCCGACCCATCCGGACCCGAACCCAAACCCGACCCAACGCAAAAATATTGACAAGTCAACGACTCGAAATCCGACCCGACCCGAAACCCAACGACCCGAGACCCGAAATACTCGGAACCCGAACGACCCAAAACCCGAAATATCCGAGACCCGAATGACCCGAGACCCGAACGACCCGAAACCCAAATAACCCGAAACCCGAATGACCCGAATATAAATGACCTGAACTTGCATATAATGAATGAATGGTCATATACATGTTGATTTCACTATTATACTAATATTACATATTATTTTATAATATCTTAATTTGCTTTTTATAATGTCAATATATTATTTTAGAAAATAATATATTAATTATATTAGTTTTTAAGACATAAAATTCTATTTTTTGACTTTTGAGCTCATCGGCCTCCTTTTACAGCTTGCACAAAATTGAAAATAGATAGATATTTATTTAATCAAAGATTTTTCATTACAAGTTAAACACGGTGCGTAACTAGAACTGGCAAAATCTAACCTGGTCCAAAAATCACCCACCCGAACCCAAACCCGACCCGACCCGATCCGAAAATGTTGACAAGTCAACGACCTGAAACCCCACCCGACTCGAACCCGAACGACCCGAGACCCGAACGACCCGAGACCCGAACGACCCGAGACCCGAATGACCCGAGACCCGAACGACCCGAAACCCGAATGACCCGACCCGGCCCACCCATTTGCCATCTCTAGCTAGGATATTGCTAAACATATATATCTGGATAATTTAATTATGAAGTCCATTCATAAAGCAAACAGAAGAAATCCAAGTAATCTCATCTGAAATTGAAGGAAATAAAAAGTTATATACCACAAAATATACAATTGCTATACCTTTCATGGATGCAATGCAATAAAAAATAGTAAATTGGGCATGGATTAAAAAAAACCATATTTATAAATTATGTCGTTTACCAGCCCCTCATTTAATGAAGCAAACTTCACAAAGGTAATAATTATAAAGCTCATACCAAAAATTTAAAGCAGAAAGACTCACGATACAAAAGTTTCTAGGGCAAAATGAAGTCTGAAATTCAGATTGTATATTATTTAAATATTAG
The DNA here is from genome assembly GCA_027726005.1 of Juncus effusus. NCBI lineage: Eukaryota > Viridiplantae > Streptophyta > Magnoliopsida > Poales > Juncaceae > Juncus > Juncus effusus. Next base: position 6,191,520 of record CM050898.1, read on the forward strand.
AATTAATTTAGAAAATATACATTAATATTTATATTAATTACGGATTGTTGTACCTAAACGAATATCTGAACCCAAATTCATTGTTCAACTGATTAAGCACCTCACTATTTAATTACTTTATATTTTCCCTTTTCCTCTTTTATTAAATAATCACGGTACAAAATATAATTAATTATATTTACATAAAAGAGAAAGCACATCCTCCCCCCCCCCCCCCCCCAACCACAAACAACATTTAACTTTACGTTTCGAAAAGGGGCGGTGATAATTACATATAAGAATATTCACTACAACAAAATCAGCTTTCAGGCACGGACCGTGCCAGATAGTCACCACCTTCGCAGATTATTAATATTCAGGCACAGTCGTGCTTGATATATTGTAAACCGTACTTGATAGTTGAGAATCAGGCACGGTTTCTGAACTACAGGCACGGACCGTGCCTGATAGATCATTTCAACCGCTAAATCAAAAATTTCAGCCAAAATTTGAACTTAGCTCCCTCCATACCATCAGGCACGGCCTGTGCCTGATACTCTATTTCAGAAATAAAAAAATATAAATAGAACCTTCTGGCATGGCCCGTGTCTGATACTCTATTTCAGAAATAAAAAAAATAAAATAGAATCTTCTGGCATGGTCCCGTAAAAATGATAAAATAATTTGAACCTTTCACAATGAGGATTATTTTGTAAAAGAAAAAACAAAAATACTCCGGTTTGTGCCTGAAGGTCCCCTAGCGCTCTTTCCTTTTCTCCTCTGACTGCGCTCTCTACTCTCTCCTCTGATTGGAACAAAGAAAAAAAAACAAAAAAAAGAAAACAAAAACGAAAGAAAGAAAAGAACGAAAAAACCCCCCCGCTCCGACGCCCTCCTCCGCCACCCTCCTCCGCTCCACCTTATCTCCTCTGACACCCTCCTCCGCCACCCTTCCTCTACCGCCGTTCCTCTGCTGCCGTTCGTCCTTCCTCTCTTCTGCCTCTCCGCCCCCTAAATTCCCGCCCTAACCCTAACTCAGTCCGCCTCCTCCCTACTCCGCCTCTGCTCCCATGAGCAAATAACTTTTGAGAAGGTCCATGTACCTAAAAAATTTGAGAATATTAAAAAAATATGAGGTCTCTAAATTATGTCTCTACCATAAAAAGATGGAACCGAAATAAAAATCATAATTAATAATATAAAAAAATTGCATATGCGATTGCAATTAATATAACCATTGAAATGAGGACCTAGAAATATCAATTGCATAATGTTGATGGATAAACATTGGCCATAATAGAAGAATGTGATTAAGACATTGTTAGATTCACTACTAAAAAATAATGTTCTGTACCTGTAGTACAAAAAATTATCGTTGTACAACAATAGACTATAAGAGGGTGTTTATAAGAACATGTATTGAGAAAACGGAAACTGCGAAATGCAATTATATTTCTAGTTTATTTGGCTGTCTCTGAAAGCCTCCAAATGCATCGCATGAAAGTTGTAGAAAAGTTATTCATATAACTTATTTGATTGCAATAAATTAATGAAAATCTCTCAAGAATTTAAAACGCCTGAAGCAACTATCGAGAGATATATAATATTAAATTACAAAGATCTTTTTATGAATAAATGAATGGGGTTCTATAGTAAAATTGCTATAACATATGTTTATTGAAAACATGTTATTTAATTTATCTAAATACATATATATTTTTATAATAAATAATATTTACTTGTTGCTATTTATTAATGATTTAAATATTATGTAAACTCTTGAAGAGTTTCAAAAACATCAGCTTATTAAAAAGAATTATATTATACTTTTTTTCCTTCATTAGAATTTTAACTATAGGGTTTTTACATATGAAGGTTTTAACAAGTCATATTCATGAGATGAGTAATAATAAGCATTATACTCTTTTTTTCTTCGCCAAGTTTTGTCCCATTGAGTTTTTTTAGCAAGATTTTTAATGAATTAGAAACAAAATGGATATGCAAGAATAGTATTATGAAAGATATAAATATGAATGTTCATAACTGTTCAGATTCATAACTCCTAAGATGTTTTGTATTCCTATTATCTCTCCCCATTAATATTATATAACATTTAGAAATATCTCACCCTACAAATAAAGATGGTTTGTAATGTATGAATGGATGAAAATAAAAAATAGAATATTTTTCGGGGATAAGAACAAGGCAGTTGTTGTGTGTGTAGTACTACTAACTAGGGGGGCACTGAGACGCGCTTTCCAAGGGCTATGCTATGCAGGTGAAGCACGTATGTAGAAAAGGAGACAAGAGCTATTGGCTGTGCAGTACGAGCGCTATTTATTGCATGAAGTGTTCCAGCTTCTTCTTATCTGTCACCCAACTTGATTCTTCAATTCATTAGTTGAACCTGTTCTTTATGTAGAGGAGACACAACACATTAATCATTTCACATACGTGCATATGTTATTTGTGGGATGATATTTATGCCCTTATTTTTTATGGAAGATATTAATGTCAATAAATGAAGTAGAAGAGATGCGAGAATAATTACGTCTGCTCAGTGACAACCTGGCCTTTGAAGACAAAACGTCAAGCGCGCAAGCTCGAGCCCCTTCAGTCCTTCACTCTTCAATGTTCGGCGTTTTTTCTTATAAGCCCCTCAACATGATATTATTTGTATCTACTACTTGGAATCATATTTTACAACCATTCAGGGGTGAAATCAAATTTTATTTAGACAGTAAATAAGAAGCAATTCTTATATTAAAAATAAATTAGTCAAACAAAAATATCATGAGGAATTTAATTGGATTGCTATTTATTTCCGGTACTATTGATCTAACTAAACCTCGTGTGCTAAGCAGTGACGGAGCTTGACTCAGTATTTTTAGGAGTCATAATTTTTTTTTCACCAATGAATAAGTTTGTATAGAATTTTGTGGGGCCAGTACACATAAATATTAATAATTTTCGGAATTTTATATGCTAAATCTTTATAATATATACTACTGGATCAAAAATCTTGGGAGTTCATGGCCCCCACTCGGTCCCTATAAAACTCCGTCACTGATGCTAAGTTCCTGACTTAACGCGGGTAGTTGACACCCATAATATATTATTTTAAATAACAATTTTGCCACTTCTAATTTTTACCGAAAAATACATCTTCTTATTGTATCTATTCCTTATCTTTTTTTCTCTCCCACTACTTTAAGGTGTGTTTACTTGGTGGGAATGTACAACTTTTCTGGGAATGTGAGATCTTGAAAATCACTTTACCATATTTATTTTTACATGAGAATCCTACGTGGCAGAAATATTACATTCACATGGCAAAGTTATTTTACCATATTCGTGGGAAAGTGATTCCCCATAGAAATAGATGGGAATGTTACATTCCTATGATTATTACCAAAATATCCTTATTTATTATGTTAATGCTCATTTACTTTATTATTATTATTATTATTATTATTATTATTATAAAAATATAATTTAATTATAAAAATAAAATAAACTAAAATAATAATTATAATAAAAATAATATTTTTTAGTTAAGTTTACAAATTAAATTCTATATTATATTCATTAAATAATTGTTTAAAAATGGGTTGGATTTTTTTCTTTTTCTTAATTTATAACAAACTTGTTATGATTTAATTAAAATAGAAACTATAATTTAACTAAAATAAGAATAAACATATAATTTTTTAGATAATAATATTTATTTAGAAATTATATAATATAAAGTGAGTAAAAATATTTAATAAATATAGTTTATTTGTTATACTAGTATTATGGGCATAATTGTCATTTCATATTTAAAAATAATATAAATAATCAACATTCCATAAATCCAAATTTGTGAAATAAATAAAAATATTCTTATACCATGAGAATGTGATTCCCGTTAATCACATTCTTTGAAATGTGATTCATGTGGTAATGTGATATTACCGCGGAGTAGACGCTCCCTTAGATTCTTTCATGCAATCCTAATCCATATGTCCACTTATATCTTTATTTACTGAGAACATAAATCTAAATGATGATACAAAGATATATATATATATATATATATATATATATATATATATATATATATATATATATATATATATAGGGAGATGCTAAAAAACATACGTATGTTCGAACATACGTTTTTTTAAAATACCCGTAAAGTGGTTATAAAAAGTAAAAATTCAAATTTCAACCGTATGGATGTAATATATATATTATGAATATGTTGTGGATTAATTTTCACAAGAATCAGAATAACATATCATTGCCATCATGTATCATCAATCTATTATTCCGATATATGTTTTGAATAGTGCTCCATATTTTTGATGATATATGATGGCAATGATATAATATTCTGATTTTGGTGAAAATTAATCTCCAACATATTCATAACATATATATTACATCCGTACGGTTGAAATTTTTATTTTTATTTTTTTAATACGTATTTAGGGTGTGGCAAAAAAACGTATGTTGTGCATACGTATGTTTTTTAGCCACACCCATATATATATATATATATATATATATATATATATATATATATATATATATATATATATATATATATATATATATATATATTATATTTGAATAGATCATAAATCATAATGCTTGATATTCTAGAGATAATATAGACTATAGTTATAACATAAAACAAACGGTGTATTAGGCTATTAGCCACTTTTGTTAAGTCAGGAATTAATTATACAAAATACTATAAATTATATATATATACCAAAAAGTTTAAATCAATAGTATAGGTATTAAATTGAAATCCAATTGAATTACAAGAGCTAGTGGTTCATTTATTCCGGAAGTTATTATATGTTTGACATACCAAATAAATATACAAAATATATGTTATAAAATGATCTACAAGTAAACTTTTATATACATAATACTGATACAACAACGTTAATTAATTTTTTTTTTGACGAATTTGGAGAGGGCTTTCACATCCCCCTTCCAAACAAAATTTATAAATCTGTTTAATAGTTTTTACATTTTTCTTTAATTAACTTAGTAGCAATATTTTCAACATATAACAATTAAACATTAAATTTTTATATAATAATGCTGTAATACACCATTAATGATACGGGGACGACATTTATCACTATATACCATTATCCTAGATGTTAGTGCATTAATGAATAAAAATGTATAAATTCAAAACGTTGTTGGGTTGATTTGGGTTGTCCTTTATCTTGGTTGCAGCAGTGGGGAGTGTGTTCAATGTTCATCAATTCAACACCGAACCCACCTCCAGTCTAAGCACTAGAGGATTATAAACCCTTGGGCCTTACTAGTACTAGTATTACTTGTTACATCTCTCTCTTTGAAGTTCACCATGGCTATGAAGCATGCAACATTTCTATTACTAATAGGAGCTTTTTTCCTAGTAACAACAACCAAAGTATGCCATTTTCATCTTATTTCCACCTAGTATAAGTTAAAACTAAAACAAAGTCATAAGGTATGAAAAATTGTTGGTATAATGCTTTCTAACTTTCTGTATATACAGGTGTCATCAGATGGAGAGGAAGCTTTTATAGAGGTAAAAAAGAAGACCACACATTTTGTTGGTTTTTCAGTTTATTACAAGAAATGGTGGTAAGTTTCACATCCGTTACCACTTAATTACCAGTTAACTAGTCTTAAACAGGTATTACGTGAGCTCTTGAGTTCTACAAATGTACTTTTTTGAGGTAAAGGGTTTTGTAAGTGTCTCAGACTAATTTAGCAATACTATTCAAATTAGAGTAATGCAGAAAATACAATTTACAAAATCAAGAAAGATCTCAAAATGTGTATAAACTTCTCGCTAACTATGTATTTTTGCTCCTTAAAGGCTGCTTATGTTGGATCTCCAGCCGTTGCGCCTGCACTTCCCCCACCCCACAGAATTGTTGACCCGAAAGGTACTAATAAACATTTTAATTATTATTTCGACAGAATTAAGTGACAATTTCTTCTCTGCCCATTTATGTCTGGAACATTTAAGGGACAGCTTTTTGTATGGAATCTCAAAAAAATTCTACAAAATATGGATACTATGATTCAATATTCCCTATCAATATTGTTGTATCAGCACCACAGGGCACAGAATCTGTTTTGGTTAGTGTGAGCTTGTTCCAATTTTAAATACTTTTAAAGCTAAATGACCCCAAAATTAGTTGATCCCAAAATTAGGTCGATGTTGACCCAAGTTCAAGATCCAACTCACTCTAACCCTAACTCAAACTTTAGGCTCCAACCTGAGAGACTTGAAAAATTATGTTACTCATAATGACCACAAAACCACCTGAATTCCAAATGGCCCGACTAGAAATAGGACTGATTACAAGTTGATCCAATATGAGATTATTCTGGTCCTTGATTTAGTAAAACTCGAACCTGATCTGACTTGGCTTTAACCAGTGTATCTGATTTGATATTTTTCTTGGGGCTCATGGTTTTTACATTGTTTTTAGACAGATACAAGAAAAATTCCAAAATTTACTTCAAATTAAGTAATGGAATTTCATAACAGTAGTTCTTCTAGCTAGCAGTCTTCAGATGCTAAAACTATACTCCCATTTCAGTACATTTTCAGAAATTTTGCAAAACACCACCCAATTCATTAACTTTTCAAGCATAACAATTTTGACAAAATTGCTAGAAATAATTTCCTTTTAATCAAGAATGTTGTTTGAACAGACTGCATAGGTGCGTGTGACGATAGATGCAGTCTGCATTCTCGAAAGAACGTGTGCAGTCGAGCATGCATGACATGCTGCAACACATGCATGTGCGTACCAGCTGGTACGGCTGGAAACAGGGAGACATGTGGCAAGTGTTATACCGACTGGACGACTCACGGCAACCGTACCAAGTGCCCTTAATTAGCGATGTGAAGACAAGTGAAAAACTATAAGATGGTTTGATCTCACAATAGATCTTGTTGATGAAAGTATGTCATGTCTATGAACAACTTATTATGGTTGACTACATATTTGGCTGTGTAAGATATTCCATTGCCTCTCTTCTTTTGATGTCTTTGCTGATGGTAAGGAGTAGCACTGAGTGAGATATGTAGTTCATATATTAAATATGGTTATTATGTATTATTTTTATTATGCATTATGATAATAGTTGAGCTAAGTTTCAGTATTTTAATTTTATTATTAATTCCGTTGCAATGGTTCTTAAGTCTTAATCTTAATTTTGATATAACACGCATGGAACTGATAAATAATATAAAATTGAAATTTGGTAACAATTTGGTAACATTATGTGAAATTATTGTACTTGTGGTCTAGAGCTAAGGAGGCAATACCAATTTTCTCATCAGTCCATTTAACTACACAATATTCGAGAAGTTTTTTTCATTATAAACCTTTTCTTGGAAAAGTTTTGTGAACACAATGTTTACTTAACTCGTTTTACTATGTTCACTTTGTTTTTCTTCACTCGATTTTCTGAGTTGGATTTCCCAATTTTAGAGAGAGAATGCCGCATCTTCATCGCCCCCCTACATCTTTAGTGATGTAAACCTCTCACAATCTCTCCAACATCACTAATGCCATTCTAAGTGATCTCTACAATATTTTCGTATTTTTCAACATCTCTCATCTCTCCCTATCTTCTTCTGATAATTTTTGTTCTCGTAGTAATTCTTCGGTAGCATGGAATAAGATTGAAAGAACGGAAATACATGTAATAATTAAGTGTAAGAGTGAAATTTTCTTATTCCAAGGAGGAAGTGAAATTTCTTTATTCTATTAAATAAACTTAGTTTTGGGATGAAAATACTTTTTTTTTTTCCAAATAGTGATGATGTGGCAGTAACAATTAATACGTTGTCTTCCTCTCTTATAGATGTAAAAAAATATCGTTATTTGGCCAATTTCCGTTGACATTTTCTTGAATCATAAATCTAAAATGTGCAAGTTATTAAGTTCATTTTTCTCTCTAGATTCATCCACCCCAATTGTCCTTCATTATTCATTTTTACTCTCTTTTTGTACGGAAAGGATGTAGGAAACTGAGCAACAACAAAATAGATGTTTTATCAGATTGAATATTTTTTTTTTTGTCTAGATTAAAGTGATTTTGTTTTGTTTTCATTTTTTTCTGAAATCTTATCTTCTTGGTCAGAGTATAATTTGATTTGCGTTCAATGAAGTGAAGCACCTGCTTTTTTCGAGAAAAAAAATTCGTGCAATTTTTCTTTCGATGTATGTGATGAACTCCTGTAACTTATCTTACATACGCACATTCATTGGTGCAAAATTTGAAATAAAATAGCCACAAAAAATAATAGTATTAAGAAAATAATTAACCAAATCTATCACTACGACGTATTGCACCAATCTACAATACACTGAATCTTTTGTTATTTTTGCAATGGCCCATATAAGAGTTTTTAGCTAGGCTTGCTTTATTTTTTATTTGCTAAAAACAACTTTAATTTAGATTGTCAAACTCGCCATCCAAATTAACGGTAAGAATTCAGATTTCGATATTCTAGTTAGCGAAGCTTGAGTTTGCCAACTAAAATGAGATATTTGAATAGTTACCACCAATAAAAACGACGAAAACATTGGTTTTACAAATTATAATAAAACCCCATCTTTGCATATACATCAATTTCACTAAACTACCCAAGCAATATTTGAAATCAATTTGCTATAAAGTGGCCAATTTCAATTCCAAAGGTGCAGTGCCAAAATTGCTATTCTTGATCTTTTGAACTAACTTTTGTTGTATTGTGAAAACCATGTGTACTGTAATTTTGATTTCCCTTGTTTTATGCTACTATTGTCCAATAGAGCAGGTCAACAAATAAGTAATAAAAATCAACACAAGTTATAAAATATTTGCACTCTACAACATTGCCTCCATAGATACTATAAGCCATGGCAATCCAAAATAAGCTGAATGAACAAACAAGAAAATCAAATAACCGCCCCCAAAACAAGAACAAAGTTACCACATGCAACTGTTACATAAAAAAATAAAAAGAAAAAAGAAAATATTTCATAATCCCCTACATTTTCTCATATTTATACAAAATTTCATTACTTGGGAAATAATTGAAAATTACATATTTTTTATTACCTTAAAATCAAAAGGCTCAAACTTTTGGAAATTCCAAGCAAACCAACCGCAAACTTTATTTTTCTGTTTTCAAAAAACTTGCTAATAAAACAATAATGATAATAAAACTCATAATGTTTCAAAATGCCTTCACAAAATTTTAACACAAAGAATGATATTCATATTTCTATTTTGTAATTGTTTCATTAGTTTTATAGTAATTATCTTAATATAATAGAAATAAATTGACGAATAATGTTGATTAGTTATATAAGAAAATCTACTAAATATATGTTTTTTCTATTGTCAATATTTATAAATTTTGTTTTTGCAGTATGAATATAAATTATTTTATAATATATCTAAAACTGTAATATTTCTTATGTGTGCCAAAAAAGTACATATATTTCTAACATTATTTATCTACTACATACAAAAGAATAAGAGGGTTGGGGGTTTTATGAAACCGAAAATTAGTAGTGAATCTTCTTAAGATTCCAAAAGTGGGGGCTTTTGATAATTGGAAGTCAAAACTATATGTTTTTAATTTTCCAAAAATCAGCAGGTTTCATATAAATATAGGAAATTATTTTGGGGTTGAAACATTTCCTATAATTAAATATTTGAGATGTAAGATTCATGATACATGGTCAACTTACTAGTCACGAGGTGAGCTTGTCACATTGGGCCATATCAAGTCTATCTTAATTCTCAAGAGCATTACTCCTTTTGAGAGTTAGAAAGAGCTTTATGCTAATACTCATGAGATGAAACAAAAGCAGACAGTAGACACGAGACGTGTTGCAAAGAAACCTGTGAAAATGGTGTTCTGTTTCATCTTTTTCAAAAAAATACGCACTTCAAAAATATATTAAAAAGAACATGGATTCTAATTTCAATAGTCTAAAAGCAATAAACAAGAGTAGGCATAGTCAACCATAACAAGCTGGATAGGATAAAAAAAGCAAGTTTAAATAGTAACCTCTCATTGGTGAGACACAAAGCAGATTGAGTGACGAGAGAGACAAAAAGAGAGACAGAGAGAGAAAGAGGAGATTTCATAGAGTCCAAGATGTTGACATTCTGTTGAATTAACAATGAAGATTCTAAAACCATGCAATCAAAAGACAATGCAGGTGTGACACACTAGTGACAGCTGAAATCCAGCTTAGCTCCTGCTTCTATGGCGGTCCCTGCAAAAGAAAATAACATTAAAATGAGAAATATTTATAGTAATTCTGGGCTAACACAGTATAGAGTATACACACAATATTTTACCCTTTCACATAAAACAGGGAAAAAGGTACATTTGATCCTCACCTGAACACTTGTGATCACACACTGAACCAAAACCAGGTTTGTATATATTAAATAACAAGGCAATATTTCATATATACCCTTCCAAAACTACAAATCAAATTTACCATTCCAGAAACATCTTAATAATTTAGCCTTCCAAAACTACATTTTACTGTTCAAGAAAAAACACGTCCAATTTAGCAATCTAAAACATTAAGACTATATATATCATGTATATCCAAATCAATTGTGCTCGTTAAGGCTAAAACCATAATAATTAAACGAACGAACTACCCACAAAATTAACACACGATTCATTTACACAACAGCGAAAAAATAAAAAGTGAGAAATTACCTGACGGGCGCATAAGAAGGAGAATCCCTTCGTTTGTAAGAACGAGGAGGAGACCGGCTGCTGCTCCGGCCACGCCCTCTCGGCGAATAGCTCCTCTTTCGGGCCCCCCTTGCAGGACTACGGCTCCTTTTTCGTTTGAAGAAGAAAAAAAAGACAAATAACCCTGATCAGTTGTGTTGTCATTTCATATTTTTGTGTTCTTTGGTGAGACAAGTGTGAATGTTTGGTAAGAAAGTCTTGTAAATATAACAATAATTCTATGGACATAGAATCCAACCCTAGAATTAACCCTAGACAGTAAAACATGGTAGTCAGACCTAGTAATGTTTCATTTTAATTACAGGGATGAATTTAAAATCTTATTTCCCACCGCCAAATAAAACTGTATATTAATGATTTTAAAATATCCTTTGCTTGTTTTGTTATTTCAGGCGCTTTCTTGAGTTTTCCATAAACGTTCTTAACATTCTAGCATCATCAATTCAATAATGCTACAAATAAAAATCCAACCCTAGAATCAGCCCAAGACATTTTGAGATCGCAATCGAGTCTAGAATTCTTTCCTTTAATTGCTGACTAAATTCAATATCTACTAGGCTGGACTGCCTTGGAAAAATGTCTAGAGCTGGTTCTGGAGTTGGATTATTTGTTTGTAGTATTATGATATATAAAAGGGCATATTCTCATATACACACTTCAAATATTTGGCATAAACAGTATGGACAGCTATACTGACTGGTACACCTTTAGTAAAGATTTGGCAAAATATCAAAATATCACATATACATCTAAAGCGGGAAACATAATGTACACCCCTACAAAACATAAGCAAAATCATTTACGTCCCTCATTTCGGTTCATATGAGTAACTAAGAAAGAGGAACCTTCCGTATTTTAGTTATGCATTAGTAACTAAGAAAGAGTAACAATTCAGGTTCCTTCTTACTTAAAATGTGTATTATTAACATTTCACGTTTCAAAGGGGGTACAGTGATATTTCACATTTTATAGGAATACATGTGACATTTCACCAACGAAACTAGGATTTTCATTCTATTATACCTGCGGCCGTAATCAGGGCTCCTTCGGTACCTAGGACTGGGGCTGCGGCGTTTGCCCCTGCAGTCGCGCGCGAAATGGCCGGGCTCGCCACACTCGTAGCAGTTCCTGTCGGACCCGCCGCCGCGCCCGCGGTCGCGCCCGCCCCTGCCGCCCTCGCCATCGCGCGAGCTGTGGGCCAGCTCGACACGCCACCCGTTCTTGCCTGTTGAGAAGGAGAATGATTTTAATAAAGGACGGTTTCGGATGTATGTGCACTTGTCAGAACTCGGACTTAGAACTTGTTTTGAGAGTTCAAAGTGTTAGATTTACTCTTTGAAAATGGAAATATGGAGCTAGTGAATTTATGCTCTTGAAATCTGTCAGATTTGTTCTTGAAAAGTGAAAAAGCATAACATGTAAAATTTGAAAAAGGAAGTATCATAAGAAAGTATCTTGGAAGATGTGTGCAACACGCCAGGTTCATATGCATAGATTAGACATAATTTAAGGTTCAAGCTTTCATTATTATGTATTATATTCCCTCATTCTTTTATGCCTGAATTGAGATCCATCCGTGTTCATTAACCCGATACCTGATTTAATACTTATTATGCAACATTATACAAAAGGCAAAATTATGAAAATTAAGAAAAAGGTAACTCAACATACAGGTTTAGTTCTTTATTGTGTTATTTACCCATTTTGGTGTTTAATAATGATGCTCTGATCCCTTAATAAAGCCTCAATTAGACATATAGCATAAACCAACAAAAACAAAACAGAATAAAATTTTGAACTATTAAGTCGGCTTCAACAGTTGCTGTATTGTGAACTATTAGTCGAATCAGTAAGATCTTTTGCATGATCTAATATAAAAAGAAAAAAAAGTTTCTGAAAAAAATTACCGTCTAAATCACGAATTGAATCAAGTGCATCTCTCTTATCTTCAAATTCAACAAAACCATATCCTGGAGGCTTTCTTGCAACCCATACACTGCATTAATTTACCAAACAAAAAAGTATATACTTAAGCTCAACTGTGCAGTGTGTATATATATATATATATATATATATATATATATATATATATATAACTATTTCAAAGGTATAAACCTGCAAAGATCTTAAAAAAGAAAAAATATATACGTTTTTAAGGTAAGCTAACAACCAAAAACTCTGGACATGTAAATGTGCCAATATACCAATTTCTTTATTTGATACACTTGTGATATATACTTAATCAATGTCACGTGTATTACAGTTTTATATAGCATAAATATAGGTAAAAAAAGGTACATTGCATACAAAAAATGTAATATATCACTGGTACTTCAATATACTCTTGCATTCCGCAAAATGGATATTGACATTTATGCAGCCAGCTTTTAATGAACTAAAACAATATCCATATAACTATCTTAAGGGTTAATAATTGTACAATATATAAAAGATATAGATATTTGATTTACCTGCGAATAGTACCAAATGCACCAAATTCAACTTCCAAATCTTTCTCGCTTACTCTGTTGTCCAAATTTCCCACATAAACCTTAGACATCTTCAAATTTTATCTATTAACCTACCAATTAATAAAACAAAAAAAATCAAATTAAAAAATAAAGTGAATTTGTAGGTTAAGGATCTACTTTCACTTTTTTGTTTATCATCCAGTTAAAAAAAAATATACGAAAATTTGAAGGAAAGAGGTGAAATTTTATGTTAAAGATTTTCAAATTTAAGAACCCTGGCACAATTAATAAGCTCTGAAACAAACACAAAAGTGAAGAAATCAAAGATTAATAACGCCTCAGATCGAAAGAGAAAACCTAAACAGAAATTACAGAGCTGAATTTAACAAACCTGCAACAACCTGTCAAATCCTTGAAAGAAAAAACTCAGTAAAACCCTAAACTGAAATTACAGAACTGAACTCAACAAGCCTGCAACAACCTATCAAATCCTTCAAAGAAAAAACTCAGTAAAACCCTAAAACTGAAGTTCAAGAACAGGCAATTGCGGACAGTACAAACCTTTACCAATTTTCAAGGTAGAATGAAAAATAACAGGAAGCGTACAAGAATTGACGTGCAAACAATAGTGCTGGCAGGGTCGAACTTTGATCGGAAACAAAACCCTAACAAATTAGATAATGAAGAGGGGGAAAGAAACCTATTTCGAGAGAGCAAGCCTAGAGAATAGAACCACTATTCGAAGAGCCTAGAGAGTTGAGTTCTGTTGGAATTACAGAGACAATAAAAGGAGGCGTGAGAAGAGAGATTACAAAGAAGCGCCGTGAGGGAGAGGGGGCTGAAACCTGAGAGGCGAGTGAAAAGCGAGGAGGCGTGACGCCGCATGAGAGGGAAAGAATTGAACGGCCCGATCTGTATATGAGATTGGGGTAACGATCTGAGTGTGTAAGACTGGTGCGGATTCGGGTGTAAATCCGAACCGAACTAATACCGTATCCGAAGATATCTAAATCCGAATAAAAAGAATCCTAATCCGTTCAAAATCGGATCCGAAACCAGATCCATTTTCATACCATTTTTTGAAATCATATTATGAGATTTTGATTCATTTTGACAGACTACTTGTATATTTTTAAGTAATAAAAGCTATTCAATATAGGAGACTCAACATATTTTTTGTGATATATAAAAAATATAATAATAACATTATGGATAAGTCACTCTCACAAACAAATACACATCCATTTTCACGACTACTTTCAGTGACGATTATTGTGATAGTCAAAATTTATAATGTACAAAATCTAAATTAAATTTTTATAAACTTTGTATTGATGTTCACTAACCATCTAATATTTTAGAATAATCGCATATAACTATAATTTCAATTACCAGAAATTTTTCAGTCATCATGTTTTAATAACCACCTGATCATTAAAAAAAAAAAAGACTAACATGACCCACTGAGACGTGAACTTTGGGGCTAACTACAATTTCCCTATATTTTTATTAAGATAATAATTAGATGAAATATGACTACAATTTCAATAACTTTTCTCTATCTATATTTGAGAGGAATTGAATTATAATTGCATAAAAAAAATATAATATTTGAAATTAATTTACAATTAGTTTAAAAGCATACACTCTATTTCATATATTTGTTGAAATACCATAATAATTTTTAATAAACCACATGATTCAATCAAATAAATAAAGATAATTAGAAAAAAGGCAACCATTTCAACCTAGTCATTTTAATTTTAGTTTGTCTCAAATGTAAATAATAAACATTGAAATGTATGTATTTACACTTTTAATATGACATGTTGAATAAAAAAATTAAAGAAAAGATTAAGAAGGATAAGGATGAAATTTTCTTTTAATCTATGATTATTTCATCCTAAACTTTGAAATTCAGTGCGATCGGATTAATCTAATATATTTTTGGGAAATTATTCAAAACCCCCCTAATTTTTGTGGTATTTATCAAAACCCCCTAACTTTTTAATATTCTTCAAAAAATCCCTATTGAGTTGATTGAATTTCTTTTTAATCCCTTATGGTGTTAACTTTAACTTTTCCATCAAATTTAATTTTTAAAAGACTAAAATGCCCCCATATAAAAGACTAAAATGTCAAAATAAAATCGAGCAACGAGTTTAGATAGACTTTGCGGGGAGTTCGATATATTCCGGATTTAAAAAAGAACTTGATATCCATTAGGCAGATGGATAGTGAGGGGTACAAAACTATATTTGGGAACGGGTTGTGGAAGATTATAAAGAGCGTCATGGTTGTGGGGAATGGTACAAAAATAGAAACTCTCTATCTGATTAACAATAAGGACGATTTGTTGGTGGTTTCGAAAATGACAACCGATATGATGTTGTGGCATAATCAGCTCGGTCATATCAGTCACAAAGGACTACAAGTGCTGACTTCAAAGGGTTTGTTATCCAAGGTAAAATAAGTAGAAATCGGTTTCTGTAAGAACTGCGTACTCCGTCAATGAATGTGGTGCGAGAAAGAGAAAGAGAAAGAGAAAGAGAGATTGAGAGGGGTGAGGAGGCGTTTTGCCAATTGATGGGGCGCGTAACAGAGGGAAAGCGGTGAGGGAGAGATGTAATTAGAAGAGAATATGGGACGACTGACGAGGGAGGAAAATAAATCATACAGACTAAAAAAATAGAGCTTAATCTAACGAATTTAAAGGTGTGCTCTAGAATATACGTTGGAGGGGAGGGGGAAGAAGGGGAAGAGAGAAGAGGGAATGGCAAAGGATGGAAGAGAGATGATGAAATTTGTCTTGCTCCAATATGTTTAAGGAGGTTAATGAAGGCTATATGGATATTTTAGTTATTTTGGTAGTAGGTCCTACTTGTCATAGAATAAATATAGAAGGGTTATTTCAAGTATTTATTGTTTTAAATTTTTGTCACCTCCATTACCCTCCAATTTGGAAGGGAACAAAAAATGAGCCTAATAAATGAATGAGAGTGAAAATTTTCCATCCCTTCCCTTTCATTCACCTCCATTTAAAATTCAGGAACAAGGTAAAATCTCTCTCTTCCCCTCCCTTTGTTTATCTTCAATTGGAGCACATCCTAAAAGATATTATTGGCGTGGCTTCACTATAATGTAGGATTAGAGTTGCGAATTGAACTTTTAGTTAATTAACCCCACTCAATTTTTTAGAGCACTTTGAGCATTCACATTGTGCCACATCATCTAAATTATTTTCACTGTTATATTAAATAGTATGATTACATCTAAACCATTGAATTTTTTACTGCTTCTGATTTTTTGTGTCACTTTTATGTATAATGCTAACATGTATAACAATGATTGATGATTTTAATATTTCCTATTCTATGCCACGATTAGATGAGAATGGCTAAAGTTATTTTTAACCATTAGATTTCGATCCAATGGTTTCAACAAATCATGGTACATAATTATGTTCAAATATTAATACAAACAGAATACGAGAAGTTCATTCATTAAAACAATTATTTTTTCGTTTCTTCTTTTAAAAATAGTAATTCATAATGAAACGTTGTATTTCTCATGTTAAAATCTTTAAATTTAAATTTGTTTGAATTTATCTTTATTTTGAATTCCATATTGTTATGATTCCAATCTAAATTTGTTTCAACTGTCAGATAATAAGATAGGGACAAAACTTAGCCACTGATTAATCAATGATTTTCTATAATTGTTACTTATTTGTATACTTTTATGTGTTGTTATTTTACAATTAGTTTATGTATTTTTAGAAGGACACATAATCTTGTATTGATGACATATATTATTGTCATTCATTAAATTGATGATAGACCAATTTCATCTAATTACATATCATATCAGATCAAATGCGTTTGTGGACTTTTATATGTCAATATTTTACATCCAATTTTATTCATTTCTAAAAAGTCACATCACATTATATTTATGATATGTATTGTTGTCATTCATTGGATTCATGACCCGATTTCACGCAATTTTATATATGTCATTTGGAATTAAATATAAATAGAAGATAAAGAGTTCACATATTAAAACATAAATATATTTTTTTTCCTAAAAATACAGTAATTCTTAATAAAATATAATATTTCTCATGTTAAAATATTTTATATAAATTCATTTGGACATTCTCTTTATTTTGAACTCCATATTGACATGGTTCAAAATTATTTTATATATATATATATATATATAGAAAAATATACGAAAAAATTATGTAAGAGAATATATGTACTTATAGTATTAATATTAAATAAATAAGTTATTAAATTCATTGTAATAATTTATTTTTATTTTTTTATTAATAATAAATTTATAACACCGCAAATTTCTTTATTCAATAAATATTGTAAATTACAATTAATATATTTAATTCTTGTAACACTTTTTTTATACTAAGAATTTGTTAAAGATTAAATAAATGGCACAATTGTTTAACATAAATGAATATTTTAAAAGGTTTTCAATTAAAATAAATTATTTTAAAGTACTCTTTTTGTATTTCTTTACTTTCCTTTCTACTCTTTCTCAAGAAATTTTCAATAGTCATATTTGAATAATTTTTTTTCTAATTAAAACCTTTATATATAAATTTGTTTAAATTTTCTATTTATATTGAGCTCCATATCTGAGAGATGCGTCTTGACGCTCGGCCAAGAGTGGTGGGCGGACCTCGGGAATAGCTCCTTATTTAATTTTTCTTGCAATTGAATGTGCGAAGAACTATATTAAATATGTACATAAAAAGAGATATTATATAAAAGAATGACATTTTTATATAATTAGATGGTAGTAACATATTGTAAACGAATAATCAAAGCTTTCAAATGTATTGTAATTGAAAGATAAATATATTGTAATGAATGTTATTTTTTTTTTACCAACAAGACATCTTCATTTAATTAAAAAATAATATATTACAATGAATATTTTTTTAATGATGAGACTATTTGTCAAACTTTAATTTTGATACAAATAAAAATTTAATTCACAAATTTTTGACTTATTATCATGGTTGCACTTAACTAAAAGCTTGTAGGTCATTAACTATATAGTGAATAATTTTATTTTTAATTACCAACAACATTTAACACTGGCTGCGTAGCACTAGATTGCGCCTAGTAATGTTGAAATCAGAGAATGTGCCTAAACTAATAAATTAGGATAAATATTTCATTATTACAAGGAAATTCAAGTGAAATTTCAGGCTGACACGTGTATCCCACAGGCATATAAGTCTTCTATTTGTTAAAGTACGCAGTAACGGATACTTCAATTAGCGCAGTTGGTAACGAGTCTTGCGTATGAGTGAGAAGGTCATGAGTTCGATACTCGCTTAACACAGTTTTCCCAGCTATTTTTCATATGATTGTTTGAACCTTATGTACGATAAGAGTAAAAGAACCGTAATGATGTGTAGCGCAGTTGGTGACAGCCACACGTGCGTTTTGAGAGATCGCGAGTTCGATTCCCACTGAACTCATTCCCTCCTCTAATATTTTCATATTTGATACGTCTCCTATCGATTGAATATATATTTTGGATTCATTTAATCAAAAACTAGTTGTTTTCAGAGTGGTCACCTTCTTAGGCTCGAATCTAGCTGATCGGAGTTCGAGCCTCACATCCTACCTTTTTTGATACATTTGCTCAAGCAAATTTTACTTCTTTTTGGAAAAGTATTTATATTATTAAAAGAGAGTTTACATTGCAAAAGTCTTCTTATTTTGGTTGGAAAGACTTTGGTCTTTTATTTTGAAGACGCTGGGTCGAATCACGCATGACACTATTTTTTGGAAAAAAAAATATAGTAAATACTCAATCCTACATAATATCTTGAGTACTCTGCAAAATCTTATAATATCATTTTATACATTTATAAAAGTGGAGTGAGCTTCATGTGAAACACTACAAATTCTCAAATAGATGTGTCAACCTACAAAAATGAGAATATAGTGTTTTCGTAACACTTTTATGAAATAAAAATTTGTCTATAACACAACATTTTTATACAAGAAATATATTATTGTACTCCATTCAAAAGCTTCAAAATATCATCTGTATTTGGAAAATATAAACAATCCGGCACCTCTCAAAAAACGTCAAATATCAATATACTTTTGTGAAAGTCCTTTGTAAAATGAGGACATTATATAAAGTAACACAAAAATATCAAAATGATATTGAAATTGCCATCTTTCACATGCACATTCACTCTATTTTTTAATATATATAAGAGCCTTGGCTTCAGGCGCGAGACAACACACAACCACAACCCTTGACATGGAGACTTAATCACTCTGGAAAATATTCCACCTCATCTTACTATCATTTACTATCCTCTTTCCCAAAGTCAAAAATATTACAAGTCTTTTTGGAAATTCAAGGTACCATCAAAAATCAAAATCTTTCTCTGGAGAATCTTTAGGGGTATATTGCCCACATTGGATCAATTGGAAAAAAAAAGGTTGTATTCTTCCCAATATATGTACCATGTGCATGTCAGATAGTGAGACTATAAATCATTTGTTCAAAGAGTGTCAATTTGCAAGGGCGATATGGTCATGGCTGAATATTAATATACAGGCCGCACAAGATGTGCAGGAACTAATTCTTGGCGAAGCTGACCTACAACTCAAACTATTGTCTGCTTTATTCGCCATTTGGAAGGAGAGATGTGCTAGAATCTTTTCAAACAAAGCTTCCGACATTCAAATAATATTTAATATTATACATGAAGATCTAGATAGCTGGAATAGATTATAGGTTTTAACTATTATTAAATCGGCCTGTAACTTAATTACTTTCCTTTGTTTTCTTTTAAATACTTTGAAAAATGTCAATTCTCTTCGCATTAGACGAAATTTGTAAACTCATTCTTTATATTAATCAACTTTGTTCAATGATCTACAGGCTTGACCTGGAATCATTCATTCAAAAAAAAAGAAAAAAAAAAAAAATATATATATATATATATATATATATATAAGAGCCTATTTCATAATATCATATGTATCTCAAAATCTCAAACATCATATTAATATAAAATTACAAAATAAATATATCATCCTTTTTTACTCATCTCAGTAGAAATTAAAAATCATTTTTTCATCAATTATCTTTAAAATGATCAAATTATGAATTATACAATTCCGAAGTGGAGCGACGGTCTCCCTAGTAACTAATAATGATACAAAATTCAAAAGAAAATCACAATATTTTCAAAAAATTCAGAACAAAATTCAGGACAAAATTAGGAGAAATAACTCAGAAAGATTCTTTAAATTTGGCAGAAAAATGAGAAAAAGGGAAATGAAGGAATGATAGAAGCAAGATAAAAGAGAGAGACCGACCTGAGAGATCACCACGGTGATGAAGGTGGACGAGAGAGGCATCCACCCTTGTTCTAAGAGATTGTGAGGTCCACGGCTTCAAAGAGAAGGCAGACGATTTGAAGGAGAAGACATGGCAGGCGATTAGAGGGGAAGCAGTTCGAGAGAGAGGCAAGGCAACCAAAACCAATCGAGGGTTGTAGAGAGGGCAGAGCGACTGATCTAGGGTTTTGGAGAGAGATGGAGCAGCCAATTTTTTTTTTCTTTTTGAGAGAAAAGAGTGGCCGTCCATTTGGTTAGATGATGTATTAGGCTGGGTAGGGTTATTAATTAGTAGAGAATTTTGTATGTGTTGACAAAAAATTTAGATTTAGATAAAGCGGGACAATTTGGCGCCTGAGGCCCATGTAAGGAGGGAAAATAAAAGTTTGGAGCCGAAATCTTCTCAGGCTGAAGAAAAACGAAAATTTGGTGGATCTTTGCACCAACCAGATAGAAACTACGCATATATACTTAGTTATAGCTTCTCTTCTTCCATGGCTTCTCGATTTAGCTCTAGAAACCATCGTGCTACTCTCTCTCTCTCTCTCTCTCTCTCTCTCTCTCTCTCACACAGGTCAGTTGATCTTTCTTTCAATTGCAAACCCTAGCCGCAAAGGAGGAGAAGGACAAAAACACAAAGATTGTCTTAATTTTTTAGAACAAGAATATATATTGCATAAGTTCTATTAATCGATGCCAAGTTACATTACTATCATTGAGATTGACTGTAGGATAGCAATTAAAGTCGTGAAAAAAGAAAATATCCCCAAAAAAAAAAGTAGCCATGAAAGCTTCCAGACCAAAATAAGAGAAGATAATAATGCCACCAGTAACCAATACCATGGAAGACAAAAAAATGGCAAGAGCACAAGAACTGTCCATGTTAAAAACTATTGTTATTTATCAATGATCAACTATGAGTATTTGTTGCCAGAGTGAGAGTGAGTGTGAGATATCTTTTCAAGTGAAATTGTTGTCCTGTTTGCAACAGAGAAAATAAAATGGAGATGTTCTATAGATGGGAAATGGAGAGGATAGAAAGATATGAATTGTGGAAGAATAATGGGAAAGGATTCGAGCCTGACTTTCTTGTGCTGAGAGAAAGTCCACCTATCGGTAGGCAATGTATAGCGGCGTGGAAATGCCAGCCACCTTCTCTATGCTTTTCCTGCTCAACAACAAGACGGTAAAAAGTCAACGTCTCACTGAGTCTGTCTGTCCAGAACAACCTGCTTCGTGACGTCTTTTCTCAAATCTTTTTCGGAGTCAACGTGACTAAAAAGTCTCTGCGCAGCCTCTTGAACAAGTGATTTGTCTTTAGGTCATGTCGATCCAATTAATATGCGACTCTACTCATAAGGGCTGAGATTGGTCTTTGGATTTTATGACCAAAATATCCTTATTATTTGGATGACTGAGATTATATCTAACTTAAAACTTAAATTAAGGATCGGGTATGATATAAGAGCTCTAGTAAGTTTGAAGAAATCAAAGCACTGGTACTGAGGGATTGTCCCTAGTACAGTGAAATAAAAGTAACTCTAGTTTTGGAACCTTGGAAAATAAGAAGATTTAGAAGTATTTAAGAAAATAAATGTTTCATTTAAATTCATACATTTGCCTGTCATGTTAGAAAGTATTATAGTAGGTTTATATATGATATATATGCATAATATAAGTAAATAAATTTCAAAACTTTTAAACTAGATTTTGAACGAGTTTTTGGGGCTAGCTTATGAGACACGTTCCTTAATAAGCTAGATCCAAAACATCTTCTCACTCAGTCACATTGTGACTAACCACTCTATTTTCTCTATCGTGTTTATTTATGTTTTAGGACTAGGCACGGAGGACGGAGCGGCTAGAGCAGCAAGTAAGCATGTTAGGCATGGTGGTCGTTAGATGAGATCACAGAAATTTAGTCGACAACTCTTTTCATGGTTCTCTTTTAGTGTATTTTTTTTATGAAGACTTACGTGTCTTATTTTAATTTGCATCCGTAATTTTTGAGAGGGTTGTAATAATTCAAGTTCCATGATTTATATTTTTGTTATTGGAGTTTTGTTTTTGATGTACATGTTTGATCCTGACGTACATGGTACGTGACGAGTTGCCACACTCGATTCGAAGTCGGAATTTTTTATTTGGTTTTGGGTGTGACATGTTTAAAGTATCTATTGCTTCCCAAAAATATATAGACTCCAGAAGTATCCCCAAAGTAGCGCACGTATTTTTCTAGTATTCGATACAAAGTGTTGTGATGCTACTGATTTAGGCCCGTCATTGTGATAAGTTTGTTTTTTAGTTTACATATATACAGAAGAAGTATATAGTCACACAAAAATATATTTTTTATGAAGATAGTCACACAAAAATATTACAGGTTTCTTTCTTAACACCCTAAAAA
Source organism: Juncus effusus (assembly GCA_027726005.1). NCBI lineage: Eukaryota > Viridiplantae > Streptophyta > Magnoliopsida > Poales > Juncaceae > Juncus > Juncus effusus. The sequence continues at coordinate 6,214,581 of CM050898.1, forward strand.
GCAAAACTTTATGCAACTTGTCACATCACAGCAATACAACTTAGGAGTTATTTGGATGACTGTATTAGAAATTACTAGAGTAAGTGGACTTTCTGCAACAGTATCTTCTACAGTTACAGTTATTTTTCTAATGTTTGGATGGAAGAAGCAAAAGTTACTGTAATTACAACTTCTATATTTAGATTGATGTAATAACTTTCAAAATACTAACCATGTTATAGATAGCACCAAAATACATATTTAAATAAAACAAAGTATTTCAACTTATAGTTTAATTAATAAATTAAGTCTAAACTATCTCTGATTTTAACCATTGACTAAATTATCGTTCATGCATCATATTATTCAAAATTTCATTCATGCTCAACTCCAAAACATAAGTGCAATACAACACTACGTCACGATTAAGAAAAAATAAAATAAAAGGTAATGCGCACATAAACCACTTCATGTTATTAATTATTATCAGGCTCATTGACTCCCGTGTTCCTCTCCGGATATATGCCACCAGTAAAGTCTGCAATCCACATCTCTTCGTGTTCAGAGGATAAATTTAGAAAATTATATTATTTTGAATATGTCAGAAATTATGCTTCATTTTCAGCGAAAAATTCCATCTTGAATCCTCTGTGTAATGGAGCCTGAAATTGTGTTTAATTTTATTACTAAATACGAAACGGATTTATAAGGTGAAAAAATAAGCAAGAACCATTTATTTAGCTCTTGCAATTACTAAACAATTTCCTCAAACATCTCAAATTCAAACGGACTTAGTTCGTTACATGTAATATTTACAATGATAGAGCTAAAAACACTAAAAGATAGTCGATCCTTAGAACATCAGCTACTTTCTAAGAAAAAGGAAAAAAAAAGGGGAGCCGAATCCTTCCCGTTCCAAGTCTTAGTTCAAATTTTTGCGTCTAATGTCAGCATTCATTCCTTGGCCATTTCTACGGCTTTCTCGGCGTTCGTGGCAGTCATGTGTTCAGAGTTGCAGAAAATGCGCCATTTCTTGCCTTCTAGATTTCCCAACAAATGGCGGCATATATTGTGCCTCATTTTTTTGGCTCTCCTTAGTTAGCAAAAGATATTTTATTAGCAGTGAGCCAAAAGAAAAGTGAATGAAAATGTAATATCGTATAATCCACATGCTGTTGGCACATTTGAAAAAAAAAAGAAATACAAGAAACTTCAACATTTATCGTCTTGCTGTTTTTTTCGAGGATCAACAACACTCAAAGGAAACTCGCCTAACATAGACGCATTACATCTCCAATCCAGTTTTTTTGAGGATCAACAACACTCAAAGGAAACTCGCCTAACATAGACGCATTACACCTCTAATCCAGGATCTATCGCTTTAGCTCATCTTTTTGATTTTTCATTTCTTTTCTTGTATTGTTTTCATTGCTCTTTTTTCTATATAATATAACAAACATTGTAATGTTATGAATAATTGTTGTATGGATGTCCATATACATCATTCTTAAACTACTAATATATAACCCCACATATTCATGTACTGTTATTAATTATCTTATATATATTATCTCTATATACAATTTACTGTCATTAATTATCTTGTAATTAGTTTAAGGGTTCTCACCCTGTAAATAGAGACTTGTAATGTAACAAAGATAACACAATGGAATGAAAGATTACTCTCCCATTTCTCTCTTTCTCTATCTTTTTATTTTAGTTATTTCATAACATGTTATCAGTACGACTCTACCATAAACATTAAAAGTTTTAAATAACATAACTACAACTCCGCTTCAAGGTACAATTTATAATTCGTAATATTTCCTTATACAAAGATTGTTACTTTTGGATTATTTTTCTATTTTGTTTGATTTTATTTTCATGAAATCCATTACTGTACGAGTTTCATTTAAGTTATATATCTCTATATCAGAAGTTGCAGATTCATTTCTTTATATATTACTGCACTTGAAGTTGCAGCTTAATTTTTATTTCAATATTGCACATAAAGTTGCAATATTACTTTTCTTATTAAATACACAAGAAATGACAAGATTGTTCATTTTACGTAATGCATCTGAAGTTGCAATATTATAAATTAGTAATTACAATTATCAATCTCGAAGATTAGTTCTCAGCAAACAATTTGAGAAAAGAAGAAGAATGTATGTTAAAGAAAAGAAAGAAAATAATGAGAATCATATATGATTAATTGCATTTCTAGAAATGAATGTTGCAATATATATAAAATTGATGGCATAACTGAGACTAAGGTTAATAAGAAAATGAGACGATGCAACATGATAATAATTTGTAAATGATTCTAAAAGATATATACTTTTGATATTGCACAAAAGAAATTTGTTAATTAACAATTATACACAAAAAGATTTTGTCGAATTTTATAGTCTCTTTAAAAGAGAGAAAAATATGGTCAATTTTATGTTTATAAGTCAAGACCATTTCAGTAAGCTCCATGACACGGTTGTGTGGAAGATTTTCGTGATTATATATTATTCAATTAATTGAATTACTAAAGAGAAATTAATAATCTCAATCTTTATATCAGGAATCCAAAAATAGATGATAAATATATATGTCCAGAAGACAGTTAGTAACTACTACTTAAAATGTTAAATATTTATCTAATTGGACATAAATGAAGGTAAGTATTGATACAATATCATGTGTTGTAAGTGTAAATGAAGACTCCAAAAGAATCATTACTTATTGTCAACAAAACAAAATTTATAATAGATGTTGTTCTCATTGAAAAAAGATAGGAAAAAAAAAGATCGTCTAATATGGATAATTAATCATTCATATGTGTCATTCCCAGAAATGAATGCTACATATGAAAGTCAAGATTATGAAAGAGGCAAGATTGAAATTATGTTTGACACTGTGATGGTCATAATATAAGACATTGGATACGTAGCTGTCGTACACCATTGAACCTTGTGGACCATTATTAAGCTTTGTTAAAAGGTAAACGAGAAAAATAAAAGTTACTTTTCCTACCATAATAACGAAAGTAATGATGTCATGAGATAGATCAAACGACACACAAATAGAAAAAAGTATTTTTTTTTCCTTTTATTTTATTTTTTATATTATCATTATTTTCTTTCTTTTGATGTTACTAATATGAATCAAAGTTTCTTTGTGAACAATAAGAATTATAAAGATGTGTGCATCATTGACTGTGGACAAAATTAAATACTAACAATATGCTTTGTCTTGGAAAACTTGACCGTCCAAATAGTTATGATATCAAGACTATGAATTAGTCAAATAATTTTGTAATTCAGAAAATATTTCGTGAAAGAAATGTATATTAAAAAACTTACAGTTTTCTATTGATTTAATACGTTAAATCATATTTATTTGGTAAACCAAACGTTTACTGACTTAAATTTATTTATATTTTTCATAATAGAATGGACTGAAGTATTCTTAGAATGTAATTACGGTATGTATGGAACTGCAGATCTAACATGCAGAAATTTAATTTTATTATAATAAACAATATATGTGGGCCAGAAGATCCACCATACAGACAATCGTAATACAATAATTTTGGAGATAATAACGAAATGCATATTGTATATAATGAAATAAAACATATATTAGAAAATTTAATTTCTTTGTCCACTAGCTTGTAAAATACAATTTTATAATAATGAATCATAAGTTCATTAATTGAAATGCAATACTCGTGCTACATAATGAACCAGAAGTTCACTAATTTAAATAGCAATGCTCATGCTACAAACTTGAATGAGTTCATAAATTTGAAGACAATTAATGATTTAGCGGGACAGTTTAATCCATGAATCAATACATGTTGTAGCATTGATCATATTGATGTCAACTATTAGTACTCCCCATCATAATATAAGGATGGTGCAGCCAAATTATGGCCATGTTAGAACACTTAGCTAAGTGATATATGTGCTAGTAGCTCCACATAAATGCACCAATATAGATTATAAAATAATGTTGGTAATATGTGCTGAATTTAAAGCATCCCGATTATTTGATATTTTGAATCATGATATGTTGGTTACTAATTTGATGAGACAAACTTTTTGTATGAAAAAAAGGGAAACCAAACATACATGAAATATTCCACCTCATTCCGACTCATAATCAAAATTTACTTTTGTGAAAGCAATACTTGTTTAATATAATAACTCATGCAAGTCCCGAATAACTTCATGATCTTAAGCAAAGAATTATGCCAGCATTAGGGGGAGAAATATAAAAGCTGGAAGTACTATAAATTATAAGTTATGAATCATCAAATTTATCAAATAGATCCTCGAAAAAGTTAACATCTAAGTATGATAGACGCCAGAAGAATGGTCAATCAAATCGGTTTCAAATATAAAAATTCCAAGGAAGAAGAAATAGCATGATAATAAAGTTGACATCACTGAAAATTTTAATAGTCAAATTATCCTGAAGATGATATTAAAAATAAAAGAGTATGAGACATAAGTGAGAAAATAACCTTTGAAAAGGTTTAGGTTCCTGACAACATTGAAAATGTTGAAAATGATGAGATGTTCGATAGGCCTAAACCTGCGGAAACGTGTATACTTGAACTTTTTAGGGTTTTATACTTTTTAATATTTTTAGACTTTTGTTGATGGTTGTTTAAATTCTAATTAACAAAGCAAATTAAATAAACAAGAAATTAAAGTAAATAGAAAAAATAAATCGATACCGAACACCAGATCTGTTGACGAAGTTCGACGAGGTGGTTGCGTTAAACTTAGCCACCCGTTTACTCGCTAGCGGCCCTTACCGTGTTCACGAGTTGCCTACTCTCTGGGACTTGTCTTGCGGCTCCGATTTCACTAACAAACAAGATTGTTTACATGACCTCGAACCACTGTCGCCTTACAACAACCTCTTGACGGCCGGTGGAACAATAACTTACAAACTCGATCTCTTGAACTTCAACAAACCAACGACCAATACGGTCAAAACTCCACTAACCTCACTTTAAGATTTGGAGTAATTTAACTAGTATTAAGATGAGAGTTGTTCTCTTTTTCAATTGAAAATTCGTCAAAGAAATTGAGGAGGGCGGCCTCCTTTTAAAGGAGGAAAGAGAAACCCTCAAAAAATGAAAACCTGTGCAGTTCCATTGCCAACAGACCAGTTCCGTTGCAAACAGACTGCAAAAACAGAAGGAAATCAATGAGGATTTCAAATCAAACAGCTATATTCCTGCAGTTCCGTTGACAACGGACTAGGTCTGTTGCCAACAGAACTAACGCAATAATTTTTTAGCTAAAACTCCAGGAGAGAAAAAAGGCAAGGGAGAGGTCCGTTGCAACCGGACTACTTCTGTTGCCAATGGACTGGATCCGTTGCCAATGGAACTAGCAGAAATTGATAAATATCAGATTTTACTCTCTGTTTAGTACAAATTAAATTACTTACTCCACACAACACACTAGAAAAACTGAGAAGCTTGCTCCCACGCCTTGCAATCCTTTCTTGCGATCCTTTAAATGCGTGACAACTTCTCATCTTGCAGAGATTACAGAGATGTCCAAAACAATTTCGTAAAATACAGCATTTTACATCTTCTCCCCAGTTTTGAAAAAAAATCAAAAGGGAAACGAGAGAGAATAAACCTCCCCCTAAATAGATGCTCCCCCTGAGTTCAATAATCCATTTAAAAAAACTTTGAGATTACTTTATGGTTTTACAAAAACTGTTCAGAAAGGGTTTTATAATAAATTTTCATCAAGACAAGGTTAAAAAAATTATTTTGATATTATTGAGACAAAATTATAATATTTTAAATAAAGTTCAAAAACAATAATCTCTTAAAAGAAAATCCAAGGAGAAGACATAAAGCACCGAAGAAATAATATATAATGAGTAAAGAAAAAATTAAGATTTGATCATGAATAGCATAACCTCGACCAAGTTTCAGATAGATAACAAGATGCTCGTGACTTGGTGAAAACTATTGACGACTTCAATCCCATTTAGCCAACGCGATCAATTTCTTCACATGACCTTGATTTGCAAAAGACACAAATCGCGTCAAATGTCCACATTTCTCAATTGATTCCCGTCGCATCTGACAAAAAGTTAAAAAGGTATGACTGACAAAAAGTAAAATGAATTTAGTTTACTCTGACATAAATGCAGACTACCGTACTACACAAGAGAAGTGTGAATATTGACCTAGACTAGTCGCATTGCTAGCTCCCCGGCAACGGCGCCATTTTGATAAGAAGTACTTTTGCAGTCGTTTTACACTTACCAAAAGAAATGTATAACCCTAGACTTAACTACAATAAAGTAGACAATGAAAGTAGGGGTCGAACCACAGAGAGCTATTTAGACTAAACTAGGTGAAAAGATTACTTCTCTAATGAAAATGAACTCAACAAAAATAGAAAACTAAAATATAGAGAAACCAAGACCATAAATAAAACCAAACACAAGATCTAAAACAAGACACACAATTGGGGGGGTTGTTGATTGGTTGATTGCAACAAAATGAAAGTAACAAGTAAAGAGAAAACTTAAAGTAAAGATTAAGAGATGTGGTGGTTTTGTGAAATGAGGCATAGTTTCGTGTAGTGAATTTGTGTGTAACTTTATCCTTGATTATAATAATTAATTTGGAATTAATCTCTTAAGTGCAGTAAGATGAGCTCTAACCGATAAATAACTCAAACAAAAAAAAGATAGGATTTTAGTTTAGATGAGCTCGTAAATAAAAACACTAACCTTCTTGAATATCATAACCAATTCAATAGAAATCATTGGTTATTTAAACAAATCAAAACCTCCTAAACAATGAGCTTTTTCAGAACTGTTTAGATCGTTCTGAGTTATTTGCACTTGGCTATTATTCAAATTCTAATGGAGGCTATTGAGTAAAGCAACCATAGGAATTTTGTGGCCCTTGTTAATTACTATTGAACATAGAACTGATCGAAATAAACTTAAAACAATTCATTGAGCATGAAACATAATAAGTAAATGAAAACAGAATAATAACCGCTCAAATGAAATTCATTATTAATGGTCTCAAAAGTTACAACACAAAAACATAAACACTAACTATGCCTCGAAGGACTTACTCGAAATACATGAAAAAGAAAGAAAAGAAAATAATGATAGAACCCATTAATGAAGGGCGGATGGAAGAGTGAAACTTGCTTGACTTGCCCAATTCCAAGAGAGAGAATGATTAAGTTCAAAAGTAAATTGAAGAGATGTCTTGCACCTGGTTATATTGCCTCTCAAAAGGTGGTCATGAGGGATAAATGAAGCTCCATGCAAGGAGTGTGAAGGGAGCATGGCAAAGGCATGAAGAGTGCATGCAAAGTGCAGGAAAGATCTGTCCAGAAGATAGTCAATTTGGGATACGTATATCTCTGAATTGGGCTCTGGTAATATGGAATGAACTGTGGGCCTTGTTTTATTCTTTCTAACGGTATATTGTATGCATATAGAGGAGGTCCAGATTGTGAGTTATGGCCGAAATACTGAAGCTATGTCAGCAGGTCGAAATCTTGATTATTATCACCATCTTGTGCTCCAACATCTTTATTTTCAAGCTATACTCCATCCAAATTGCACCTGAATTCACATAAATATGTCATTAGTAGTATTAACATTCAATTTGTGATTATTATCCCTATAAATAGAATATTAACATATAATGGTGTAATATCACATATGTATAGGGTATAAGATGTGTATAATTAATGACTTATCAAATCACCCCACACTTAAACACTTGATCGTCCTCGAGCAAAGATTATAACTTGCATTGGTAAGATGGGTCCCATATTTTAGACTCACTTTTCATTTATATACCAGCCAATAATGATTCTTGGTCCCTTGTGTAAGATTCCATGCACTTTGGTGAAACTCGCACTCGCTCTCCTTGTGTATAGTGGAATATGAATATGGAATATGTGGAGTGTCTCTCATAATAACTCTCAGTTCTCAGATGAATCATGATTTCCTACCTTGGTCGTGAGGGGAATTCTCATTGTTTGGTGGAGTATGATGGAATATGCTGGATAATACATACATATATATATATATATATATATATATATATATATATATATATATATATATATATATATATATATATATATACTATATAATTGGTTTGCTTGTCTACTTCGGCACTTTCGGTCAAGTTGTCACTTGGTTTTCTAAACTCATGCCTTTACTCTCCAAAAGGATATCGCCTATACCTCTATCTTCTTGGAACAATGAACCTCCTAATGTGCATAACTCCTAGCACCTTCAGTCACCTGGCCCAAAATGTGTCAACCTAACTGCTGGCCTGAGATGTATGACTGGAATCCACTCTTTCACACAAATCGGGTAAACTAGGGTTTAGGCCATGTACAAGGGGAACAAGTTTGAGTCATGCAATCTTTTTATTTTATTTTATTTATTTATTTTTTGTTTTTGTTTTTTTTTTGTTTTTGTTTTTTTTTGTTTTTGTTTTTTTTGTTTTTTTTGTTTTTGGAAGATTGTGACTCAAATCTATGAGGATTATGGGGGCCTAACTTGCCTTTGTGTCAAAAATAGAGTTTGCCCGAGAGTCTACTCTCATAAATCTGTCTCTAAGATGCATCTCCTCACGAATACACTCGGTGCACAAAGCTCATCTACTACACCTAAGCACTCAACTTCTGACACTAACCTCTACTTCCCGTCCCCTATCTTCTTATATAATTCCTAACCCTCCTTCTCCAAAACCAAGCAACAAAGTGACTTTAGAAGCTAATAGACCTGGATATTATTTATATATATACGAGATGATATAGTGGGTTATTATAGATATTATACTATAGACAACTTGAGCTCCGGGTCACGGTCCAATGGTAAGTCCTCACATAATTTCTCGTGCAAATCCCTAAATTATTGGCACTCAAGCAAAAAATTGAGTTCACCAGTGACAAAAGATCCCTAAATCAACGACCTCAATTCTTCTTGAACTGGTCTATACGATCTTTTTGAGTCCAAACAAGTTCCCCACATTATTCAGTACAAGTTACAATTCTCTCTCATTCCTTTTGATTTTTAATTGGGCATTTTTTTTTTATTTGAGGCTTAAAAATGGATTTTTATTATTATTATTTTATTTTTTAACTACCTAACATGCAATAAAGACTCCACCCCACACTTAAACTTTTACTCGTCCCCGAGTAAAGCTAAGCACAAAGTAGTCATGCAATGCAAGAGAAAAAAAATAAACAAAGAAAAACACAACCTTTATTCGCAGGGTTGCCTCCGAACAGCGCCTCTCTTTAACGTCGTTGGCCCGACGTCTCCATCTCCTCAAGTAGTGGATGCTGGCTCGCCAAGCTCGTGAATATAATTCCAACTCACGTCGAACCTCTCATGAAACCGCTTCAGCCGGTGTCCGTTGACCTTGAAGACCTTCCCTGAATCAAGACCCTGAATTTCTACTGCACCATAATCGAACAATTTGGTCACAAGAAAGGGCCCTATCCACCTACTTTATAGCTTGCCCGGGTGTAATTTGAGTCTTGAGTTAAACAACAACACCTTGTCACCCACTTTAAAATCTTTGTGGGCAAGCTTCTTGTCGTGATACATCTTGGTCTTCACCTTGAAGATTCGGGAGTTCTCATATGCATCATTTCGGATCTCCTCTGACTCTTGGATTTGTAGCTTCCGGTTGAGTGCATCATTTGGGTAGTCTAGATGGCACTTCTTGATTTGGAGACATAATCGACTGTCAGGAGGATATACTCAAAATCATATGAGGGAGGGAAAGGTCCCATAAAGTCGATACCCCACACTTCAAAGACCTCACAAGCAAGAATATACTTCATCGGCATCTCGTCTCTTTTTGTTATTCCTCCCGTTCTCTGGCATCGCTCACATAACTTCACAAAGAAGTAAGCATCCTTATGTAGAGTGGGCCAGAAGAAGCCACACTCAAGGACCTTATGAGCTGTCCGCTTGGCGCCAAAGTGTCCTCCACACTCCAGAGAGTGACAAAACTCAAGAACGGATCTGACCTCATTATCTGGTATACATCTCCGAATAATTTGATCCGCGCAAATCCGAAAGAGGTAAGGCTCATCCCAAATATAAAACTGGGAATCATATCGGATTCGATCAGCCTGTGCACGTGTAAGATCCTCTGGTAGGTCTTTAGCCACCAGGTAATTCACTATATCAGCATACCATGGTGTATAGCTTTGCACGGCATAGAGATATTCCTTAGGGAAGAACTCCGATATTGGGTTACCCTCCTCAATACTCATAGGAAGGCAGCTAAGGTGATCTGCAACTAGATTCTCTCATCCTCGTTTATCTTTAATCTCCAAGTCGAACTCCTGGAGCAACAATATCCAACGAAGAAGTCTCAGCTTGGATTCCTTCTTCTTGAAAAGATGCCTCAATGCGGCATGGTCAGAGTATATAATCACCTTAACCCCTAAGAGGTAGGACCTAAATTTCTCCAGTGCAAAAACAATGGCTAGCAGCTCTTTCTCTATAGTGGTATAGTTGCAGTGAGTATCGTCTAAGGTCCTGAAAGTATAGGAGATAACATGGGGTTCTCGCCCATCCCGCTGCCCAAGAACAGCTCCAACTGCCCTATCACTCGCATCGCACATGATCTCGAAAGGCAGATTACAATCTGGAGCTTTAATTGTATGAAGGTAGAATACTAACCGTTATTGATGCGTTTGGAATGCCGCAATGTCATATATTACCATAGGAATTACATTCTAAGGATCATAATTAGTGGAAATGTGATTATCATGATATTAAAATATTGTTGTTTGGTTGGCAAATTTAAATTCCTTAGAATGTTGATTTATTATGATTTATTCAATTATAAAATGGCCATTATAACTTTAGATCTAAAAAAATTAATTATATTTTCCAATGAATAAGACATACCCCATAGCACTAATCCATTACTATATATGAATTATTAACCCCAACCCCATATTTTTCACCTACTTTTGAGCATCCTCTAAAGTTCACATCAACACTTTTATTTCGACCGTTCGAACAACTTTTATATGAGATGATTTTAATATAACGGTGCAAAGTTATATTAATACAAATAGAATATGAAGAATTCACTGATTAAAATATAAATAATTTTTTTATCTTTTTTAAAAAATAATAATTTTTAATGAAACATTTTATTTCTCATGTTAAAATTGCCAAATATAAATTTGTTGGAAATTTTCTCTTTATTTTGAATTTCATATTGCTATGGTGCCAATTCAATTTTTCTTCTTACTAAAATATGTGAATATAGACTATGTAAGTAAACATGTAAGAAAATAATACGTTCACTAATTCCTATCTTATTTTTCACCTCTCATTGAGCACTCTTATCATAAATTTTTTCTTGGCCGTCGGATCAAAAATATTATCAAATCTCAGCTTTTCATTTGAATCATTACCACAATGTTTCATGTTATATCTCCAATAATGTGAGAACTATCATATTAAAAAAATCAAAGTGTTGAGAATTATATTATATTACTTAATGTATTACGAATTTAAAAAAAACACATGTGATTAGTTTATACATAATCCATATCATTTTAACAACTAAAAAAAATAAAAATAATAGGAAATATAGTGGTGACAATTTTTTGATGAAAATGAGTCATGTTGCAGTTTCCTATGTATAGTATATTTAATTTTTTCATATATATAATATCATATTTCCTTTTTAAACATCATGTTAAATATAATTATTATTTTGTATATTTTTTAAAGTTAATCATTTCTAATTAAATCAAATGTAGTTTCAACCAAAAGCACAATATAGGATCTTTCTTGCAAATTTCCCAGAAAAAAACAATAATAATGATGTAGCTCATTGATTTTCTGAATGCTTATTTTACACTACAGTTTGACATTGAGATTTTCTATTTAGCCCCACGGATGTCCAATTTCTGTGGCCGTGGCATCATAAGCCTAGTGGTAATCAATAAAGAAACCAGATGGTAGTTTTGGCTTTTGATTTTTTTCTTTTTTTTCTGACATTTTCACCGTGGAGCAGGAAAATATCTCATCCATATTAGTAAGCGTCAGGAGTATTTAAGGAGGCAAAGTAATAATTACTTCAAAAAATGCTGATGAACTTTGTGTCAAATCACCATTAAAACTCACCTGTCTCCTAAAAACGGGATTTCAAATTTGAAAATTTGGGGGTTGGGGGGGTTGATCGATTGCGGTCTAAAGGGGAGTGAATAGGCCAAAATTCGTGCGGAAGTATGATTTTTATCTCGAACACGCGATATATTGACGAAGTTTGGCGAGACAGTTGTGTATGCTATAACCGACCATTCTCGTTAGAATCCCTTGCTACGTTTACGAGTGTCTACTCTCCGAATATGGCACTTCAGCTCCTTGATCTACTAATCCAAATAGTATTATATTATTTTATTTTCTCTTTTGTTTATTTGTGAATATTCAATTTAAAAATATTTATTAATAAAACTTGCAGAGATCTTCAAATCTTGAAATCTTGAGCAAATCTTGTACGAATCTTCAAGTCTTGAGAATCATGAACAAATCTTCTAAATTGATCTTGTTGCATCCTTTCTTTAATGCTGTGATTATGTCTTCAGTGCGTCGTCTTAAACTTTGATTTATCGGAATTTATTCATGACACTCAAAATATCATTAGTAACTCGAAATTATTTTAAACATCATCAAACCGAGAACAACATGGAGGATTTTTTGGGGGAGAAATAGTGTACAATATTTCCCTCTCTAAATAGCCAAACCTAGATATCCATTCGGCAGTGAACACACACATTTTCTTTTTCCGCTTACCAGTTGAACTGATTCCAGTAATTGTCGTAGCATTTCCTGGTGGTAATCGGTTCTTGAAAGTATCGACGTGAAGATGAATCCTGAACCAAGCTCAAGAAGGTTATTCCCACAACAAAATTGACCATGCAACATTTTAATTTTTAGAGAAATATTTATTTCTTACACGGCGACAATTGCTTACCATGAAAATAAACAACTTTCTTCCGTTATCTTGGTTGGTTCCTAAATATTTAATAATTTTGTAATTAACAGGGACAAACCAGTAGCTAGGGTGTGGATGGGGGTAACTATACGCACATAGAGGTGCATCAGAAGGCTGTTGATGCTTACAAAGCGAGGATGTTTGCCTGTATGCCGGCTCCACCAATGGTAAGGGACAATTCGCAGTAAGTGGGTTAGGTGGCTTGAGATGTATGTATCAAAATTGTATCGTGCTAATTTTGTGGTAACGTACGGTTGTATTAGGATTGGTAGCTGGTTTTATTTACATTTCTGTTGGGAGGATTGGGGATATTTTGGTTTCATCAGGTTTGGGTAAATGGATTTATTTAAGTTTCTGTTGTTTTTAATTCAGTTGTGTCGTATGAATATGTATGTGGAATTGAAGCATATAATGGAGAATTATTTTGTTGCAACCATGTTATAATTAGCTTGAAATACTGAAAACTTGGCATTCACAATCTAGTGACTAATAGTAAGTAGTGTAAGCATAGTGTTAATTAATCGTTAAACTATGTGAATGCTGAAGTATTGATCAAGGTATTAGCTCGTTGTATATATTTATGAGATGATAGGAATTAAAATTATGTAAGAATAGTTTATGTAAGTTTAAGATATTTATAGTTCCTTAACAGTAATGAACATAAAGACGTAACCAAAATGGCAATGACTACTGACTGGTTGGAAAGGAAAAAATAAAAGTTCGTAGCAAATTTTTGGAATTATTGTTGAAATCTTTGAGTATGAAACGTTGATGATATTGGAAACTCATAAAATTGTTTATTTTATGAATTGATGGCTAGTAGTAATCAGATGATTGAATGGCAAACAGTGGTGTATTTTGGGTTCCATATGTTTAAGAGATATATAACAATTTGAAAAGATTATGAAATACAAAAAGGCGTAACAAGCTAATAGTTGAATTATTGAAATAATTTTTTAGTATAGATTTTGATAATAAAAAAGTTAATAGCAATAAAAAAAAATAGTGTCTGACAGGATGTAATTTGTTCATTTGAAGAAATGCAATTTTTTCGAGAGCATAATTTCATTAAAAGAGAAGAGCGTACGTGTGGAGAGGATGCTTCTAATGGATCTGGTTCTTATAGGTGGAGTGAGTGAGTGAGAGTAAATATCACTCCCATATTAGCGTCGGTTCATCACGTAAGTTGGTAACCGAAATGCTCAGAAAATGGCTTGTCATCTTTTCTTTTTTCTGTTAATAGACATTTTATTTTGATGTAATGTTAGTAGACATTTTAACCTCTAGTAATATACAAAGTCTGTCATAGTCCAGTAAAAATGATAAAATAATTTGAACCTTTCACAATGAGGATTATTTTGTAAAAGAAAAAACAAAAATACTCTTACTTTATTCATTCAATTTATTTATAGTATTTCAACTCATACCTCTTCGTATATTCAATCAAGATACTCAACTATTAGATTAGAGATCCATTTTCAAAAATTGGAAAATTAAGAAGGGAAAAAATCAAAGCTAGCAACAAAATGAAGAAATGATACTTTTATAAAATAAATAATATACAACATATCAACATTCCATAACAAAAACAAGATACTCTTTTCTCACATTTTTGTATATGCTATATAATGTTTTCATTTTTTAAAATATGTTTACCGAATGAATTTTTATATACTGTTTGTTTTCAGTTAATATATTTTTATATATTATTTTTATTTTTTAAAATATATAATGTTTTACCCAATGAATTTTTTATATACTGTTTATTTTTAGTTTATATGTTTTTTCCGTTTTTGTATACTGTCGCTACAATACCCATTGCGCAGTATCAGCTCCCTATTACAAATTACATATCAACTAAATAGGACATGGATGAATCACATGATCCATGTGATTAGTAAAGAATAAAGGAGAAATTATTAATAAGGTAATCAAAATAAGATATGAATTTAAGAAATGATTTAATTATCATTTCAATGACAAAATTCTTTCTAAGGTGGCGTTCGGCAAGATGGAATAAGAGTGGAAGAAGTGGGTTATTCCAGCCGAACAAGAATGGAAGAAAATGAAATAAATAGGTGGAAGAGTGGAATTACTTTCTTTCATGGGTGTTGGAAGATCTTTTTTCCATGGAATAAGCCAAAATTTAAGACAAAAATACTCCTCTTTCTTCCTCCTTGAGATAACATGGCACTAGTAATTAATGCTATGTTTCTCTCTCTTATTTCTTTCCAAACGTTTTTTTGTAGAAAAAATAAGGATGAAAAATCATCGATTCTCAATAATAATTTCATTAAATTATATATTTAAAATGTGAATATAATTATGCTCATTTTTCTCTATCTAAAGAGATCCATCTCCCATATCATTCTTTCGTTATTCGGTTTTTCCATCTCTGTTGTCATTCATAAAAGATTTAGTAAATCAAACAAATTATTTTCTATCTTATTTATTTAAAAAAAATTATTTTCTTTAGATTAAATAATAATAATTAAATAAATTAAAAAAAATGATTAGAATAAGGGCATTGTAGTAAATAGGTATTATTTATATATTTTAAATCAACTTGTTACTCTATAAATGTTGCCGAACGATTGTGGAATAAAATGAAACAACCGCTCTTCCATTCTTCCGTACTTTCACTATTCAACCTTTCACCGAACAAGCCCTTAAAGAGAAATTAGCTATGCAGTTATGAGCCAATTCATTAATTACCTATTTAGATATGGGGGGCAAAGATAATTTTCCATTTAAAATTGAATTGGCCAATAGATTGTTTGATCTATTTCCAAATTTTGTAGAGGTGCATGAAATATTGACTATTGTGTATTAATAATTAATTATAAAATTATTATTGATGAAATAATATAATATAATAATATATATAATAAGCGTGTCGTGTCCTAGTTTTTTTTTGAAATTGCCGTGTTGTTGTGTCTGTGTCGTGTCGGACACGACGCTCGTGTCCATGTCCGTGTCCGTGCAACATAGCTCGTTGCACTCCTTTGTGCTCATCACCCTACGTTTTTGTGGATGAGCATTTCTGCCAGTTTATGAGCTCGCAAGTCGTTGTACGTAGGACGCCAATTGCCAATCGTGTTTCTCTCTTGGGCCTTGTTAAATTATCTCTTAAATTTTTGTGACTTTTCTTCATCCAAGCATCAACACTCTCAATTCTGGAACTAGGAGCATTTCCGACTTCAATTTTTTCTGATTGGTATCCATATAAAGTCTCAAATGGGGCTTGACTTAATGAGTTATGGAATTTTGTGTTACTTCACCACTTAGCATGACTAATTCATTTGTGCCAATTCTTAGAGTTGTCATCCACACAATACACCTCAAGTAATTCCCCAAACATCTATTAACATTTTCAGTTTGGCTATCTGATTGTGGATGATAGACAGTACTGAAATTTAACTAAGTCCGATGCAGTTTAAAAAATTTCTTTCCAAACATTACTAGCAAGGACTCTATCTCTGTCACTTACTATGACTTTAGATAAACCATGCAATTTACACGCATTATAAAAGAATAGACCACTTGAGTTGTTGTATAAGGGTGTGAGAGTGATGAAATGAGAATAGCCTGTAAATATATCCACGACAACTAAAATTACCTCTTATCTTTCAAACTTCGGTAAGCCTTCTGTAGAATTCATCCTGATTTGACTCCAGGCTTCAGTTGGAACTTCTAGGGGTTGAAGTAAACCGGGATAAGACATATTTTGATCAGTTTTGGCCTTCTGACACACTTCACCTAACCGAGTCATACACATTCTTATCATACCATGCCAATAGAAATTCCTCTTTAATCTCGGATAAGTTCCAGTTAATCAAGAATGGCTCCCTTGAGGTGCATTATGGGATTTACATAGCAGTTTCTCTCTCAACTCAGTCTTTTTGTCCAATATCATTTTTATCCTTATACTTAATTATTTGTCCTTTATATGAAGAGTGATGATAGCCTTCCTCCTATTCTTCCCCACAACCCCTTGATGACGTGACAATTTACATTTAATGGACTGCTAATAAACATAAAAATGAATTTATGATTCCCATATAGGAAAATGAGATTTAAGTTTACCACATATTATATTAGGTTTATCATCTTATACCAATTCATAATAAATTTGTAGTCTCTACATATGAAAATTGACTTTAAATTTATCACATGTTGTATTAGATTTATCGTCCTATGCCAACTCATGATAAATTTGTGATCATAAATAAGAAAAATGGGCTTTAAATTTATCACATGTTGTATTAGATTCACCATCATAATAAATTTGCTTTGGTTTATTACATATTGTATTAGATTTATCATCTCATACCACGTCATAAAGTAGTTGGGGGGAAATATAGGGGGAAGACTATAATTTTCCTTATATGAATAGTTGGCCATTTTTTTAGGTTTGAGTAACACCTTTTCAATTAATATTTTTTAACTGCTTCATCATCTTCATAGCTTCCCTCTACCCCGTTAATCCATATTCGCATAATTACACTCATATCATACAATTCAGATTCTATTTCTTGATTTTCCTCTTTTCCTGATAATGCTTTAGCAACCTTGTTGTCTATTCCCTTTTTCTACTAAATTTTATAATCTAACCCTACACGTTTAGTCACCTTTGTGTCGAAGATGGTTTGTGAACTTTTGTCCTAGCAAAAACTTCAGACTTTCACGATCAGTCTTGATTACAAAAGAAACCACCAATTATAAATAGTGCCTCCTTTTAGTCAATATGTCATCTTCATTATTAATATATTATATTTGGTCACAATACACTATTTGTTGTATATTATTTATTTTATAAATAATATTACTAAATTTTAAAACTTATTTGTTGTATTTATATTAATATTTTAATGGCCATTTAAAAAAGAAAAATTAATGGGGAGTTTGGAATGGAATTAATTACATTGATCTAGTCTTCTCCTCGCCCTTTATAATATAAGTTTCCCTTCTTCCTCTTAGAGATACAACAACAACAAATACAATCCAACAACCCTTCTTCTTCCTCCTCCTCAAAATTCATTCTTCCAAATATACAAAATAAACTTGGTTTGAAGGATCATAGTATACGACTTTATTTCTCTTTGAAATGAAGGCCCACTCCGTGACTGTGCTACCGGAGCGGATACAAAACTTTATCGTAGTGTAGAACCTTGGAGACGGATAAACGGTTAACCCTGCACAAAAGGGGCGTCATTCTGTCTTTAGGGCAGTCGCGGCTCGATCGCACGGCCACACACCAGGCTTGTCTCATTCTTAATCATTATTTTATGATTTAATTATTTTATTTATTTGGTTAATTTTTAGAATAGTAACTGAAAGTAATAATGCCCTAGGCCAAACTATTTTGCCGTGTGGGAAACATATTATGTATCAGATATTATATTTTTTTATTCGATGTTTTATCTCATAAACTTTTTCATATAATAATTGTGCGTAAAGGTTGTTAGATTATTAATTAATCATGAATATGTATGTCCGTTATACGTCATCAGAATATGTGATTCTGATAGTAAAACCGTAAAGCAAAATGAATACAATTCTAAATTATCCATAGTCATATATGAGATGTTTGTAAGACAAACAAATTTGAAATTTCAAATCATATATATAGTTACTAGTATGTTATTTGGATGATGATCACGTTTTACTGATCATGGATATTAGATATCAATTCATTATTGTAAATATATATTGGAGAACATATATTGGATCGACCCACTATGAGAATATACATGGTATATGTCATTAATGTTTTCTCATCATCTAATGTATGAGTACTCCTTTGACTTGAGGTCATTATAGATTCCTGCATGTATATCTTCATACTTTGACATAGTCAAACGTTGTATTTAACCGGATAATTATAAAAGCTATGATCAGGTATTTAATAAACCATAAGTTGGAATGTGAATGATCAAGATAGAATTTGTTACTCTCGGATACGAGAGAGATATCTCAGGGCCTCCTGATAAATTGAGACTGAAAGAAAACACACGGCCGTGTACGAAAGAATTAGCATGTGTTCTTAATATCTTTTAATTTATTCAGTCTAATTATAATTCTGGAAAGAGAATTGATCATAATAAGGATACATAAAACCATGCCTTATGATCAATATAAATATCGTTTAACAAAGTGACTAAATACATAATTGATGTATAGGTTATGATCACGTATCATTCATTTAATTTGGAGAATCATAACATTGTACTAGAGACTACTTATGATTTATAAACTTGAAATTTATTACCAATATTAAATGAACCTACAGGATCGCACACAAACAGAACTAACTCGGTTGGACACAAAAAATCAAAAGGAAGGTGAAGAGGTGTAAGCATTAGATGCTATAAATAGATGAAGGGTTCAACTGATTAGGTCAGAAGATTCAGACCACACCCTAGCTGCCTATTAAGAGAGAGAGAAAGAGAAACCGGATCTAGTAATTGTTGGGTTTCTACCGTTCATAACGCAGCGGAAAAACAAAACGAAACAAAATCGAATTTGTAACCCAAAAGAAGGATCCGTGAATTACAATTAAATCAAAGAAAAGTTCATAACTTTGTACCTTCGGATTACGCTTAATCCGTGATGATCGAAAGCGAATTTGATTGATGCTTTTCTATGCCCAATTCCAAACCGGTTTCCAAACCGATCCTTTGAATGTTCCGCCTAACCGGTCTCACAAACCGATCTCCAAGCGATCTCCAAACGAACCGATTCTCCAAACGATCTCCAAACGAACCGATTCTCCAAGCAAACCGATTCTCCAAACAAAACAACGGTTTCAACCCGAATCACAAAGACGCCGCACTACGCTTCGTCCTCTACCGGTATCCACACGAACAACCCCTTTGAACGGATAAAGAATGATATATGCTAGTATTCGTTCTTCATTTTTCTCATAGAAATAACAAGAGAAAAATTTTCGGATTTTTCTCTCTTTTTGTCTCACAAAAGTTGGACGAAAAAATAATATGTCTTTTTTCACACCTCTATTTGGGGTGTCTCTTGTGCCTATATAGTCCATGAGTTTCATATACTATGTACATGGTAACTATGTAACTATATATGCAACACATCTTATCATATAAGATGTAGGATTGGATGTGTCACTTGACTATGTAGCTCTTCATACAACTTATCACATAAGTTATGATCTTTTCTGTATACATCTCAATAGTTGTTCTTTGTGTGTGACTCTGTAGGTTTACTT
The DNA here is from genome assembly GCA_027726005.1 of Juncus effusus. Lineage (NCBI taxonomy): Eukaryota > Viridiplantae > Streptophyta > Magnoliopsida > Poales > Juncaceae > Juncus > Juncus effusus. The sequence goes on from CM050898.1 coordinate 6,234,863, forward strand.
AATGTTGGCAATAATCATAACGGATTATAAATCATGAGCGGCCTCTAGCAAGACATCATAATTACCCAAATTAAGCAAGTATAGATGATTCGATCAAACATAATTTATGTTCATGCATTGTATCCCTTTGTTACACGATATCTATATCGTCCATAAGGCATGGTATGTGTCAACCTTACGTTGGTCGATAAATATTTCTTGACACCGAATTTGATTGAACATGAAATGACATTAATAACTCCTTATTAATTCACTCGAGCACGGCCGTGCGTTTTCTTCAATCAAATCATCAAGAGGCCTAAAGATATCTCTCTCAATTTATGAGAGGAACAAATCTTATCTTAATTAAACTCTTTCCTCTGCATAATTCATTATATACCTAATTATAATCTTTATGACCGCCCGGTTAAAGACGATGTTAGATTATATTAAAGTATAAAATTTCTCATGTAGGAAACTGAGATAATCTCAAGTCTAAGGATTACAGATACATTCTTTATTGAGAATAACTAATGACACGAACCATGTAGCATTCTCATGGTGGGTCAATCCAGTATATGGTCTCTAACATATACTTACGTTAATGACTTAATAACTCTTATTCATGATCAGTAAAACGTGACCATCAGTCAACTAACATACTGATGTACATTTATAGCTTATCATAAAGTATGTTTGTCTCACAAACATCCTATAAATGATCAGGGACGGTTTAGAATATCATTCATAATACTTTATAGTTTTACTATCAAAGTCACATACTTTGATGATATAAAGCTGAATATCATATTCAAGGTTCATTTATGTAATAAGAATAAAATAACCAATACGCATTTATTATATAAAATATCTCCAAATAAACACAATATTTGTTTAACACAATCCATACATCTAGGTCTCAAATATATATTGGCCTAGGACATACTACTAACAGTAATCTCGGTTTCTCCGCCAACGAGTGTAGTTCGCGTGTGGATATGTGTAGAGGGCGGTGCCGAAGTTGTAGCGCCTTTCGTGATCAGATCCGCAAGAGATGCAGGGAGATTGTATGGAGACGAATCGCGAAGCCCTACAAACCGGATTAACCGAATCCGAGATATAAATAAGATTCATTTTTCTGATTTGATTGATAATACACGAATCCTCGGTTAGGAAACGGATAAAATTTTAATTTCGCTGTGCATCTGAGAATACGCGTTTCCTTTTAGTAACCAACACTATTTTCAATGTGAATATAAAATTTTCAAAATCAATATTGGAGAGGCATGTGTAGAGTTTTCGAGTTGGTATCCAGTTTGACCTCTTTTGGGGCAGTTGATTTTTGGTCAACTGGGCGATTTTCCGGGTTTGTCTTTTCAACTTTTTATGGATTTTGTAGGTTTTGGCTTGGATGGTTGGTGGGTAAGGGTTGTAAAAGAATTGGAGAGGCGTGTGTAGAGTTTTTGCGAAGATTTGTTGAGAATTCGGTCATTCTTGACACAGGATTTACAGATCGGCCCTTCATTTGGAGTTGACTTTTCGCCAAATCCTCCAAATATCATTTTCTTGGTCCTTTTACCTGAAAAATCACACAAAAGTATATTAAGAGTTTTAAAAATAATTTTAATCAATTTTAAACATTTTTCCAACATTTTATGTGATTTAAGGGTAAAAATTATATGATAAAAATCCTAAAAATGTGTAAAAAAATACATATTACAGTGCACGACTTCATTTCTCTTTGAAATGAAGGCTCACTCTGTGACTGTGCTACCGGATCGGATACGAGACTTTCTCGTGGTGTAGAATCTTGGAGACGGATAAACGGTTAACCCTGCACAAGAAGGCGTCATTCTATCTTCAGGGCAGTCGCGGCTCGATCGCACGGCCACACACCAGGCTTGTCTCATTCTTAATCATTATTTTATTTATTTGGTTAATTTTTAGAATAGTAACCAACACTATTTTCAATATGAATATAAAATTTTCAAAATCAATATTTCTTGTTTCATGCCATTCTACAATTTTCAGCGCAAATTTATCTATTTTAGTGCAATATAAAGTTTTCTATGTCAATATTCATATTTTAGTATTATCATATCATTTTCTATAGTGTAAGACATATCTGAGATTTATATACTTGACAATGAAATACAGAAAAGAAGAAATGACATTTTCTTGTTTTGAAAATATTGTTTTTTCTTTTGACATTTAAATAGAAAAATGGAAACAACACCGAAACATTTTTTTGAAAAGATGAAACCAAGCCCTAAATTGTTTGTTTGATTTATGTCCAAAACAAATGAACTCGAACATGTTCGGAAATCAACTAACCGTATTCGAATTGTTCCATGTTCACTCGATAGTTCGGTTCATAGTTTGATTATATATATATATATATATATATATATATATATATATATATATATATATATATGAGGTGGGTTCTTTTGACAACAAGCTTATTTGGACAACGGCGACAAAATTCGCTATATATTAAAATCTAGAGGGCTAACTCAAATTTCAACCATACGGATTGAATATATATTCTAAGTATGTCGTAGTTAAATTTTCAAAACAATCGGAGATTTATATCTTAACCATCATGTATCATCAAAAAATATATTCATATTTGTAGAAGCATGTTATAAATCTGTATACGTATTTTGATGATATGATGGTAATGATATAATTTTCCGATTATTTTGAAAATTAATTCACAACATATTCAAAATGTATATATTTCATCCATATGGTTAAAATTTGAATTATCACTTTTTATAACCAATGTTGCTACCGTTATCCAAATAAGTATGTTATCAAAAGAACACACACACACACATATATATATATATATATATATATATATATATATATATATATATATATATATATATACATATATACATATATACATATATATATATACATATATATATATATATACATATATATACATATATACATATATATACATATACATATATATTAACCCAATTAATGTTTATTTTGGATTTATGTTATGGTCATAGTTATGGTTATGCTCATGCTTATATTTAATTTAATTATGTTACGCATGTGTTCGTGGTTAAACCTTAAATTAATACTAGTGTGGGATCCTTGCTTCCCTTCGGAGATATAATATCTCAAGAGTTGATAAATAAATTATTATTTACTTCAATCTTTGTGGGTTATTTGAAGTTATTATAAAATTGTGATTCACTCGACTATTGTGTATTTAGAAGATGTTACAAAAAATCAAGAAAAAATGATTTTCATTCACGTTCCTTTTTTTTTTAAAATTATGTCCCTCTCCAAATGTAAAAAAAAAAAATATTATAATAACTGCTTTTAATTTTTATTAGTAACAAATATTTGTAACTTGAGACTTCTCATAATAATAGTAATAATAATAACTATTATTATTTGAGAACTTATACATCAACAGAATCCAATTACAAATTCATCACGAAAGAACACAAAATTTTCTTTTATACACAAACAATGAAATTCATATGCAATAAATCCACGCCCCATCAACATTCCGTGATGGATTTGTACGGAGGTAAATAGGATCAGATAATATCCGATCAAATGTATTCGTATTTGCAAAATGTCAGTATTCGGATGGAAATGGATACAAATACGTTAGTGGATTTAGCTTCATACTATGAATAATATTCGAATAGATATGAATAATATATGTATTTTGATAATATTTTTTAAATATCTCAGTTGAATATGAATACGGATATGAATATGATGACAGAATAACCCAATTAATCCGAACTATTTACACTCCTAATTCTACTAGCACATCCAAACACATTCTACTCTTAAAAAATCCTCAATATTAATTAAACAACAAAAATGCCATTTAGAGATGAGCCAATATACAATGACACCTATCATATATGATAGCACTATTCAATTGGAACCATGTACTGGAGAGAGGTTCTTTCACACGCGCTACTTAGCACCAAAATAACACCCTCGGCTTGAATTAAAATAACAATCATGCCATTCAAACAACATAAGTATAATATGTAATGATATTTGTCAGAATAAAATTGAAAAGTAGGGGTACTTATTAAAAAGAAAAGGAGCAGAAAAGAAAGAACCTGTAATTATACGAAGTGTGAATTGAGTATTATATTTGTTTAGAATTAATCTGTATTTATGAGTACAATATTTGACACAGAAGATCCTATAATAGATATTATTGATATACTTTTTTCTCTTTAAAGTTGGATGACAAATTTATTATTATAGGCGGTTCGATTCAAACCGAAGATTCAATCCGAATTGAATAAATAATCGAACCGAACCGAATAAACCGAATTTTAATCGGTTTATTTGGTTGAACCATATACAACATTAAATATTCTTTAAAGTAAAATCTATTACTAACAAAAAATATTTTAAATTAAATTAAGAGTATAACTAACTTATTAAACAATAATTAGCTTATGTTAAATATTATTTTTTTTATTTTAACATTCAGAAATTGAACAAAACTAAAAATATAAAAATTAATAACATAATTCGGTTTGGATTAGTTTATTCGATTTTTTTTTTCAAATTAAAACCGAACCGAACCAATTAAATCGAATAAACTCAATTTTCAAACCGAACCAAACCGAATAAACCGCACAAACGAACCGATTAAACTGAATTCAACCAATTTGGTTCAGTTCCCGAATTAACCGAACCGTTTGCCCATCCCTTGTATATTTATTTGTTGTTTTTTGTTTTATGACATTTGTAAAAAAAATTTGAAATTTGATTATGAAAATTAATTATAGAAAAAAATAAAAAAAATTGTGAACACATAGAGCGAATAGATCATATTATTAATAGTACTTAATTCTAAAAATTTTCTTGCCCCATTAGAACTCCACGTCACCTTATAATTTTTAACCCTTGGATTACCAACCAAAAGAATTTCTATACCTTAGATTAAATATTTACATGTGTTAATTTTATCATTATAGATATTTTTCATGTTTCTTTTTAGCCCTTGGATTAACATCAATTTTGATTATCTATAGATTTAAATTTTTCATGTTGGAGTAATCAGCACTATCAAAATATTTTTTTTAAACTTAAATTATTATTTTTTTATGTCATAGTCCTCTCAACAAAAATAATAAATTAAAGAATCTATGTTTGCACGGATACGGATACGGATATCATATCCGATACGATACGATACGATACGATACGGATACGACGATACGGCGAATATGAAAAAAATCTAGGATACGGATACAACAACTTTATATATTAATTTATTATTTATTAATTATATTTACATATTTAATTAATTTATATATATTTAGATACTATAATTTTATGTAGGAGTTACTAAAAATTTATTATTATAGAAATATTGATGCATAATATTTGTTTGTTATTGTTAGTTAAATAATTAAATATTTTAATCTTATTTTATTGATTTTATATATGATATCATATATTTTAAGAATATATATTCTCACGTTAGAAGTATTTGATGCGGATACGGGAAGTATATGTGAAGTATCCGTTATTATGTTGGAATAAAATATTAGGATACGCCACGTAGTGTATCCGATATGGTATTCGAGCATTCGATATGGGTATCGTTATCCGATATGATACGGCTGAATTTTTGAAGTATCCGTGTAATATAGGGTGTAAGCCTAATTAGCTTCTCTTGATAAGAATATATGGTATTATGTTTTTTGAGGTAACAAATAAATTTTTCTTTCTCATAATAACAATATGTTTAAATTTTTAGTTATTTTCAATTATTATTTGGGTAGTTGTATTATTAGACTTTTTTTTTTTGAAGCTCGGTAGGCGATAGCTTACTGAGGTTTCTTTTGATTAAAATAAGAAATAAGATGTTTTGTTACACAGATTCCCGTCCCCTTTAGATCGGGTGATGTTGTAAGAAAAAGAAATTATAGAAGATAAGTCTTATAACGGTTGAGTAGAAAATAAATCTTCAGCCCTATCGAATTTTCGAAGTTGTCCTTTCATAGTTGCGCCTCACGGTTCGCCATTTGTAGAGTGATGTGTGCCGGCGCGTGTCGATTGTTGAAGATGCGTTGGTTTCTTTGTTTCCATAGGTTCCAACATGTGGCCGCCCAACGGACATCCCAATAAAACTTCTTCGTTTGGGTGGGTCGGTTTTGCCGAACTCTTAGCCAGAATGCAATGGAAGAATCATAGAACCGTCGAAGTGACCACCGAGGACCATATGTTCCTGCTGTACGGGCAGGACATGAACAAGTGGTTAACCATTTCGATTTTTTCCCCCGAACAGAGAACGCGGGAGGAAATGCTCGTCCAACCCTTTTTAGTAAGGTTCTCTTGAGTTTGTAATCTATTATGGCCCATAAGCCATAGGAAGAGTCTAATCCGTGTAGGTACTTTTAGTTTCCAAACCTTCGTACCCTAGGAGGATTTAGAGTTTGTTTTGAAGAATAGATTATATGCTGATTTAGCTGAGTAGGTAGCGTCTGACGTCCATCGCCACACATGGGTATCCCGGGTAGCATTAAGCGTTGTTGAGTTTATAATCGTGAGTAACTTTGGCGCTTGTAAAGCTAGTCGGGAATGGTTGGATAGCAGAAGGGTTGATAAGTCCCATGTTGAGTTAATGACTTGGTTAATGGAGGCCGTTTTGTTATCCCTCCATTGGAAGATATCCGGGAATTGTTCGCCTAAAGGCGTGTCATTGACCCACACATGGGACCAGAAAGAAGTAAGGTCGCCGGAGCCAACCGATACTTGAGTGGACAGTTTGTATAGTGGCAGAAGTTTCAAGAGATCATTCATGAAGAAAGAACGACGGTTAGAGTTGATGTCAAGGAGAGAGAGTGGGTTTGAGTTATACAAGATGGCCACGGTGTTCGCCTAAGTGGAATTTGTATTAACTGCAGCTCTTCAAAGCCATTTCAATAGCATACCCATGTTTTGCTTGTGGATGTCTATGATGCCTAGGCCTCCATTTTCCTTAGGCATCATAATCCTATTCCATGCCACTAGGCAATGACTGCCATAACAAGGTTGATCACCCCTCTAAAGGAAACTTCTTATGACTCTGTCAAAGGCCCGAATTAGCCATATTGGAAGTAGCATGACTTGCATGTGGTAATTCAGGATTGGCCCTAAGACATATTGGATGAGAGTAATTCTCCCTCCATAAGATAGCATTCTACCTCTCCATCCCGCAAGGTGCGCTTGCACTTTTGCCAAGAGAGGAATGAGCAGCGGTTTTTTCGGCTTGGTGATGGTCAACGGTAGCCCAAGATATTGGATAGGTAATCTTTTCTTGGGGCAACATAAGATAGAAGATAGAGTATCATTTAGATGTTCAGGTATGAGGAAGGTGGTGAAAGAGCTCTTCTCGCTATTGATAAGAAGTCCACTCGTTTTTCCGAAGCATCGGAGAACGGCCATAAAGATTTTGAGATTTTGGTGAGGCCTCTGCAAAGTAAGTGGTGTCATCCGCAAATTGTAGTATTTGTGGTTGGATGATGAGGTGGTTAGCCATAAGAGTTTGTACCCTTTCCATCATGGATTGGCATTACATACTACAACGAGATTAAAGATGAGTGGTGATAGAGGATCGCCTTGTCTAACCCCCCCTCCCCCTTGCATGGAAGAACGGTTGACTCTCAAGTCCGTTTACTTTCAGGGAGGAGGAAGAAGATTTTAGTAGGTTTTTTATCCACAAAGTCCAGACTTCCGGGAATCCCCTTGCTCTAAGCATCTTGAGTATAAAATCCCAATTGACAGAGTCAAAAGCTCTCTTGAAGTCTATTTTGAGTAGAACAGACTGAATCTTTGCTTTATGTTGCAAAAAAGGATAGTTCTCTAGTAACAAGAAAAGATTCCGTTATCGACCTTTTTTTAATAAAAGACAATTGATTAGGATGTACTAGGGCGTCCATGTGAGGTTGGACTCTTTTTGTAAGCAAAGAGGAGATGAGTTTGATCGGCGCGGAGATCACACTAATAGGTCTGAATTGGTTTATTTGGATTTCCCCTTCAGTCTTGGGTATTAACGTGATTGCTGCTTGATGCCACAAATCAAGAGAGTTATTTGCAAAGTCATTTATCAACCACATGAGGTCATGTTTGATGACTTCCCAAAAATTTTTAAAGAATTTAGAAGGAATCTCGTCCGGCCCCGAGGAATGTCCATTTGGAAGATGATCAACAACTTCTTGAACTTCTTCTTCCCCAAAAGATGAGGCTAACCCTTGTAGAGAGTTCGAGTGAGAGACAAGGAAGTCACGATTGAAGATGGTATTTGGCGCCTCCTCCTGGGAGTCATAGCCAAAGAGATGTTTGTATTGTGAGTGGAAAGCGTGTAGAATGTCACTAGAGGATTCAAGGGTTTGAACAGATTCTTCATTCAATTGAAGACTTGTAATGAAGTTGCCTTTGTTCTTTTAAGAGGCAATAGCATGAAAATATGCCGTGTTTTTGTCTCCATCTTTTATCCATCGACAAGATACACGTTGCTGCCATTTTATCTCACTAATGTTGGCCAACTCATGAATGACGGTTTTTAGACGTAGTCTTAAGTTGAATTCGGTTTGGTTGAGTGTTCTTTATTTCTCAACTTTGTCTAGCAGTCGATTGACCCACTTAGCCCTTGTCAAGGCCGTAATCCAACCGGCGTATGACTGGATGGACCAAATTATTAGTTCTTTTTTTAACCGATTCATCTTGGTGAGATAGTTTTTGGAAGAGATAGTTGTATGGGTAGGCTGAGCCCATGATTGAGATACAAGTGTGTGAAATTCCTCTTTCTTGAACCATGCTAACTCCATTTTAAAACGTTTGCTCCGTAGAGTATCATGCGATTTAAAGGAGAGAAGCAATGGTACATGATCTGAAGTAGATGTGGGGAGATCATTGAGAGATGCATTAAGATTAGTTCGTTTTATATAAATGTATCCACTGATTAAAATTTCTTCAATCCATACCTGAGAGGACTATGATACGGGTTGTTTGTTTTTTTTTTTTTTCATATCTTTCAATTTAATCATATGACATTCTTTACCTTCAAATTGGATATAATATGCAGAAGGACATTGTATATCCATATGAAATTTTAATGGGTTGATATAATTAATATGTAAGTATCGGTTTAACGTTTAATTATGCTTGATCTCTTTTTGCAGGGTTTCGATTTGAAACATCACCGTTTTTGTGTATCATGTTTAATTTTTTGCTCTTTCATTATGATATTTTGACACAAATAAATTTATTTTATACTTAGTATTTTGGTATGGAATGATAGTTCTGATTCTTGGAAGTTGTGATTATTATCGTGTTCTCATGTAAATATTGTTATAAATTGATTCTTAGTCATATTTAAATATATACTTGATGGAAGAAATATTATTATTATTATTATTATTATTATTATTTAATAATAATATTTATTATTATTAGTTGTTGTTGATGTTGTTGTTATTATTATTGTATGAGTTTTGTTTATCTTCATTAAAGTTCTAATTAAAATCATCATCAGAGTTCCAATGCTAGTTCGATTATTGTTTAACCGAATTCGAACATTGCTCGCTTGATTGAGCGTTAACGAATTCTCTCGCACGGCTGTTACAATGCTGCGCCACATAAAATCCTAAGGCATATCCGTTAGTTTCTTCATTTGTGTGGACGAGAAGAAACATAAGATTTTCCAATATCATTTCTGAGCAAAGCTTAAACTAAAACTATCTTCAATCCTCAAAACCCTTGTGCAGATATGGTTCTACTATACCACCTCGTATTTTTTCTTTCGTTCTGTTTACCTTTTCTCTCTCTCTATGATAGTTCTTCTATTTAAGTTTCCAATGCTATCATCTCTCTCTCGAACCTTTTCTTCTTTCCAAATCCAACATGCTTTTGTTACTTCACCACACGTCTCGCCATTTTCACACTGCCATTCAAACATAAATCCCATTTACAGGAACACCCGAAAGAAGTACACATTAAACTCACAACAGTTCCCTGCCGACTTCCCATTTTACCCGAAAGAACCAGACGCACTTCTCAATTCGACCTCTCTTACCCAAATCCCAGTTAATGATTCTGTAGACATTAGCATAATTCTTATTTCTTGGCTTAGATCATGCTCAAATTTAGAGCAGGTGAAAGGTATACATGGATTATCCGTTAGGCTTTCTCAAAACCTTGTAAGGTCTGTAGCTAATGATCTTATATATGCATATGTAAGATTTAATGAATTAGATGCTGCCCGAAAAGTGTTCGATAACATGTCAATGCGAGATGTTGTATCTTATACCATGCTTCTAGAAGGGTATCGTTCAGTTCATCTTGATAATGAGGTTATTAAATTATTCAATGAAATGATAGATAGTGGTATCAGGCCAAATAGCTACACGTTTGTCTGTCTACTAAAGAGATGTGGGGAGCAGTACGATTTCAATCTAGGGATGCAGCTCCATGCTTGTGTTATTAAAGGGGATTGGATTAATTTATTTATAGATAGTGTGCTTGTGTACTTCTATGCACAATGTGGGGACCTTCTTTGTGCTTGTAAGGTGTTTGATAGAATGTCTGTCCGAGATGTGATTGCTTGGACCACCATTATAACAGCTCATGTGCAACACGGGCAAGGCAAGGAGGCCTTCAGAAGGTTATCATGCATGCAAAATGACGGATTCGCCCCTAATGAGTTCACCACCTCAAGTGTTCTAAAGGCTTGCACGGATGAAAAGCTATTGAGATATGGTGTACAACTGCATGGTATAATCGCGAAAGGACTGTGCAGAGATGACGTGTATGTCAGCACTTCTCTTTTAGCTATGTATGCAAGGTGTGGTCAGATTACAAATGCACGGTTAGTGTTCGACCAAATGCCCAAGAGAAACTCCATTACTTGGACCTCTATGATTTTTGGATATGCCCAACATGGTCTAGGTCGAGAGGCCATTTGGTTATTTAAAAGAATGATGGCTCGCCGTGTATTGGCCTTTGGACTAACGATACTAGGAATACTGTATGCATGTGGATCGGTACAATCTTTACATCTCGTCAAAGAAATTCACACCCTGATTATAAAGAATTGTTGGTCACAAGATATTCGTTTTTCTACCACACTATTGTGGGTATATTGCAAATGTCGTGAGTATGGGTATGCTGAGAAGATTCTAGAAGTTATGCCATCACGAGATACGGTGACATGGACAGCTATGATTTCCGGTTACTCGCAACTCGGTTACAATGCACAGGCATTGGAATTGTTAGTTGACATGTTATGGGATGGTGTCGAACCTAATGATTTCACCTATTCTTCTGTAATAGGGGCTTGTGCAAAATTAGAATCTGTCCAATATGGAAGGTTGATGCATGCATTTGTGAAGAAGACTAAAGAAAGCCTTGATAATGTATTTGTCGGCAGTTCATTGCTTGACATGTACATGAGATGCGGTAATGTGAGGGATGCGCAACGGGTTTTCGACACGATGCTTGACAGAAATTTTGTTACGTGGAAATTGCTTGTTATGGGGTATGCAAATAATGGGAGGGGTCAAGAGGCTCTGAATTTTATGCATAGAATGCAAGAGGAAGGGTTTGGTATAGATGAGTTTGTCCGTGGAGTTGTTATAAGTTCGTTTGGAGAAGACCAGTCAGAGATGCCAATCAACTCTTTTGGGAAAAGACAAGGGTGATACTCATGGCCATGTAGCTGTCTCATATGGCTTGGTTATGTAAAGCAATGTCGGAGAAAAGTCGCTAGGCAGGAGGATAAACAATTGTGCCTTGGGAGCCTAGGGCCGCCAAGTTGTATTTTTTTTTCTCCAGATTGTAGTATGTAATGCAGATTATTTTGTGGAGTACAAATTCATTTTTCTTTTTCTTTTGCTCTATGTAATACTGGATTTGATAAATTTAATATTCAAGTAAGTCTAACATTCAATTAACCAAACTTGAAATGTGCAAAAAGTCATTAGGTGGAAACCTCGGAATAGTGCCTAAGCAAAGCTCTAGATGGGATTTTTACCACAAAAAGTAAAAGCTGTACACATGCCCAAAATTGCAAAAATGGATATGAATACTAACACTGCCTGATATTGTTAACGCACCCTGATGCTCACGCTTTGCAAGGTACACGGATATGAGAATACATGGATGAGAATATCCATGGATTAGAAAATACAAGAGATCTTGTTTGATTAGATGGATTTTAAGAACATGTATACAAAAATCAATTGTTTGATTGTTGAAGTAAATCCAGGATTTGAAATTTAAATTAAATTAGTTTGTTGAATTGGTTAAATAATATTATATATACCAAATTCATAATATATTTTATTAATAATATAAAATTAGAAGAATCTAATATATCAGTAACCTGAGATAATAATAACATTATTAATAATAATAATAATGATAAACAAAACACCAAAAATAATAATAAAATGAAAATAATATAATAATTATAAAAATAAATAATAAAAAATAAAAATAAAAATAATAATAATAATAATAAGTAAAAAATAAAAATACTTTTAATAATAATAAATTAAATTTTTAAAAATAAAAAAATAATAATAAATAATAATAATAACGATAGCAATAAAAATAACAATAATAATAATAATAATAATAATAATAATAATAATAATAATAATAATAATTAGCTCATCCAAGTATTTTGTCATCCCAACTTTTTTGAGGGATGGCAAAATACATGAATCTCACTCCTTCAAATTCCCTATCCACCAAATCAAACAATGAATTTTGATTCAAATCCATGTTTCTAAAGTACAATCCACCTAAATACACCACATCAAACATGCCCAAAGAGACGTGAGATTCAGGGGCACCTAAGCATCCTTCATGGACCGATATGTACAACTCATGGGAGCATCCTTCATGGACTGATCATGTACAACTCGTGGGAGCGTTTTGTTTTCTTTTTTTGTGAAAATTTGAAGAGGACTTTTGCGTCTCTCTTCCAAATTTAAAGCTCTAATATTACTCGTATTTCAATATTTACAAAGTCTTCTATATTTACAACTCCCCTAAAATACTATAAATATAAATCTAAAACTGAAAAAAAAAATTGCAAAAAAAAAAAATTGGAAATGCAAAAATAAAACCTAAACTAACCGGCCCAACTCTAGCGGACAGATAGGAATAAAACATTGCTTGGTCAAAGTGACAAAACACACCGCCAATGACTTAACCTTTTCTCTAGGTTTTGTCTGACTTTTTTTAAGTAGCACCTATTTGGAAAATAATTGAGCAAATAATACTTATATGGAAAAAAAATTAAGTAACTAGCACTACCGTCAGAAATCCTGACGGTAGAGGCTAGTTTTCAATTTTTTGCATTGATTAGTAAAAAATTTGCTTCTACCGCCAGATGTGTTGGCGGTAGATGTGAAAAAAAATTATTTTTTGAGATTTCAAAATTTTTACCCATTTTAGCAAGAAAATTAGCCCAAAAATTTGAAAAATAAGGTCTACCGCCAGTTTTTCTAACGGTAGAGGCATTTTTGTAAATATTTCTAGGTCTACCGCCAGCTTTTTTTGCGGCAGAGCTAATTTTCGACTAATTAATTTGTTTAAGGCAGCCAATGCAAAAAATTGGAAAACATCATCTACTGCCAGGCGGTACAAGCTCTGTACAGCCAGAATAACTGACGGTAGTCCTAGTTACTTAATTTTTTTCCATATGATGATATTTGCTTAATTATTTTCATATAGGTGCTACTTAAAAATAAAGTTGTTTTGTCTCCTGTTATGTTTCTTCTCGAGGCCGCGACAATCCTCCTTTATTCTTCGTTCCAATTCTCCTTCTCCCCGACTTCTTCCGCCGAGTGAAACTCATCCAGAAAATCATCAATCATAATCATTCCTTCTTTCTTTAACTCTGAGAAGATTTTGTTACACCTCTCTCTCCACATTATAAAGATAAAAACCGCCCCTAATTACTTCTTTTTGCGGTTACCATCATTGGAAAACAACTCAACAACATAATCGGAGCTTACCCTATTAGCCTAAAGACTCAACGCGTTAATCACCAAATTCAAGTGTTTCCTCCCAAAGTCACACTCGACAGTGAGATGTGATACCTGTCCCTGGAAACCCCTCTTCTCGATTTTACCTTGGGCCAGTATCTTCTTTTGCATACATATCCAAGGAAAAACCTTAAAACTCAATAAAATTTTATTTTCCAAATATGTTTCAAGCCATTGTAAAAAGGAACTCAATCTACCAGTGCTTGCTCATATAATAATAAACTTAACATTTATTTAATAATAATATATAGTTATGTGTGTAAAGATGTGTCTAATTATTTGTGATCTTCTTCTTCTCAATTTCATTTTTGTAACAGTGCTTTGTAAGCAGTTTTGGTCAAAAAGGTACCAGAATTATTTCATTTCCACTTTATTTCATCCTGATTTTGATTTAATTGGATATTCTCAATAAAATTTTTTATATTTCAATTAACTCCTGGTTTTAATTTTGGTTTTCCAGCAGGGTTTCTTAAAATGCTTGATTGATATCAGGCAGTCTTTGAAGTTAGCCACTGTTCCATCTTGGCTATCAGCGTAGGAGTAAAAGCTAGGAAATTAAACTACAAAGTTCAAACACCCATTTCTTCAGTTACTGTGTCAGGAACTGGATTTATGACCATCCCCTAGTTGAAAGTTGGTGTTATGCATGAAAAACTGCATTATTTCAGTGGCATCCCTCCAAACGTAACATCCTTTTTTAGGTTTATATTTTTCTAATTCCTCCTCCTTAATTTAACTATCAAGCATTTCCCAATTTAGTCCATTGCTTTTATAAAAGTATTTCTAAACCCACTTTAATAGCATTGCAATATCGAACAATTCCAAGTTGATTATTCTGAAACCCCCTACATCTTCACAGATTCTCAAGCACCCAATGATATTCCAGTTTCATTATTACCCCTCCATAAAAATTTACTTCTAATTGCATCCATTTCTTTAATAACTCATTTCGAAATTTTAAAAACTGAAAAATAGTAAATTCGTAGGGTAGATAGGACAGAATTAACGAACACAAACCTACCCCCCTATACTTATAATGAACCCTTTAAACAATGAATTTTTTTCTCGAACTTTTCTATTAACAAACAATATTTTTCTTTTGTAGGTTGTTTGTAGTGGAACGAAAAACCTAGGTACTTGAAAGTAAGAGTTGCATTAAAAACTTCCTAACATTCTCTTGCCGGAAGGATGAGAGTGCTAAACACAAGAAGAATGAGCTTCACTTGTCTCGTCGCATCATCACAACACTAAACAATCGGGGAGGAGCTCCCTTGCAAGCTAAATGTGCCAAACTGCTGCCACCCATAGTTTGTTCTAATCCATATGTAATTATAGTTAGAATCTTTGTTTCGCAACTAAAAGGACGAAGACAGACCACCAAGAGAAGGGGACCGTTGTTGTCGTTAGAAAAGACAACTTGTCGACTGCTGCCGCCAAAAAATAGGGTTTAACATGTTCAGATAAACATGAGAGGAGGCACCATCGGTTTCACATCCCCAAAGGCACCATCCTAAGAGATTTGAAATACACCAAATCAAACCTGCACAGAGAAGACTAGGGTTTTGGCACCACAATAAAACAAGTCTAGTTGCTCGAGGCCAAACTAGACATCACCGCTCAAAGAGAATCCACCAAGGCAGGGGAATTATTTATCAAATTAGGATAATGTTCGCGTTTCGCTGCGAATATTTTAATTTTATTTATTATTTCAATTTATAATGTATAAATGATAATTACAAAATTTTAAAATAAAAGTTTGAAATGAATTCATAATACAAAAATATTATAAAATAATTATGTTAGTAGGTTAGATATGTTTAAAATCATTTTAAATTACATCATAAGATATTATATCTATTTATTATTCTTAAAAATAAATTTTATGTCACATCTAATTTTGTAAAGACGGATAACTCTATATAAATAAATTTACATATGAGAAATAAAATAACATAAATGATAAATTCATAATAAACAAAAAATAATAATCCACTAAATAATTTGGATAATTAATTTATAACCTTAATTTATGTTTACATTAAGATTTCTAACATTAAAAGATCATCCTTTTTTATTTTTTTTTATTTTCTTATGCTATTATATTAGGAGAGAAAAAAAATCAAGTATTAATCAGGCTTAGATGAAGGAGATAAGTAAAAATGTAAAATAATTTATCTTAAAAAGATGTCAAAAATAAGATAGGAATTAACAAGCGTAACATTTTTTTTTTACATGTTCTTTTATAAAGTCTATGTTTTTTTATAATGTTTATATTCACATATTTTAACATGGAAATAAATTAAATTGGAACTATAATAATATGGAATTCAAATATAAGATAAAATTTCAACAAATTTATATTTGATGATTTTAACATGAGAAATAAAATATTTCATTAAGAATTATTATTTTTTAAAGAAGAAAAAAAATATTTATGTTTTAATGAATGGACACATCATATTCAATTTGTATTAATACTTTAACATAACTTTGGAACATGATTCATTGAAACCACTTGATTAAGATCTGATAGCTATAAACAAATTTAACGGTTCTCACTAAATAGGGGATGAAACACAAAACACCAATTCAACTCAACCAATCATATGAATTATGTTTTAATAACCACACACATGTTGCCATAAAATATCAATAAATTTTAGAAAATTAAATATTGAGGTTTGACAAAAATTCTGAGCGAACGGTCGAGATAAAAGTGATGATGTGACTTCATGAGAGGGCTCAAAAGAAGGTGGATTGGGGTTAATTTATATCATGTTTACTATTAAAAGCCAAAAAACTCTTTTTCTAAAAGTTCATATATGCTAATTCATTTTATTAAGATTGATATTTTTGAAATCGATTTGCGAATCCTCATACCTGTGGGATTCTTCTGTTTCATATTCATTTTGTTTCTGATAAAATATGTAAATTAAATCATTTGAGGCAAATGACATATAACCTAACTGGTAAAAATATTTGCATGTATAATAAGAAGTTATGAGTTCAACTTCCGACGCAATCTTATGTAATGCGTATTTAGCAAAATTTCTTGATTCATCAAATATGGTTGTCTCAAAGGATGTTTGAATGCTTATCAATTTGAGGATCTTTTCATATTTAGTATGGATTATATGATAATACATATAAACTATCAAAAATCAATCTTCTCAGTTTGGTAGGAAACAAAATCCAAAATCAAACAAAAATTGACACAAAATAATTACTCTACTTTTCTCTTTAATTTTTATACAATGTCATTTTCTTATTTATGAACAAACCATAGCAACACACGACTAATAACCATACAATCAATCAATCAATACATACATACATAAATACATACACAATGACCATGAAATTAGTACAACACAAAACACGCAACATATATACAACCAAACAAATACGGAATTGACGATTACGTGTTCCAATTCGTTCATCCTTCGACTTTTTTTTAATGATTATATAATTAATGATTAAAAGTAAGATTTTTTTCTCTTAAGTGCAAGTTATTATAGTGCTCTAATCTAATAAATTTTATAGAATAGTAACTACTATTTTTTACGAGTTCATTACAATAAATAAGAAATAAGGATGATTGAATAGGAATCTGCTACAAAAACATAGTATTAATATTTTTAAAATAATATGATAAATGCATTTTGAATTGAAATTATTATAGAGTCAATTATAACAAATATTTGACTTTAGATTTTTTTTTTTAAATAAAACATATTTTTCAAATAACTAAAAGATGAGCCTTTTATGCAATTTTGCGATATTTATATTATGCAGGTAATAATAGAAAATCTTCTCATTTTAATATAAATCACATAAAAGTAAATTATATGTATATAATATATAGGTTATATATAAAAAATATTTATGTACAAGTAACCATTAAATTCAAATTCATCTATACAATTTGTAAACAAAATAAATTTGTCTCTTTTATGGCCTTATTATGTGGAGGAAATTATATGGAGCAATATTTGTATAAACTATACTCCATACATTCTTTAACTTACTACTATAGAGAATCAAAATATATTACTTTTTGAAGTTCGAAGACTGACTTTTGGCAGGCTATTTACTTTTTGTAGGATAACCTTTTTAGCTGCTTAATAAACCTTATTATTTTTATAATTTATTCTATAACTTCTGCATACACTACAACAAGAATTGAACCACTGTTTTTTCCTGGCATCTTATTATTTTTATTATTTATATTTAGCGGATGTGTCGGCACCGCTGTTGTCTGGCAAGTCATAATTGAACCACTCTTGAAATTGGGGGGCACCGCTGTTGCCTGGCATGTGAGGAATGAACCTCTCTTGAAATTGGGCCATATCTTGCGGTCCACCGATTAGGTTTGAGAGCTCTTCAATTTTTAGCTCGACGACATTTGTGCAAGCTGGCTTTGGTATATGTTAGGGTAATTAGGAGAATATTAATGTAGAGAAAGAGAATTCATAAGATAAATAATTAGAGAAGAAGACAGAAATCGTTTATTCAATTGAGAGACAACATTGTAAGAATTGGGATACAATTACAATAGCTATAGGTCTCTTTATATAGGAGAGAGCCACACTAATTACCAAAATACATTACCTAAATTAAAAATACAATTACTTAAAATACAATGCAAGGATGGAAATAAACCACCTCCTTCCTTGTCTAAATATTCCCCAAATATTTATTTCCATAGTCTAATTCTTCCCTAAATAACATTACTAGAAAGGAAACATATTATGTTGAGATATCGAGGCATACATAACAATCTCCACGATCCAACACTAATTCATTGGCCATTGCCAAACAACACACAAAATCGAAGTATCTATGTCTCATAGGAGATCCAACACGATCCCTTACCAAAGCACCTTCCCGACTCGTTAACCGATGCATCATCGTCAAAATGAGAGTCATCATAATGCTCCAAGTTACGTTGAGTAACTTCACCTTGTTAATCGGGAACTACAAACTCCACCTACTTCGTGACCGTCTCATCATCCTTTAAAGTCGGATCAGATAATTTCTCTCTTGACCTTAACATAACCGACTCAAAGGTCGTGTCTCTCAAAATAAGGTGTCCTAGTACTGGACACCGCAAACAACACGCCTTCACGCCTGAAGCTTATCCAAGAAGAAAATATTTCTTCTCCCAATACTCGAGTTTCCATTTAACGACTTGTGCATAAACGGGATATCCAAATACCTGCAATGTCAAGTAATTTATCTGTTTACCGACCAAACATTTGTTGGTGCCTTGCACCAAATTGCTGTATTCGTAGAACAGTTGACCAGCCACCAAATACTATTAGTGGCTTCTGCCCAGAACTCCTCGCCTGAGCCCGCCCCAAAAAACATGCACCAAGACTTCTTGAGTAGTTTCCAATCAGCCACACCATTATGTTGTCGAGAGCGAACAACCATGCAATGCTGAACAATCCTTATAAAATGGTCACAAATTTGTTCCGACAAATCCAAATAGATATCGTCCAAAATTTCCTTCGTGCGATGAACGGCTGTACCAAAGCTGAGTCTCATCCGTTTACCACAAACGGAATCTTCACAAAACTCATGCTTTTGTTTTGGTATTTTGGCCACACAGTAGATCCCTCGTGCTCAAAACTGTCATCCCGCATCCAATCGTAAACCCTGACCTTCTAACTGAGGCAGAGAAGGCGACGACGAACAAGCCTAAAACTACGCCAACTTCCCGAAACAACTTTCCGGTACTCTGGACTTCCAGAATATAACACACAGGTATTCTGGCCACACAGTAGATCCCTCGTGCTCAAAATTGTCACCCCGCATCCAATCGTAAACCCTGACCTTCTAACTGAGGTAGAGAAGGCGACGACGAATGAGCCTAATACTGCGCCAACTTCCCGAAACAACTTTCCGGTACTCTGGACTTCCAGAATATATAACACACCAGTCATTCTAGCCTTCATCAATGTAAGAGCCCATCTAGATACCTTGAAGACTCCACCTTCACATCGGAACTTGCAACCAATATCTCCGAGAACACCTAATAAGATCAAATGGACAACTCGGTCCTGCATCTTAATCAAATAGAAAAGCTCATCTTGCATCTTGATCAAATGGACAACCTCATCCTGCATCTTGATCTCAAGCGTTCCAGCACCGGCAACGCAACATAGATGATCGTCTCCCAAAAAAACATCTCCACTAGACGCCTCATATGTAGTGAACCACTCTCGATTCAGGATCATCTGATTTGAATTACCCGAACCCACCCAATTCTTCTCAAATCTCTCCTTCTCATTCGCCACAAAAAGTACCTCAACCTTACCGGATTTAGCCTCTCAAGCTTCTTCTGATAGAACACCGCTATCGGCCTCCTGCTTCTCTTTGAGCTTGTAACAGTCGGTCGGCCTTAATGTGTCACATCTTCTTGCAATAGTTGCTTATCAGGTTCTTGTACTTGAATTGCGAATGAGTCTTCTCTAAACTTAAATTTCTCTTCTTACGTCTCCCCTCTCCACAAACAACTCAACTTCTTAATGACTATTCCCGGCCATGAACAAGTCATAATCAATATCAGACTTGACTAATAAGTTACTCTTGACATCATTAATGGTAAGTGACTCCATAGTATGAAGCATATACAGCATGCACAAGAGCACCACGATTTTATCCTCTTCTTCCATTTTATTATCGATTGTCTCCACATTATTAAAGAAACTGATATATTCCAAAACATGGACGTTAACGGACATACCTCCTGTCATCTTTAAAAAATGAAATTATTGCTTCAAACATAACCGGTTGATAACCGATTTCTTCATATAGATGCCTTCTAATTTCTTCCACGCGCCGAAGGCTGTAGTATCTTGAAGAGTCAATTTGCTCGAATATAACTGAATTATCAAGAGGGTTCTATCTTCCATCATCTCCCCAACTTCGCCCTTCATCTCCTTCGGTCGCCCAAAAATGACGGCCTTCACATGTTGATTCGATAATATGACCTTCACCCGCCCTTGCCATAGTGCGAAAACCGTTGTGCCATCACATTTCTCAATATCGAATTTGGTCGACATAACCGCACTTGAATTCATGATAATACAAGGCGGTATTCTTAACTTGCGGAAGCATAAAGATTATCGTAACATAGCTCTGGTACCAAATTTGTTAGGATAATGAGGAGAATATTGATGTAGAGAAAGAGAATTCATAAGAAAAATAATTAGAGAAGAAGAGAGAAATCGTTTATTCAATTGAGAGACTACATTGTAAGAATTGGGATACAATTACAATAGCTATATGTCTCTTTATATAGGAGAGAGCCACACTAATTACCAAAATACATTACCTAAATTAAAAATACAATTACCTAAAGTACAATGCAAAGATGGAAATAAACCAACTCCTTCCTTGTCTAAATATTCTCCAAATATTTATTTTCATAGTCTAATCCTTCCCTAAATAATATTACTAGAAAGGAAACATATTATGTTGAGATATTGAGGCATACATAACAGTATAGTTGCTTGATCCATGTACGTTTTGTTTGAGGAGAGCTCGATTTTTACGGTAGGAAAAGAATTAGGCATCATGTTAGATGAATTTGCAACGAAATTATTCGTTAATCCGTAACCCATCTGCGGCCTAAACTGACCTTGGTTGTGACCTTTATTTCCATATTGTAGTAAGGACAAATCGTTTTGCATTTGATTTGGGAATTGCGGGAAATTTTGAAAATTTTGGTTCAATAGTGAATTTGGACCGATGCCGTTTGCATGTGGTGTGTTGAAATTGAGAGGAGACGGTTGTAAGAGAATTTGCGTGTTGAAGTTAGGTTTTCGGTTGTCTGGAAATGGAGCCATATTTTGGCCGAATTTACGGTTCATTATGAGCTCTTGTTCAATTTCAGGTGGGTAGATGGGGAGACCTGCACGTTGGCGACGTTTTAGCCGAGTGTTCCAATAATTCTTTATCTCATTGTCTGTTCTGCCTGGCAACTGCAGTTTATTAAATCAAAGATCAATACATGAAATGACAATTCTTATGTGAAGATAAAAAAAATTAGGAGTAATAGATTAAGTGATGGTCATACCAAAAAAAATCCCTAAGTGCATTTCAAGTTTAACCCTATTTTTACAGCTCACAAAATCATTGTTCTATATCTCGTGTAGATGTTTTGATCAGAAACAAAATATTCTTTCTTTCGTCAACAAGGAAAAAGAGGAATAAAAAGGAGTGATCACAATGTTAACTCATCATATGCTCTAGATTTTTCATCTATGCTTACATGAGTCGAGATGCGCGCCCACTTGTTTCTGAGTCTCGCATGCAGCCGTAAAATCAGCAGCTCCTCTTCCGGCAAGAAATGTCCCTTTTTAAGGTTAGGCCTCAAGTGATTGGCCCATCTGAGACGACAGCTCTTCCCACATCTCGCCAGACCGCTACTCCTCTCCACCCTATTTCAGTTTCCTTCACCGTGACGCCTGACATGGTTTATCAAAATCACATCCTCAGCTGTGGTCCATGGGCCCTTTCTTAGCCCTCCATTTGGGGCATTTGAAATGTTGTTGCCTCCGTTGTTTATTGCAGCATTCGATAGCTGTTCTGTGTTGCCTCCATCAGCTAAGCTGTCGCTGTTGTTGCTGCTATTGGTCTTCGTCATGAAACAATGTGTATAATAATAACCCAATACTCCTTAGTAGTTCTGGGTGACCCCTTCCTCTCTTTGTTATATGAGTTGTAGAATGGAGGGTAACTAGCGAGATTACCTTCTCTTCTCTCTCTTCTTGTTTTTTTCCTTCCAATAATGTTTGTTTTTGTTATGAGATAGGGGAAGAGAGGGGCTGAGATGTTATTATATGTATTGTGCCCCCTCATTTCCCCCATTTTATTTTTTTACCCTATACGCGTTTGTGACAGTCAAATACATGTGTGAATTTCTCCCCCCTAAATTTAACTAACTGTCACGTCATTCTCTATTTGTGTTCATTGGATAAGAGGATGTGACCATTGATTTTTGGACTGATGCGATTATCTGTGGCGAGCTACTAATATGGTGTTAGCATTCATTCATGATCTCATGTGAAATGCCACACATCACAAAAACAGAAATATTCTCATTTTCTCTCTAATCCCTCCCTCTACGGCTCTCTCTCTCTCTCTCACACACACCATTCTCTCTAATCTCTCTCTACGGCTCTGTCTCTCACTGTCTCTCATGGCGCAAGATACAAGCCCCCTCTGTCTCCTCCATCTCTCGCACGCCTCACAAATACACGCTGCACAGGCCCTCTGTCTCCTCCCCCTCACACGGCTCCAGGTCGATTGGAGGAGACGGCAGAGATGGCGGAGCCCACGCGCGCCGCAGAGGAGATTAGCATCAGTTATTCGGGGTCTAAACAGTGCTCTTGTTATAAAAGAGTGCGATGTAACTTTTCAGCGGTTGCATAATGAGTGATCTACAGTTTCAGTTTATTTCAAAGAAAATGGATTTTAGAACTGCATTTGTTAATCAGTTTTATTTTTGGCCTTTTTTAAGTTACTTGTAAATTTGTTCATTTTGGAAGACTGATGCTTTTTGTGCGAGCTGCAAAAACACATGCAAAGAGCGGCTGAAAATTCAGACCCTTTTTCCCCAATTAATATTTTATCGCGCTTGCCAATTATTGGGGGAAGGGCGACAAGAAGATGCTCGTGAATTCATGCGGTATGATTTATTTTTAGTACAAAATATTTTATGATTTTACTTTTTTAGAAGGGAACTTTAGAAAAATAAATTTTGTAATATTAAAAGCCCCCTCTCTCTCAGTCCCTCTCTTTATAAGGTGATATTTCTCAGATTTTATATGGTCGCAGTAATGATTCGATACTTTGATTCCTGGTTGGATTTGCCAGACGGTGTTTAAATTTCTCCAATTTAGCTATCTTTAATTCAAAACATGAATCTGAAATTTTGAATATTGTGTATATATACTTGCGTGTTATGTTTTTTATACATAATAGAATACATACACTAGGAAAAATGAGAGTGGATATTTTGATCATATGGATTTTACATTATGCCACTCAATTTATTTTTTACAAAATTGAAAAGTCTCTCTTTTCCCTTGAAAATAGTAATATTTTTGTTTTCAATTTTTTACAAACAGCTTTGTGATCAGATGATCTTTAACCATATCCTTTGATTGTCAGATGATCTTTAACCATATCCTTTGATTGTCAGATGATCTTTAACCATATCCTTTGATTGTCAGGTACCTAAACCCTAAAACCTGTATTTATAAATTAGTCTCATAATTTCAGTTCCTTTTTTTCAATATATTTTTTTTTTCGTTTTTTTATTGGTTTTAAAAGGACTGTGGAGATCTGTCTCGATGTGGCATGACATGTTTGTGCATTAGTATCTAATAACTTAGGAGGTAATATTAAGTATTATTTATTTATTAAATTTTCCAAACTACAAACTTTATCTTAAATATTATAATATTAATTTTATGTTTAGGGTATGATACACAACAATTGGGAAGGATTCAAATAGTCAAATTTTACTCACTCCTAAATTATCAAAATATTTTTTAATCTTACTTTTTATGTAATTATTTGGTTAATTTATTTTGATATTTAGAGATGAAAGTAACCCTAAAAAAGGCATGCAAGCCGAAATGGTATATTCTGGCCGGAAAAATAACTGTTCTTTGTTTCTGTATTTTGTGACTCATCTCTGGTTTATGTTCATTCATATAATTATAACTATTATATTTATTAAATCTTAATTATATTGTTTTCTATAATTCTATTTTATCAAAATTTAATCCATTTTTAGGTTCCGTCTACATTTAATGTTTCAGGAACTGGTGACTATATGATAATGTGAGTAGAGTATTATTTTACTGAATAATTAATATAAAAAGTAAAATAATGAGTAATATATTAATAATTTAATATTTATGATTAAAAATATGTAATATAACATAAAAATGCAGGTGACTGAAATGACTCATCCGTCAGGCTGTGCAATTTCAGTTGCTGAAAAAGGAAATAGATTAGGGAATTTTATTATTAATGCAAATATTTCATGCTTAATTTAATTCAATTTTATTTAACTGATTACCCTTTTGAGTTATCAACATTGTGTTTTAATATGTAATTTATTAATATATTTTTTGAACAGATGATATGCCTTTTTGGAGCATATATTTTGGTCGGTATAGTCTATAGATTCTTTTACCTATGAATTCATAGTTTAGAGGTATAAATTTAAAAAAGAATCATTTTTCTCATTAATTTATTTCATAAGCCCTAATCTACATGTTGATAAAGAAGCAGCATGTAAAACAACCCTTATCCCTCTCTTTCTTTTTATGTTTCCTAGAGTGCATTAAAAGGAACTCTTTTACATTCAAAATTTTGCATTTATTGAACTTTAATTGGGATAAATTGGGGCTTGTCACAGTTATGATAATTTTCTTCTTAAAATTATTTTTTCCTTTTTAGTTTCGTGTTTGTTTTTGCAACACTCCGAATACATTGAAAGAAGCAGTATATATATATGTGTATCAATCAACATGAAGCTCGATTACTTTTATAATTTTGTCATTTCCTAATATATTTTTGCTAAATATTTTTTTAAATAATTCATCTCTTTTTTTTTTCATTTTTTTTCTCCACGTTCATGACCACCAAGTTAGTATATTTTCTCGTGTAATTCTGTACCACCAGGTTAAATATATATAGTTCTTATTTAATCTTTTAATATATTTGGATGAGTGGTGGATCTGGACAAAGAACGCTCTTAGTGACTAATATCAATTTTGATATAAGTTATACTAACTCCTAATTATTACTAATTGTTCTATTTAAATCTTTGATCAAAGTTTATTTATGAATTTTGGTGGAATTTTTTTTAGAGAACAGATGAGGACAAGATATTTACTTTATTTTCTTTCCAAAGACTATAATAAGGATTAAATTACTCCGTAATGAAGCGGAGTTTTTTCGGCCATAAAAAACTTGACAATTTTGATTAGTGATTTTTTGTGGTATCCCATCTTTGTATTGGTCATGCCGTAACGTGATCATAGTTTCATGAATTTATTTTTAAATAATAGATTTTTGATGAATAATGTTTGCCTTTTTTTCATATGAGGGTCGCATGAGATATGTTTGATGTTATTCTTGCTAGACTTGTGTTTTTATTTTAGGGTCCGTTTGGCAAGTGGAATTAAGTGGCATTAAGAAGTGGAATTGGATCTCAAAATTCAATTTTCTACAAATTCTTTATTTGGCAAACCATTCGAATACGAATTAAATAATTCTTAGAATTTCATCTCTATACAATTTCACCCAAATATAATTCCCTCTAAAAGCAAGAAGTCCAAAATTTCATCATCTCTTTATTATATTATATTATATTATATTATATTATATTATATTATATTATATTATATTATATTATATTATTTATTTTATATTATATTTTTATTTTATATTACTTAGGTTATATTATATTATATTATATTATATATTTTTATTTTATATAACTTATTTTATATTATATTATATTATCTTATATTATATTATTTATTTTAGATTATATTTTTATTTTATATTACTTAGGTTATATTATTATATTATATTATATAATATTATTTTATTTTATTTTATGTTACTTATATTATATTATATTATATTATATTATATTATATTATATTATATTATATATTTTTATTTTATATTACTTATGTTATATTATATTATATTATTTTATATAATATTACTTATGTTATATTATAATATATTATATTATAATATATTATATTATATTATATTATATTATATTATATTATATTATATTATATTTTATATTACTTATATTGTATTATATTATATTATTTTATATTATACTATATTATACTTTATTATACTATATTATATTATATTATATTATATTTTCAGAACAATCATTTGTAGATGTATACTTTTTCCTTTAGATTTCTTAGTTTCATTGATTTTTTTTTCAATTCTCGTTTGAATTTTGATAATTTTGAGATTTCCATTTAATCGAATTTTTTGCATCATTTTTCTTATTTCATAGTTATTTAAAATTTTTGGATTTATCATACATTTATGATTTTTTTTTTCTTTAGATCTTTAAATTTCTCGCTTTTTCAAAATCTCCTTTTTTTTGTCCAGACTATTTGCCCAAACAATTTCGATTTATTAAATTTGATTTTAGATGATACAGTCCCCCTTCTGGCATTATCCTGTCTTCATATCATTGCAAGTTGGGAGAATTTTTTTAAATTTTACAAATAGTAGTTCAGAATTTATTTTACTAATTTTTTGGTTAATTATTTTTCAATTTTGTGATTCTGTTGTTATCTCATTTTATTTTATTTTTCAATTTTTGAGATTATTAAATGGTAAATTAGAAAAGTTTGATTGTTAAATGGAACAAGATAATTAAGATACTCTATGCCTTTTTTAGGATGTTTGTAATTGAAAAGTGTTGATGGATTTTTTAATTCGAAAGTATTAATTATATTTTCGGTAAATTTCACCATAAGTCACTTAACTTTCAAAAATGACTCATATATGTCATTTAACATTTCAATTGGCTCATATATATCACTCAATTGTCAAAAATAATCAAATAGGTCATTCAAATTTCAATTAACCGAGTAACCTATTTGGTCATTTTTTAAAATAAAATAGTGATTTGTGACTAATTAAGTTGTTAATTACTGAATTTGTCAACAATCTTTATTGCTAATTAATACTATTTATTTATGTTAAGAATTTTCTAGTGGTATTTTATGCAATATAGAATGCCCAAATTATGTGGATCTTAATCTTTTTCTACGGATAATTTGTGGTGTTCTCAGTTTGATGGTATTTAAACCTATTCCGAGCTACTAATATAATCTTGAGAATGATTTTCAAAGCTAGAAGAATTCACGTCAAGAAATCGGAAATGAAGACTTAGCCGTAAAAGAAACTTCTCAATTCTCCGAAAGGCAAGAAGGCGACTCACATTTCTCAAGTTATCTAGCGTTGGAGCACTTCTTAAATCTTTAGTTTTAAATAGATTAATTTCATTTTGAGTTATTTTATTTAAATATTAAAATTGAGAGAAAACATATTGCAAAATAACTCAAAAACAGCTTTTTTTCCACTTTTGACTTGGCCTGTGAATAGTGATTCCGTTCGGAACGGAATCCCTCTGTTAAAATTGTGTGAAATGTTGTCTATTCCGTTCTGAACGGAATAATTCCATCCAGAACGTAATATTCCGTCCAGAACGGAATGTTTGAATTTTTGAGTCTTTCTAACCGTTATTATTCCGTTCTGAACGGAATAGCCTGTAAAAGGCTTTTTTTGACTTGGTTTCTCTCCCACCTTTAAAAGGAAAAACCCAATCCATTTTTTATTATCCATTCCTCCATTTTCAAAACTCAAAAAGGAATATTTTCTCTCTTTTGCTATGATAATAAATTTACTCAAAATCTTGTGATATTTGAGAGAAACTTTGTAAGCTATTTGTTAGAGCTTGTTTGTTAGTTTGGATTGAAAGAAATCCGGTTTGCTAGTTTGGATTGAAAGAAATCCGATTTGTTAATTTGGATTGAAAGAAATCCGGGTCAAGTTTTGTTTTATTGATTCGCTACGTGTTGTAAAGCGAGCGGTGATTCGAGTCTTGTAAAGAAACGCTATTTGGATTAGTGTAAACGGAGCCGAAAGGCAAGGCCCGGAATTAGGCACTTGTGAAAGCGGAAAGGTACGCCAGCAAGAAAAGGGTGTTTTAGCTCACGCAACCACCTAGTCGAACTTCGTCAACAAGTTTGCGTGTTTGGTATTGATCCTTTTCTCGTTTCTATTTATTTGCTTTTAGTTGTTATTATCAATTTGTATTAAAACAACCATCGATTAAAAGTAAAACAAACCAAAAGTTGCAACATTACAAAAGAATTTTAAAATCACACTTCCGCACGATTTAGACCTATTTATCCCCCTATAGGCCGTAATTAGTCAACAATTGGTATTAGAGCAGAACCTGTATTTCGATTCATGGCGACCCTTCCTCAAGTCAACCGAGTCCTAATCGCTATCCCGACAAGCTTGACGGTAAAAATTGGAATATATGGAAGAAATGCATGACGAACGCCTTCTTCCTACATGATATTCAAGAGGTAGTTGAAAAAGGGTATACCGTAACTTACGAAACCGGTAGCACCATAAAGCTTAATGCAGACACGAAACTCAATTTGACACATGACATAATGGCACAAAATCTTATTCTTACAAACATGATAAATTCTTTGTCCGTTATAGTTAACGGATGTCTTAGTTCAAAACAAATGTGGAGTGCTCTCCTAAATCGATTTGAAGAAAATAATCAAATGAAAAGAACAAAATTATTAGGTCTAGAACAACAATTTGATTGTTTTCAAATGATCGAAGATGAATCCGTTGAGGATATGTACACTCGCATGTCACATATCCGAAACGGATACACCGCTTTAGGAGAGAAACTAACGCATGATCGAGTTGTAGGAAAACTCTTCAGTGCAATGCCACCGAGTTGGGAAATGATTCGAGTGTCATTGGAAACAATGATGGCAACGCAAGAACTTAGGCCGGAGGATCTCATCAACTATCTCTGCAACTTCGAATCTCGACTCAAGCAAGTGATCGTCGACACTCAACAACCTAGAAACGTTGCGATGCCGGCATCCACCTCAAACGACGAGGATGACGAGATGGCATGTTTGGTACGGCGATACGGTAATCTACGAGCACATGAGAAACGGTTTAATGATAACCGTCAACGAAACAACAAGAAGTCATATTGCTTTAAGTGCAACAAGATGGAACATACGATGGACAATTGTTATACGCTTCATCCCGAACTTGCACCGTGGAACAAGAAGAAGAAGTCAAGGAGCTACTAGAGCGACTCATCCAACTCCGCCGAATTGGATTCCGACTCCGAATCGGACATGGCGAATGTCACTTTTATGGCACTCGACAACGTCGACGAGGTATGTGAGCAAGCGATTCAAGAAATGCTCCGCAAGCAAGGACGGCTACCACTTCCTCCTTCTCTTCCCGTGACATCCTCACTCCCCACAACATCTTCGGATTCTTTCCGTGACATGAGTCACGAGGTATATTTAGATCCAACTTCAAATTATATTTTAAATGAAGTAATTGGTCAAAGTTCCGATTATGTGGTTAAAAATATAGAACATGAAAATCATGATGAACTAGAACAAGAGTTGAAAAAGGTTCGGGAGTCCCTTGTCAGTACTCAAGAACTATTGATAGTATCCAAAACCTCAGTAAGGTCGTATAAGGCACAACTTAAAGAATTTGAAAAATTAAATTTATTAAATAATAATGATTTAAATAAAAATAACAATTTTAATAATAATAATAATAATAATAATAATAATAATAATAATAATAATAATAATAATAATAATAATAATACTTGTGATTTTGAAAAATTAAAAAATGAAATAAATCATTTAAAAGTTGAAATAGTAAGTTTGAAAAATGAAAACAAATCCCTCAAATCCGCTTGTGCCAAAAATATCACAACTAGATTTAATTGAGACAAGATTTTCATCGGGCAAAAAATCAAATGACAAAACGGGTATAAGATTCAAGAAAAAAATCGGATCCAAACCCGTTTCTTCAAAACGCAAAGACCATATATCAAAAATGGAGCTCAATCAACCTAAGAATAGTCGAAGAAATGCATTTATGCATGGAAACTATCCTAAGGGTAAAATGACTTTTAAAAATTTTAATAACAATAATAAATACAATAATAATAGATTTAATTATTTTAATAATTTACAAAAAAAAACTCATGAAGATAACCATGGTGTCACAACCGAACGACTTTATAAACGAGGTCCAAAAGGTTATTTTTATGAAATAATTAATACACACATCCCGAGAAATATTCAATATAATGAATCGTAAAATCGAGCTCCCAAACATTACATTAATATACACCAAAAAATAAAAAATTTCAAACTTAAAGAATTTTGCAACATCAAATAATTTTTCAGATAATTTTGCAAAATCAAATAATTTTTCAAAATCAAACATTTTTAGTGCCAAGTCGACCGAACCGAGACTAAGGAAAGCCGAGTTTTCTTTCCACTATAAAAAATATTTTGTAAAAGGTACGGATGAGACTCCGAACCCCACTTGTACATTTTGCAACTATTGTTGCAAAATAGGTCATATTTCCTTGGAGTGTCCTTTGCGCAAAACACAAGTAATTCACCGAAGTACATGTGGTTGCGGAAGGATAGAAATGTTGATAGCAACTCCTCATTAAATGAGGAAAAAATCAAAGTCCACCTAGACGCTTGATTTTCCCCCAATTTAAATTAGCCATATTCTAAGGGGGAGTTGATTCAAAGCTTAATTTTCATTTACTCATTATAAATTATTATTTGGTGTTTTATATTTTCACGTCATTCTTTTTTTTCCATTTAGAAACTTTTGCTTTTCAACTTCATTTAAAAGAATATATATATATATATATATATATGGGGCCGGTTATATTGACCCCACTTTATTTTACCCCACTTTTACCCCGGTGAAAAAATTGGTTATAAAAAGCGAAAATTCAAATTTCAACCGTACGGATGGAATATTTATATTTTGAATATGTTGTGGATCAATTTTCACAGGAATTGGAATACTATATCATTGCCATCATGTATTATCAAAATATGTATTTATATGTTTTGATGATACATGATGAGTTTTGATGATACACGATGGCAATGATATAATATTCCGATTCTTATGAAAATTGATCCACAATATATTCAAAACATATATATTCCATCCATACGGTCGAAATTTGAATTTTCACTTTTTATAACCACGGGGTAAAAGTGGGGTAAAATAAAGTGGGGTCAATATAACCGGCCCCTATATATATATATATATATATATATATATATTTATATATAATTTTTTTTTTCAATAATATAAAATGATATTTCGAAATATCAAATTTAGTCTTGAAGAAAATTTGTTGTAAAATCATCTAATTGAAACTTTTTACTAAACCCTTTGCGAAGTTTTCGTTACAAAAATCATTTATTATAAATTGTTTTTAAAAAGGGTTATAAGACACAGGGGGAACATCTATTTAGGGGGAGATTTGTTCTCTCTCGTTTGATGATCCCTTTTGAATGTTTTTCAAAAAGGAAGAGAAGAAATAAAACTTGTTACACTCTCAGAATAGGTTTTGAAAATCATCAAAAGGGGAGTTTGTTGTTCTCAGTTTGATGGTATTTAAACCTATTCCGAGCTACTAATATAATCTTGAGAATGATTTTCAAAGCTAGAAGAATTCACGTCAAGAAATTGGACATGAAGAATTAGCCGTAAAAGAAACTTCTCAATTCTCCGAAAGACAAGAAGGCGACTCACATCTCTCAAGTTATCAAGCATTGGAGCACTTCTTAAGTCTTTAGTTTTAAATAGGTTAATTTCATTTTGAGTTATTTTATTTAAATATTAAAATTGAGAGAAAAAATATTAACTCAAAAACAGCTTTTTTTCACTTTTGACTTGGGCTGTGAATAGTGATTCCGTTCGGAACGAAATTCCTCTGTTAAAATTGTGTGAAATGCTGTCTATTCCGTTCTGAATGGAGTAATTCCGTCCAGAACGTAATATTCCGTCCAGAACGGAATGTTTGAATTTTTGAGTTATTCTAACTGCTATTATTCCGTTCTGAACGGAATAATTCGGTCCATAACGGAATAGCCTGTAAAAGACTCTTTTTGACTTGGTTTCTCTCCCACCTTTAAAAGGAAAAACTCAATCCGTTTTTCATTATCCATTCCTCCATTTTCAAAACTAAAAAAAGAATATTTTCTCTCTTTTGGTATGATAATAAATTTACTCAAAATCTTGTGAGATTTGAGAGAAACTTTGTAAGATATTTGTTAGAGCTTGTTTGTTAGTTTGGATTGAAAGAAAGCCGGTTTGCTAGTTTGGATTGAAAGAAATCTGGTTTGTTAGTTTGGATTGAAAGAAAGCCGGTTCAAGTTTTGTTTCATCCATTCGTTACGTGTTGTAAAGCGAGCGGTGATTCGAATCTTATAAAGAAACGCTATTTGGATTAGTGTAAACGGAGCCGAAAGGCAAGGACCGGAGATTAGGCACTTGTGAAAGCGGAAAGGTTCGCTAGCAGGAAAAGGGTGATTATAGCTCATGCAATCACCTAGC
This sequence comes from Juncus effusus, assembly GCA_027726005.1. Taxonomy (NCBI): domain Eukaryota; kingdom Viridiplantae; phylum Streptophyta; class Magnoliopsida; order Poales; family Juncaceae; genus Juncus; species Juncus effusus. The sequence goes on from CM050898.1 coordinate 6,268,171, forward strand.
CGAACTTCGTCAACAAGTTTGCATGTTTGGTATTGATCCTTTTCTCGTTTCTATTTATTTGCTTTTAGTTGTTATTATCAATTTGTATTAATACAACCATCAATTAAAAGTAAAATAAATCAAAAGTTGCAACATTACAAAAGAATTTTAAAATCACACTTCCGCACGATTTAGGTCTATTTACTCCCCTATGGGCCGTAATTAGTTGAGTTAATACATGATATCTACACGTTTGAAGGGGTAAATGTGATATTTTGATGCTTTATAGGGATCTTTTTGACTTTCTCACCAAATAGTGGAAGTTACAACAAGACAGGAAAAATTGGCCCAAATAACTTTGGCCCAAGAGCACAAAACCGGAAATCAAGCGCAACTTAATAATCCCACTTTCAGAATGATCATTTCCATTCACCCTCTCCGCTCTATATAGTAGTACATACTCTCTCAGCCCCAACTCACTCAGGATTAGTGCTCCCCTTAGTGGCGGGCCGTGTCCAATGTAGATACGGCGTGTCCAAATATAATTTTGGATTCAGATATGAAGTGTCAGTATTTTGGAGTGCTCAGCAGTAGTCGATTACAAAAGTACAAAAGGTATTTTTGTAAACACAAAAGGTATAGGAAAAGTACAAAAAGATATATTTTTAAAGGAATATATTTACAAACACAAAAGGTATATCTAAGTGTAAATATATATGTATACAGTTAAAACGGTCTGATGGGCGCTTCTGGGCACATCAAAAATTGGGCACTCCGAATAATTTCTCTATAATTTTAACCGTGTCCAAATAAAATTAATAATAAAATAATTGTCCACCGACATGTGTTGGAGGCGTGTCCGTGTTCGACACGTGTCAGATACAGGTACGGCCAATTTTTCGGAGTGTTTGCGTAACACAGGAAACGAGAAGGGAGGAATGAAGTCGAAACGTAAACAACAATGATGGCTGAATCTTGTGCTGACCTGGCCATTAAAAACCTCACTGTTTTTTTATACATTACAATAATATTTTGTTATTGTACCCATGGGTTATAAACTATTTTTGTTGTGCCAAATTGTATGGTGGCATCCCTCTTATATTTTTTTTATCGTCATGCTATATTTTACTCTATCGTCAATTTTGGCTTGTAAAAACTGGACATTGATCAATATATTTACGCAAGAGACATTCAAATTCTTCGTAATTTTCAAAAAAATGATAAGAAAATGATGGAAAGATCTTTTGAAGTGGGTGGCTTAGTATATTTGAAACTGCAGACAAGTTTCTGTATCAATGAATAAGGGGATGCAATTACATGCTAGGCATTATGGGCTATTTGTGGTATTACAAAAATAGGAGCAGTTGCCTATAAATTGGAATTACCAAATGGATCACAGATTCGAAACACTCAATCTTTCGTGCTCTTGCTACAGTTAACGACCTTTTGTTTCATGTCACTTTCAATTAAAGAGATAAAATTGGGAAAAAGAAGACAATTAGTCCTAATTTACCAATTGTGGGTCCTAATGGTACTGTTAAGATGTATCCAGTTGAAATTTTGAAGAGACAAATGGTGAACAAGATGGAAAGGTCCAGTAAAGGGTTTAGTTTTCCTCACTGGAGGTGTCCAGTTGGGCCGTTAAGTTTAACGGTTTAATTTTACTTTATTTTATTTTTATCGATAAGCCAATAAGTTGTCCAGTTGGTCGTTTTGTGTTGTTGATTGTAATCCAAACTTATCGTAATCAATTTTATTCCATTATTCTTTCTTTTTGTTCTTTCATTATCGCCATGAATTAGTTAATTCTTTCTTATACATTCAAAATTCTACAAAAATTAGGTCTGAGCTGATCGGGTCATTACAAGGAGCGATATGTAACGGTAATAATATGATGGTGATATGATGATGACGTATAGGTGACGATGATTATAATGATGATGTGATGAGATAATAATAATAATAATAATAATAATAATAATAATAATAATAATAATAATAATATGGTTTATTAGTAAAAGATATGGTAATTAATAATAAGTGAATTAGTTGTTAGAAGATGATAAGGTTGATTAGAAAGACATGTGAGTTTGTTGGAGGGATGGTTATATATACCCCCTTTGAGTCTTGTAATAATCAAAGAATGAAATGAAATGAATTAAGTCTTTTATTTTCTCTTTTATTTCTTGTTTCTCTCTTTCATTTTCCTTTCTTTCTTCTTACTTTCTTTTACTTATCTTTATATTCTATTACTTTTCTTTATCCAAAAAATACTAAAATACTAAAAATATTATATCTTCTCTAAATCCATCTATCATCCACCAATCCATTCATACTATATCCTAAACCCAAAATTCTATACCAATTATCTCCAAATATATTTATATATATAATTCTAATGGTACTTTTCTACAGTAAAAGCACAATGGGCTTTCACGTCAGTCAATTTTTTTTTACCATTGATCTATCATCAATCGGCTGTCATTTATTGATATATCTCATAGGATTTTAATTGCTCACAATGCTTTCTAATTATGGTGTGCTCTACATAACTTTACACTTGATCCTTTTTCTTTCACTCTTTGGATCATATAGTTATTGATACACCAGGTTGTCATTTGAAGGTTATAGCTTTTTTATCTCCTTTCTTTATTCTTTACGGTACACATGTTTTGCCTCTATTATGCTAACAACCTGATGAGAAAGAAGACAACCCAATTTTTTACTTTTAGTACTTTAAGTTGCTTTTATATCTCTAATTAACTTAAATATATTACTATGTAAGAATGCATAATTGAGATAATGCTCATGTAAATGTACAACAAGGGGATACTATTTTTTTTTTCCTATTTCATTTTGTTAACAGAAATGCAAAATAATTTTTTAAAGGATTAGAAATTGGTTGGATAGTGTGATCATACTGCATTTGCATCAGTAAATTTTCTCCATTCATATCTGCATACAAATATGAAAACAAGTATGGATATGGTTCGTATATCCCTGATAAGAATCCGGATTCTTTTAGATTGATTAGAAAAGATATTTAGTACCCAACTATCATTTCCTAACTCTCGAATATTACTAATATATAAAAGACACGATTTATATAAAAAGACAAATTCGTACTTTATAAAGCTTACAATATATTAAGAATTTGACAAAAAAATAGTATATTCTAAATTACGGGTATCTACCATCTTAGGTTCTTAAAATTAATAAAGTAGACAATGAGAAGATTATGCATAAGTCCTATTTGATTTGATCATGAAGCTAATCACATACTAATTACATACCTAATTTCATGAATTTTCTTAAAAAAGTAGATAAGGAGAAGATTGTGCATAGGTTTCTCATTTGATCCGAAAACTAATTACATAATTTCAGGAATATTGGCTTAATCGATACTTATTTATGTCAATATAAATTTTGCGTATGTAAATAGGTATATATTGAGTAAAAAATAACAAATATTCATTTTTGACAATTATTCAGATCTGGACCTAACGAATAAACTAGATATAATTAAGATCCTCTCTCAGTGACATCTCAAATAAAATAAAGATTATGAAAATTTCGCGCAAAATGCGATTATCCCTTGTTGATCTAATTTTCGGATCCCATTCAACATACAAATCATCCCCAAATCCACTTTTGCTTTAAAATCCGTCTAAAACCTCAAATCAACCGTCACAACCAAAAACTCCGTGACAAATGATATCAGAGCGACGATCTTGCCCCTGTGAAGATCCGAATTGAACCAACATATCGAGACGAGTCATTGTCAGCATGCGAAGCGACAATCGAGCTGTTCAAGATCGGATTTGACGTTCGGAGCAGTTACGGTCGCTTTATATAGTTGGGATCTGATTTGAATAAAGGGGAAGAGCAGTGATTCGAAGCAGTGTGTGAAAATCGAGTTTTCAGTCGAGTTTTTGAAAAGAGGCTCTGATTTTGAGTTTTGAAAGGATGCTCTGTTGAATCGTATTGAAGAAGGCTCTAAATTGAGTATTAAAAAGAGGATAAGTTTTGTCGATCTGAGAGAAGAAATCAGGTAAATTTCGACTTTTTAGAAGGATCGATTCCTTGGTGAAGTCAGATCAAATTTCAGTTTGATTTTGAGAAGGGTCGGAGTTTTGGTTCGGTTCTGTTGAGAAAACCAAAAGGTCTTGTGCCTGCATTTGAAGAAGAAGCCCAGGGTTTAAACGGGTTATTGGGTTTAAAGGAGACTCTTATCGGGTGTAACTAATAGCATCTAGCGGATCCGGTTCTCTGTTGGATTTGATCAGTTTACTAAAGGTTGGATTCAATTTATTATTTGGGCCGAATTAAGGAAAATAATAATTTACTCAAGCCCAACATGCCAATTTCTAACCCAATCACTCTTTGACCAATCTATTCTAGCCGACAAACAAATATATTCTACAACAGCCCAAAGAAAAAAAGTAAAAGAAAAAATGGAAACCTGGCCCGATGTATCAGCAATCCTCACACACATCGTCGCCTTACTCTGCCACGCATCAGTACATTACCCATCCATGGCCGATTCAACCCCAAACGCAACACCACCAGATTTTTCTTCCATCTCCTCTTTATTCTCTAGCACAACATCCTCATTCCTCATAACCCTTCTGCTTATTATCAATGTCACCAGTCATGGCCATCCACGATCTTTCAAACTGCATCTATGGCGTCCAATCAGTGGCCCAGTATCGCCGGACCAAGCATAACTGCGACGGAATTTTCGTACCCGACCAATCAGCCGTCTCTCCCTGTAAATTCATCAAGTCAGGACAACCCCGGAGATGGATATGTGCTACTGGCACATCAACTGCTGCCATCTGGCAGTATGACGTGGCAGTCCGATTCCGAAATTCCTGTTTTTCCTTATGTGCAGGAAATGGGAGCTTCATATCAGTCTCAGTACCCCGTGCAGATTCAAAGGTGTACACAACATCACATGGAATCGGCGGAGCAAATTATGCCTCTCGACCCGACTGCGTATCAATCTCAACACATGGAGCAGTGTGATGTATGTATGCCTGAATGTACGGAATCGGTTAATCAGGTTTCTCAAGTGGATTTGAGTCGAGCTAATGCGTTCAAGTCTACAAATGATGATAAATTGGTGGTTATCAACCAAATTAGGGCACAGCAAGAGAATATAACAAAGATGATGGAAGAGTGGACAGACAAGTGGTCGTGTTCCAAGTCTGGAACCATCAAAGTTGATTCTTCTCTAATTGGGACTAAGGAGGGTGATCAATCTAGTGCTCATGAGGTGTTTGATGAAACTCCTCTTCGGGATTCAAATGTGGAAATTGACTTGTTCGGTGGTGTGGTTAGTACGGGTTTGAGCGAAGAAGAAGATGATGAAATGGCTAATGGAGAAGTGGGGTTGGGTCCAAATGGAGAAAACGGAAGAACTTGAATTGGAGGATGCCAAAATCGAAAATGAGAGTATTGGTGAGAAATTTAAAGAAGGGGAGGAAAAATCTCAAAATGGTGCTTATGAAATCGGCTCATTTCAAATTGAGACTCAATTAATTGGGAAAAAAGAGAAACGGGTTGAAATGAAGTTTTGTGCCGTGATGAGACGTCGTTTTCTAAAAGGTTCATACCAAAAAGGGAAATATTTTTTGGGAATTCTTATTTGCTTGAAAAGGATGATTGTTGGGAGTTGGTTGGAATTATTTCCTCATCTCATGTCTTTGGTGAGAAGGAAGGTGGATTTCTCTTTGGCGCGAGATGGACCTTGCTTTCGTTTGATGCGGGTCCAAAAATGTTTGTTGCAGGTTACCGAGCAAGGGAGAGGCCGCCACGTAAGCCGATCATCAAAATTTGAAGATGATCCTTAGGGACAAGGATCTTTTAAGGGGGATGGAATGTAACGGTAATAATATGATGATGTGATGATGACGTAATAGTGACGATAAATTAGTAAATGGTAATTAGTAATAAGTAAATTAGTTGTTAGAAGAGGATAAGATTGCTTAGAAAGACATGTGAGTTTGTTGGAGGGATGGTTATATATACCCCCTTTGAGTCTTGTAATAATCAAGAATGAAATGAAATGAATTAAGTATTTTATCTTCTCTTTTGTTTCTTGTTTCTCTTTTTCATTTTCCTTTCTTTCTTCTTACTTTCTTTTACTTATCTTTATATTCTATTTCTTTTCTTTATTCAAAAAATACAAAAATACTAAAAATATTCTATCTTCTCTAAATCCATCTATCATCCACCAATCCATTCATACTATATCCTAAACCCTAAATTCTATACCAATTATCTCCAAATTGATCTAATTTTCGGATCCCATTCAACATACAAATCATCCCCAAATCCACTTTTACTTTAAAATCCGTCTAAAACCTCAAATCAATCGTCACAACCAAAAAATCCGTGACACGATAAAAGAAATAATTCATCTTCTTCCTCAGCGACAAGCAGGTGTGTACCACCGTCAGAGGTGGCGAAGACTGGAGGCTTCTATGCAAAATTTAGTCAGATGTATCAAAGCGGTTTGTGAAGGTCGTCATGAAGGAACAACAGGTCTGTAATTTAATCTTTTATTTGTCTTTTGTAGTTGATTTTGCAATCAATTGTTGAATTTCTGATGCTCAGATTGTTGATAGAAAAAGAATTGAGTGAAGATGATGTTCTGCTTGCCAATCTTTATATCAAACACCTTATGGGCATGTAAGGTGTTTCTCTGGTTTGGCTATCTCAAAAAAAATAACTTAGTAGTAGTGTGCACAAATCCTTGATAATTGGGTAAGTCTTAGAACAATATTATTTTATTCACTCATGGTCTCTAACTGTTGTTTTGTTTTTAAATCCACTAATTGCATTGAATAATGTAACATTTGATCTTCTTTTCTTTTCTGTATCCTGTGATTTCAATGAACGTTTCGATACTTGATCTGTTTTTTTTGTGTGTTTTCTGTGATTTTAATAAAATTATAGTTTTATAACGCTTTAAGAATCGTAACGTTGTGGATGATCGACTTTGAAGACCCTAAAATCTTGCTTGGTTTATTTCTGGTAATTATCAACATTTTGACAGTTCTCAAAATTCATGACTTTGTTGAGTTAGTGACCGAGTGGGGAATTATGGATTAGTTGTTTCAGAATGAAGCATAATAATGCACTATTGTCACTGTTAATTAGTGGTAAAAGAGTTATAACTGTTAATTAGTAGTAAAAGAGTTAATAAGTTTATTTCATTGTTCTATTGAAACATCTGTTTTCAGAATGTATTCTTTTTAGGACTTACAGAATTCCTAATCTTTTTAGGACTTCCAGAACGCCTCTTAAAGAACACTTAATGTTATGGGAAATTCGCAAAAAAAGAAAAATGCACAATGCCAAAATTGCAAACAATAGCCTGAATTATTGAAAATTATAACAAAGCCCTTGCATTCTTCAGAAATTAAAAAAATTAATCCTGCCATACTTTACACTTGGCGATGGCAGGGACTAATTTTTTAAATATGCATGGGCTATGTTGCAATATACAATAATTATGTAATGAGAGTGACTAATTTGAATTTTGAAGGATGCATGGGCTCTTTAGAAATTTTCAATAATTTAAGGTTTTTTTTGCAGTTTTGGAATAATGCAGGATTTCTTTTGGAAATTTGGCGGAAGCATTTATTCATCAAATTTGGCATGGCACGCCTTAGGCTTAGAGGTAAGTATTAACTCGCCCACAAGGTGTTTGTGTTTTTGCCTCTCAATTTTATATTCACTAAATCAACTCTTTTTTTACGTTTCTATTTCTGTCCTGAGTTGTTAGTGGATAACAACTCAACCCAGTATAAAACTTCTGCCAGACGATTATGCTATTCATTTGGACTTATTTGCAAAAACATGTGGTTTAAAACTTCTCATAATGCAGATGATTATGCTATTTTTATAACAAATCTCATTTTTGCAAGTAAGATATAATGCAGGGGCTATTTTTGCCATTTTCTCAAAATTAATTTTGTATGAGGTGGAAAATAGAGCCGATTTACAAACTTCTGTAGAAACACCCCTCGAATAAGACTTGGTATTTCAGTGATTCAGTCTGACTCAGCTGGTACAGCCTTCAATCGTACCGCCAGCTCCGATTTCTTGGTATAAGTGGGATTACAGCTAAAACTATTGAGACGTTGGTTAATGACTCGTTAACTGAAACTAAGACATTAAGAGAATTAAATGATGATTTTGTAAAGGATAGTGTTACTAAGAGTGAGAATGATGTGAGCGAGAAGGATATTAAGGTGAGGTGGAGATCGAGGAGAAATGGTTGGCACAGATTTCCATGCAAGTAATTTAATTTCTTTTGTTTATCTGTTATTTTTAATTTTAAGTGATGATTTGTGATTATCAGCAGAGGAAGAAATAGTGCAGCAATACGCTCACACTAGCCCAAGAAAGAACAATAATAAAAGAAGAAAGGATTGAACAATGGAACTTGAAAAATAAGATAAATTTCCTATTACAAGAGAAAGAAAGAGATACAAAATATTGTTGTTGTTAGAATGAATAAAACTCTACCCCTACCCCTCTATTTATAGGATAGTCATATCTAATATAAGGAAATAACCCAAATAATTACTGCCCCAATTAACACCTATACATGGAAATACTAAACCTCCTTGTCAAGAAATCTAATTTATGGTAATACCAAAATTCCTTGTCAAGAAATCTTATTTCCAAGAAACATCTTTCCTAATTTGTTAACTGCCTTCATAACATACAAATGCATCTTTATATTTTAACACTCCTCCTTAAAGTGCATTTGGCCACGAGCCCCAACTTGGCTCGCAATAACTCGAATGATCCCTTGGAGAGAGACTTGGTGAAGATATCAGCCACGTTGTCAATGCTTCTCACCTCCTCAACTCCAATAATTCCATCAAGCACCTTTTCACGAATGAAGTGATGCTCGATCTCGATGTGCTTGGTTCTCGCATGACATACAGGATTGGTCGCCAACTTCAATGCACTCTTATTGTCGCCTCAAATAACCGTAGGACCCACCCGTAATCGCGTTGTAAACATCCTCAACCAATCTCCACAACCAAACACACTCTTGTGCCGCAAGTGATGAAGCCTTGTACTCCGACTCAGTACTAGAAAGAGATACCGAATCTTGCTTCTTACTACACCCAAAAATACTTGCAGAACCACAAGAAAAAAACATAACCGGATGTCGATCTCCGATCATCCAAATCCCCGCCCATGTCAGCATCGGTATATCCATGCAAAACGAACTCGGAACCCTTCTTATAAAATAATCCGAGATCAAGAGTCAAACTCACATACTTGTGAATTCTCTTCGCTGCATCCAGATGCGACTTTGTCGGAGCTTGCATAAACCGACTCACCAGGCCGACCGTGAAGGCAATATCCGGTCTAGTAATCGTGAGATAAATCAGGCTTCCAACAAGAGCACGAAACTTCCGAGGATCCGGAAGTACCTTTCCATCATCATGTCTCAATTTGAAATTTGCATCCAGCGGAGTCGAACAATACTTACCTTCTTTTACGCCAAATTTCTCAATGAGTTTCCCAGCATAGCCCGTTTGAGAGACAAAATACCCGTCTTTCAAACATTTCACTTCCAATCCCAGGAAGTGACTAAGCTCTCCAAGATCCTTCATCTCGAATCGAATCGAGAGCTCGCCCCGAAGTCTTGCAACTTCGCCTTCATCATTGTCGGTGATGATCATGTCGTCCACGTATAAAAGAATGACCACGTGTAGACCCGCCTTCCTTTTCACAAATACACTGTGATCCGAACTCGAAGAAGAATAACCACAAAATTGCAAATATTCCGCAATCTTGTCATACCAAGCTCGAGGTGCATGCTTCAAACCATAAAGCGCCTTCTTCAGCTTGCACACATAATCAGGATGCACCTTGGAAATATATCCAACCGGTTGCTCCATATAAATCTCCTTGTCGAGTTTACCATACAGGAAAGCATTCTTCACATCCACCTGCCACAGCTTCCAACCTAGCAAAGCAGACATTGAAATCACAACTCGCACGGATGTCATCTTGGCGACAGGACTAAAAGTCTCTTCATAATCCTCGCCATACCGTTGAGAAAATCCTCTCGCTACAAGCCTCGCTTTATAGCGCTCAACACTCCCATCCGCCTTGTGTTTTAACTTGTAGACCCATTTGCAAGTAACCGAGTCCACTCCCTTGGGCTTCGGAACAAGATCCCAAGTTTCATTTTTCCGAAGAGCTTGCATCTCCTCGTCCATAGCATCTTCCCACGACTTGTTACCTTTCGCCTCCACAAAGCATGAAGGTTCACCATCCGTCGATCCTGAAAAGAAGCACGAATATGTCGACACGAAGTTTTCATCTCTATATCTAGCCGGCCGAGTTACCGTCCTTGTCGACCTCCTTAGAGCTTGTGCATTTCCCTCTTCTTGCGATTGCACTTCGTTGCTCCCACTGTTACCTTGATCCATCTCACTTGAACTCGTGACAGTCGACGTAGGCAACGAGAACCTCGGATCTTCACTCGGTTTACCCATGTCATCAACACCCGGGTTTCCCATGTGAACAACAGGTTGCGTCAGCAGATTCGAAACCACCGCTTGGAAACCATCATCACGATACAGAGAAGACGCTTCATCAAACACCACGTCTCGAGAGACAATGAATTTATGAGTTGTCGGATCCATGCATTTCCATCCCTTCTTTCTTTGATCATAACCAATGAAAACACATTTCTGAGCCTTAGCATCTAACTTTGTCCTCTTCTCATCCGGTACGTGAACAAAGCACGTACAACCGAACACCTTCAAATGCTTCACACTTGGCTTCTCATCGAACATCAACTCGTGAGGTGACTTCATGTTAATCGGACTGTAGGGAAGCCGATTAACTACGTAGGTAGCACATGCCATACCTTCTGTCCATAAGGCCTTCGGTAAATTCTTCGTATACACCCAACTCCTGCATACCTCCACCAGATGCCGAATTTTTCGTTCCGCCACACCATTTTGTTGCGGTGTATAAGCACAAGTCAACTCCTTCTTGATTCCATGCCTCTCGCAAAATGAGAGAAAATCCTTGGATGTAAACTCGCCTCCATTGTCGGTTCGAAACTTCTTAATCCTTTCACCGAGCCTTCCCTCAACCATTGTTCTAAATTCTCGAAATTTAGAAAATGCCTCCCGTTTCTCCTTCAGAAGTACCGTGTAAAATCGTCGACGAGTACCAACATATACCGAGCACCCCTGTACGACGCGTTTTGCGTAGGACCCATCAAATGACTATGAATAAGTTCTAACGCACCTTTACACCTTGACTGAGACTTCTCAAAAGACAGCCGATGAGATTTACCATATTGGCAACCCTCACACACCTCAACACCACTTACAAAAGAAAGAGACGGAAGCCGTTGACAAGATTCCTCGAAACCATCGCCTTCAACTTGTCAATACCCACATGGCCGAGCCTAGCATACCAAACCGACACGCCATCATTGTTGCTCATCTTGTCAACATACGAGGAAGAAACCGAAAGAACATACAAGTCTTTTACCCTCTTACCGATGTGAGTAACATCACCCTTCACCTCCTCCACATTCCGGAGGAACTTCACATCCTTTGGGCCAAACAACACATAGTGACCAGCATCAACCGCATTCGCCACCGACAGAAGATTCTTCTTCATACTAGGCACGTGATAAATACTGTCGAATTATCGACCTGTTGTCTTTATCAGAAACAACAACCGCGCCCTCATTCACCACATGGTGAACACTGTTGTCGGCAGTAACAAAAGCAGTATTGCCTTTATACCCGTGAAGTGAAGAAAACTTGGAATCGTCATCAGTCAGATGATGACCACAACCGGAATCGATGATCCGGTTGTCCTCGTAGTTAACAGAAGCACACACGTCTAACGAAACTCCTTCTGCTACGAAACCCCTATCCCAAATTTTACTCTTCACAATATCCTCCTTACCCGCGGCATTTCCTTCTCTCAACTTAATATGACAATTTTTCCTTATATGACCGAGTTTCTCACATCGGTAACACTTGATAGTCGACCGAGAACCACTATTTGATGAAGACTCCCCCTTCTTCGTAACCTCCTTCTTCCGTTCCTCTTGGTCATACCGAGTTTTTACTTTGTTAGACACAAGAGCGTGACCTTCGCCTTCAGAAACTGAAACACCCGCCATTTGTCGAGCCAACGATTCTTGAGAATCGAGCAAATTTTCAAACTCCGTCAAGGATGGTTGTTGCGCCCACCCTTGTATTGAGGTAACGAACGGGACATACTCTCTTCGAAGACCGCGAATAATATATCGCTTCAACTTCGCCTCCGAAATAGCCTCCTCCGGTTCTAAGATAGAAATTTCAGAACATAAACCCTTTACTCTCAAGAAATATTGAGAAATAGATAACACCTTGTGTGCAACCCGCCAACTCATTCTCCAGAAATTGTAATCGTGCCGTGTTCTTCTTGTTGAGCAACTCGTCAAAAGTTCTCCAAATCTCAGCCGCCGATTTGCACCCCTTAATATGCTCGAATAGATCGCGTGATATCGACCTTTTCAACAAGAACTCCACCTTAGCATTCGTTTTCGACCACTCCTTTACTGCGTCTGCATTCGTCACCGTACCATTCGTATCGGTGACAGGCGTCGGTGCAATCTCCGTACCAACAATGATCTCCCATAACACCTCACTCCTAATACAAGACTCCATACAACTCTTCCACATAGAATAATTCGAAAGATTTAGAGCCTCAATACCAAGTCCACTAACCCGACCTCCAAACTCCATGGATGCCGTAATAAACAATCCTCTTCTTCACCAAGGGACGAGAACAATACCGTCTATCGCCAACGTCGTCGTCTATCACCCTTGAAGCTCTGGTACCATGTAAAGAAACCAGACAGTCACACAAGGACTGAACCAGATAACCGCGTCGCTAACAGAGAAACAGAACAATAGTGACTGTGCAGTAATATCAGCAGCGGAAGAAATAGTGCAGCAATACGCTCACACTAGCCCAAGAAAGAACAATAATAGAAGAAGAAAGGATTGAACAATGGAACTTGAAAAATAAAATAAATTTCTCAGGAGAAAGAAAGAGATACAAAATATTGTTGTTGTTAGAATGAATAAAACTCTACCCCTACCCCTCTATTTATAGGATAGTCATATCTAATATAAGGAAATAACCCAAAGAATTACTGCCCCAATTAACACCTATACATGGAAATACTAAACCTCCTTGTCAAGAAATCTAATTTATGGTAATACCAAAATTCCTTGTCAAGAAATCTCATTTCCAAGAAACATCTTTCCTAATTTGTTAACTGTCTTCATAACATACAAATGCATCTTTATATTTTAACAACTAAATCAACTCTTTTTTTACATTTCTATTTCTGTCCTGAGTTGTTAGTGGATAACAACTCAACCCAGTATAAAACTTCTGCCAGACGATTATGCTATTCATTTGGACTTATTTGCAAAAACATGTGGTTTAAAACTTCTCATAATGCAAATGATTATGCTATTTTTATAACAAATCTCATTTTTGCAAGTAAGATATAATGCAGGGGCTATTTTTGCCATTTTCTCAAAATTAATTTTGTTTATTATTTTGAAGATTAAATTCAAGCAAGGGAGAACGGGATTCATGAAGAAATTTGAGGTGGAAAATAGAGCCGATTTACAAACTTCTGTAGTAACACCCCTCGAATACAGTGATTCAGTCTGACTCAGCTGGTACAGCCTTCAATCGTACCGCCAGCTCCGATTTCTTGGTATAAGTGGGATTACAGCTAAAACTATTGAGACGTTGGTTAATGACTCGTTAACTGAAACTAAGACATTAAGAGAATTAAATGATGATTTTGTAGAGGATAGTGTTACTAAGAGTGAGAATGATGTGAGCGAGAAGGATATTAAGGAGAGGTGGAGATCGAGGAGAAATGACTGGCACGGATTTCCATGCAAGTAATTTTATTTCTTTTGTTTATTTGTTATTTTTAATTTGAAGTGATGATTTATCATCAAAAAATTTGAAATTTGTTTTTTTCATTGTGTTTGTAGTTTCTATATGTTCTTGCCTGCACCGGTAGGTGTACAATCTTAAATGAAATTACGAAAAATAAATGCCTACTGAAATATTGAAATTCAAGCAGTGAGTATGCTGAGAAGAATTGGCTCCAATTTCTTTTTATGTACAATTTTGATTTAACACTTCACTAATGAAGCATCCTTAGTGAGATTGCTTATATTTTCAAACATTAGATTGTTTATATTTTTAATCATAATATTTGTCATATTTCTAAGGCCAAATTTCACAGGTACCTCTACAAACCTTCATTATTTCACGTATACACCTGTAAATCGTGAAATATCACCAATATCCCTACAAAACTACTAAAATATCATGAATGCCTCTCCGAAATGCTCAAAATATCACCAATAGCCCTGCCATTATTAATCCATCAAGATCCGTTAGTTGAATAATATATTTAGTAATTTTATTTTTATTAAATGACTATATTGCCCTTAACTAAAAATGAAAATTCAAATTAATCACCATGGAGCATCAGAATTAGATTGTACAGAATATATTCCATATAATATCAAATTTTTTTAGTATTTTGTATTAGTTTCTTTCCATAATGTGATTCACATTTCTTCCTCTCCCAAATCGCAAAAAAGCAAATTCCATACATTATCAGCCTCTTTTATTGTTTGATCTTCCATTGCAACTTCTTGTTTAAGTCAACTTATTTTATCAAGCTATTTGATTGTCAAAGTTAATTTATCTATATAACATATTTTGTTCTACCAATTTTGCTTAAAAAAATTTCGGTTGACTTAGAATTCTTAATGATAGGTTTTCACATGAGCATGAAAATGTAATTAACATCAAATACAAATATGCTAGATACTAGAATATGAAGTAGTATATACACCCTAAATAGTAGTATTATTCTCACTTTTTTCAGGCCATAGAATCATCTTTCTCTTTTAAAATGAGAATGAAATATGGTGGCTACTTTAATGTATCAAGAATACTAACAGACTTAAGTATCAGTTCGGAAGGCAAAAAACATTGTTTGTCGGCTTAGCACACTAGAATATTGTTGATTTCTTTGATGAGGTGAACAGGTTGTTTCCATGGGATTCGAACCAGCACTTATTTTTCTATTATTTAAACAAGGATGCCTCAGAACAAAATTTTCTTCCACTTATTACTGAGACACAATTTCAGTCCATGACTAAAATGTACGAGGAGTTAAAAACCATGGTAATCTATGCCGCAACTAAACAAGTGCCTATTATGATGTGTAATGCAAGTAGTAATGCTGGAGGAGAGCTGAACAAAGGTAATGACGAAGAGCAATTACTTCTTCTTTTTTCTTTCTTTTTCTGCAAAGAACTTGACAAATAATATCTTTTTTGCAAAGGTGATGAGGAAGAGCAAGTTAATGAAGAAGAATCTGACTACTGTATAAGTGAGGATAGCTATCATAGCATGCAAATTAGTGATGAAGATAATGAGGTTTTAGTACTTGAAACTGAGGCTTATCAATACGATAAAAACAATCCGATAATTGAGGTTCATTCGAATTTTCCAGAAGTATTCGCGTTTAGGCGAGCGTTATCTCATTATGCCGTCCTAAATGGTTTCGAGTATGGAGCTGTGAAGTGCGATAAAAAAAGAGTGACAACAATTTGTGCCCAAGAAGGTTTTAGTTGGAGGATTCACATCTCTTTTGCAAGATAATATCACATTTGAGGTAAAATAGTTTATTTCATTTGTAAACTACTTACTTGAATATAACTATTAATAAGTTAGCAATTATCATATATTGGATATTGAACATTTCAGTCAAAACAATGCAGCCAAATCATGTATGCCCTAATGTTAACAAATGTGGAAATAAGCTAGCTACTCAATATTGGGTTTGTGATAGAGTTGTAGATTGGTTAAGAAAAGAAGGTGATTTGTCCGTAAGTGTGCTTTGCCAGAAATTACGTGATCAGTTTTGCCTAGAAATACCATACTTGAGGGTGTTTCGAGGGAAAGAATTAGCCAGGAGCGAGATTCATGGAAAATGGGAAGACTCATATCCAAGGATGAATGATTTCAAAATGGAGTTGCTTAGAAGAAATCCTGGGGGTAAAATGGAGATACATACGGTAGATCATAACAATAAGCAACACTTCCAGCGCATATTTGTTACACTAGGTGCTTGCACGACGGGGTTTTTACTAGGTTGTAGACCTTATCTTGGTCTAGATGGGTGCCACTTGAAGGGTAAATTCAAAGGGATCCTTGCTGCTGCCTCTATTTTTTTTTGTTTACTTGAGTGAGAGAGAAAATGAGTGATACATGAGATCTGCATTTTTTTTTAATAAATTATTATTTTTTTATTTTTATTTAGGAATGAGTCATAATGTCATCTGATATTGTGATATTCAATCCAGTCGATTGAAGACACGAGATATTGAAAGTCATTATGAGAAAACATAATAGTGCGTTCGAAAGTATAACAATTGAAATATTGAATGAAAAATCTCATCATCCTTGTTCTATTTTTTATTCCATTCGAGATCTACTTTTCAGTCAGGAGATTGCGAGGAAAATCAATCCAATCAGATATATATCAATTCCCGCGCATTGGCTTCTGCTGGCAAATCAATCAGTTGCTGAAAGTTGGTAACAAGGGCTGCAACATGTTTGCCAGCGCTTTTGTTATAATTTTAATTGGGGTAACGATCACACTTATCGGTCGAAATTCTTCAATATCCGATGTATTTTCCTTTTTAGGGATAAGTGTGATTTCTGCCTTATTAATTATCCCCAAATCTAGGTTGTTGTTATTGAAGGCGTTAACAACCGCCATTAACTGTGGTTTTATGATATCCCATTTAGCTTGAAAGAACTCTGATGGGAAACCATCTGAACCACATGATTTTCTTTTTTGTAGGGATAAGGCGGCCTCCTTAATCTCTAATTCTGTCAGAGGCTCGCCTAATGATGTTAGATTGAGCTGACTTGTGTTTAGAGCATATATTTGCGCAATGTCGCAGTATGGCGGGTCATTAGGGTTTGAGCCTATAATGCCTTTGAAGTAATTAGTAAAGGCCAGATTAATTAGTTTAGGGTCTGATAGTATGTTCCCTTGTGAATTTAGCGTTTTCACATAGTTAACATTTTTTCTTGTTGTTGCCAGACCATGAAAGTATGCTGTATTTTTATCACCTAGCTTTATCCATTGACGGTAATAGTGCAATGTTTCCGGTGGCGTATGGTATATTAGAATCTGAGAGCACAGAATCTTGGGAATGGTTCTTGAAGGCATTAAAGGAAGCAATTGGCACACCAGAGGGTCTGGTACTTTCATCAGACATGCAAAAGGGCTTAGTTGAAGCTGTTTCTACTGTATATCCCTTTCTAGAGCACAGGGAATGCATGAGGCATTTATATAGCAACTTAAGGAAGAAATTTCATGGAGATTTTTTTAAGTTTTCCTTATGGAATGCGGCACGAACGTACTCACAAAAGCAATATGATGACATTATGAACCAGATCAATAGTGCATCATCAGATGCTATTACGTACCTTGTTGTTGAGCATAGCAAATTATGGAGTAGGAGCCAATTTGGTACAATGGCCAAATGTGATTACCTCACTAATAATATTGCGGAAACATTTAACTCATGGATTACTGAAACACGGGATAGACCGGTGTTAGATCTGCTTGACACCATAAGGCAGAAGATAATGCTCAAATTTGAGCAAAGGAGATACGCTTCTAGACGATGGAAAGGTGTTTTGGTTCCACACAGTCACTCGACATATTAGAAATCTTTCCATGGTATAGTTTATTTATTTTTTACAAATTTATTTGCAATCCATCAATAAATTTACTTTATATATCATGCAGGATGTCGGTCCATATGTAGTGCACAGAAGTACCGGCTCTTGTGCGGAGGTTGAAGGTCCGGGGCATAGATGCGAAGTCATTCTAGATGAGAAGATGTGTACGTGCAGGGCGCGGCAAGTGAAGGGACTTCCATGCATACATGCGGTTGCATTTATATGTAGCATGAGAGGTGCAAAGTGGGAGGATTATGTAGACTCCTACTTTACTATTGAAAGGCTCAAGACTCCTTATGCCGTGCAAATTGCTCCAATGCCTGGAAGAGAAGAATGGGTGCAGGATCAAGCAGATGTTAAGCTTTGGCCTCCAATTTTAAGAAGGCCTCCTGGAAGACCACGGAAAAAACAGAATAAAGCCGTCTTATGAACCAAACCGACGACATCAATGTAGGCGTTGCGGAATGTTCGGACATCATGCTTCAAAGTGTAAAAATGGTGTATCTCAACAAGAGTCAAATGTTTCAAGCAGCAGGGAGAAACAAGTCAACAAAGCTAAAAGATCAAAACAGACGCATCCTTTAAAACAATATATCAATATCATATAATAACACAACATGATGTTGTTAGTTTTATCACGTTTTGTAGATTATAATTTTGTGACGTTTGAATAATGTTTGGATATGTTGCTCAGTAATTTTGTGACGTGAATGATTTTTTGAATAATGCATGGATTTTTTGAATAAAGCAATGTTTGAATAATGTTTGGATAAATTAATGTTTCGATATGTTTCTAAATAGTGTATGGTGATTTTTCTCTGGTTGAATTCTTTTTTAGTATATAATGATTTAGTACATTAAGTTTCTTATAGAAGAAAATATATAATTCCTTATATAATTGGCCAAAATTTAGCACATAAATATTGAACCTGCCATAAAAGAAAGATAATGATTCCTTGAAGATTTTTACTTTATTTGTATAGGGGCAAAATTGAGAAAAAAAAAAAAAGTTAACGGTGATTTAACACCAAGAGGATGGTAGGGACATTCATGATATTTTAGTAGTTTTGTACGGGTATCGGTGATATTTCACGATTTGCTAGGTGAAATTATGAAATTTGACCTATTTCTAAAAATCAAGTAGTTAAAACAAGCATACAGAAAAGATGCTCCAACTATCACATTCATGTCTCACTTGACGAAGGAAATAATTTTATACCCACACCATCACGCGGGTGCAAAACTAGTACAACTGATTTTGCAAAAAAACAATAGCTATGCCAATGAGTTTGCAAAACAATGTTCTTATGTTTATGAAATTTTTTAAAAATTAGCAATACTATTAGTAATTTATTGGTATCATTTCTCTGTATTGGCGTGTATATATATTATAATAGAATATACTACTAAATGCTTAAAATCCGGTTAACGCGCCCAACCAGTTCAAAGAAAATATCAACAGGTTATAATTTTTATTGGAAGTATTGTGGGATAAGGTTAGAATGGAAAAACCTAAACCCGTTATAGTTGGGTTAATTACAATTTTGGTCAAAACCCACCCAACCCAACACTGGCACATTTATCGATACGGATATCATATCATAGGGATACAAATTAAATAAGCTCGCATTGAACATTTCAAATTTTCCAACCTTAAGCTCACATTTTATTAGTTTTAAATCCATCGAAACCAGTACAAAAGTTCAAATCAACTACTTTATTCATCACTCACGAACCACAAGCACAAACAGTAAAGCAAATAGCAAGCATCATACCGCTTCCATCTCACCGTACTGGAAAAAATATAGAAAAAAGAGCAACACTGACACAAAAATCTTCATAACAAACTATGAATCAAGCCTCGTCGCATCCAAGCAAGGCAAGTAGCATCCTCTCATAGTGGCCCCAGGTGTCATGTTTAATCGCTTTCTCAAGAGGCGTGCTGTTTCGCGTTTGATACACCTCTTTGATTGCTTTCAGGTCCACTTCTGCACGAGTGGTGACTATGCGGGTAAGGGCGTTTTCGTCCGTGCCGTGCCTGTTGACGGCCAGCCTGATCACTTTTTCCATGTACTTTTCAGGGCAGCAGATGCAGCGAATGACTGCTCTGAGTGCTGCCAGGAATTCATCCTTCGGGTCGGATTTCAAATCCTAAGATGAAAGCAAAAGAATATTGGTAAAGATTTTACGCAAAAAAAAATAGATATATATTAAATTTACAAGTCTCTTGTGACATTAGAATTTAGAAATCCTGTAATTTCAGATAAATTATGTAGTGTCTTGTATAGATTTTGAGAATGGTGAAAGAAATGCTCAGAGCAAGTTTAGTGTTGTCTTCCATATTAAGCAGTAGCTCTTCATGGAACCTGTCCTTAATGCAAATTCTTTGGTAACGTAGGAGTTTTGTCTATCACATTCACATACAGGGATCACAAGAAAGTGATGAGTAAAAGAACTCTGGGTTGGGAAACTGAACAATATTTTATTTTTCTACCTTGTTAATCGGATTGCCAAACTCATTGTGGTACTGATTCAGTGTGGCCACGATCTGAGGCTTGCTCCTGGTGGTTAAAACCCTAATTACTTCCTCATCAGTGTACTTCTTGTCAGATATCTTCTCGTGCAGCATCTTAGCTTCAGATTTCGCGAGACTCATATTCATCTCCTCACCTTCGTACCGGAACGAGCTGACAAGCGGGACAAACAGCTGAAAAAAAGACAGTTATACTTGAGTTTCTTAGTTCAACAATATCAATCTTTTGCACTGCAGTTCTGATTTCTCAGTCCTGTTCCGTTTTAGTGCCAACGAACGGATACAATTTTGGCAGGATGCTCCATTTTCTGGCCAGAACAGACCAATACAATAACTCATTAGTATGATACTGGTAGAATGAAATCTAATGTCAGATGCTAATTTCGTGTTTTTTAGCTTTAAATAAATGTTTATGCATCATCGAGAAGATTGGCACCCCAACATAGAAATGATCCCTACCAAATTTTTTATCAACAATACTAGGAATCATGCAACATCATAAATAAACCCTAAATTAAGAATCAAATAATCAAAATAAACAATGATAAAATTTTCTCATTTCATATTTCGGGATTATTCCACAATCCCATTGCACGATCCCCAACCTTTTTAAATTTCCACACACATCAAACTTTTAATTCTTAGTCAATACATACCAAATCCACACCAGTACAAACTAATCCTCGGTGTAACTCAATTAACAATACCTTAAAGAAATCTCTGATGGTGTGGATTTGGTATTTCTCATCCCTAATTTTCATTATTTCTTTCTTAATTTAGTATTTATGATCCCGTTGCATGATCCCCAACCTTTTTAAATTTCTATACACAGCAAACATTAATTCTCGTCAATACAAACTAATCCATGGTGTAATTCAATTAACAGTACCTTACGGAAATCTCCGGTGGTGTGGGCGGCCACATCCTCCTCGAGCGAGCGCTTGTACTGAGCGTGGTACGCACGGCGCACGGCAAACAACTCCTCTGACGATCTGGTGCATGCGATCTCAATCAGAACGCGATTTTCGGGGGCCCACTTGGTGGCCGCCTCGTTGGCCAAATGGGCGTCCCTCTCTCGTGGGTCCAGTGTCCACAAAAGCACAACTTTCTGGATTAAGAAGAAAGTAAAAAAAAAGAAGGTCTATGGGTCTATGCTCTTGGACGTTTCAGTGCATTGAGTTTGTATTTGTGTGAATGTGTTTGTGCCAGAAATTGATTCATTGATTCTATTCGAATAGGCTCCCAATATAAATAGACCATCACTATTTAGAGCCCAAATAGGAAGCCTAATCTATTGAATTGATGCCAGGGTTATGCTCCGAAAAGAAAACAAATATAGTCAATGGCCAAAAAATTCAAATGAGAGAGAGAGAGACCTCAAAATCTCCATGAGTCTCATGAAGAAGAGTTTCAAGGAGATCTTTGCCATATGTGGCCTGATAAGCATCACGTATGGCCCGTCTTTGTGCAGCGTCACGGTGAGCCAGCACCGAGACAATCAGCTTCTCGTTTGTTCCCCAACCTGCATAAAATACATCTCAATTTAAGATTTCCATGGTATACATACTACATATGAAAGAAACATTGAGAAATTCATTAATTTCATCCATTGAAATTTATCAGTTCCATTTTCCTAAAATGGCCCTCCTGTTTTCATTGCATTGCTTAATAATTGTTAATGACCAAGGAGCTGGATTTTGTCAGCAAGAAAGGATTCGATTTTAGACTATTTAGGATATAATTGATGGGAGAAATTCGTTAAAAATTGACATTTATAAACTACAAAGAAACAAAGTAACAACAGAACATAATGAAATATAATGCAATTCATTATAAAGATTCTGATTTGTCCTTTTTGCGTAACCGCTTAACATGCAGCCTGAAAAATAATTACTTCTTAACTGACAGGCATCAAACGAAATGTGTCATGAATGTGGTCTCAGATATAGTTACTTGTGAGCTGTGAAAATGTGCTCAAGCATAAATACACGCCTGGAAGAGCAACTTGATAAATCTTGAAAGTAGATCTGGGAAAACCCCAATCTAACCCGAATAACTTAATTTGAATCGAAATCCAAACTGAGTCAGAATAAATATCTAAGTCATTAGATCCATCCAATCACAATCTGAATCTGTCAGAAAACTAATTTGACCAAAAACATGATGGAAGCTAATAAAATTTCAGTTAAGCACAACACACAAACCTGACGGATACTAAACATCTAGAAGACATGATCCAAAGAAAAGCAACCCAGCCTAAAACTGGCCAATCCAACTTATACTTGAAAAGACAATCTAGTTTCTAGCGCCAAAATTTGGTCTTTTGCACCAAGATCCATCTAATTTAAACTCACTGACCTTTATTCATTTCGTTTATAAGTCAGGCAAATGGGCATAAGCTCCCTAACCTAATAATTTCAGAGATCTGGAACCAAGAGACCGTCTCCTTTTATCAGAAGAAGAAATAGGGAAAAAATCACCAGCTCCATATTAAAATATGAACAAAATAGCAATAAAATTGTGTATTTTGAACTATTTGGCATAAATCTCCTCCCATGGACACAAACTCCGAATAGGAAAAACTTTGGGAACTATATCAGAGAAAAAGTAAACTATCCGTTGCAAATTATATGAAAATTCAGAGGGTAATAAGCAATTAGAAAAATTGTGACAGTTTTAAATTACGGATCTAGAGCAATGCTTTAAAGGGTACAAAACAACAATTACGAAATTCAGATACACCATAGCAAAAGCAATTAACAGAACTCTTAATTTAAACAAGCTAGATCAACAAGGACAGAGACAATAATTCCGAAAGGAAAAGGCAAGAACAGAACAGAACAGAACCTTCAAAAGCCTTGTGAAGTTGCTCGCAATCCTCCTGAGGAGAGGGGATCGAGGAGGGAATCGTGAGGGTCGCCATTAGTTTCTTGATTTCTTATAAATGATGAGAGATCTCTCTGTATTGTATTTCTGGTTGTTTTCTGATCGAACCAAAAGGTGGTACATATATAGATGGATGATGGAACTGGGATATGATAGACCAATTCGCATTTGACTAAAATGACCATTAAATTATGCAAGTGCCTCCATGTGGCTATTTGGAGATTTAAGCACAAAATATTTTAATGAATTTTTCCTTATAATTCATTTAATATTTTAGTTATATAATATTTTGAAATTATTAGATAATATTATGTGGACGGATATTGGGACACTCATTTGAATTCTCATCGACATGTCACATTACAACTCATATTCTCAAAATTAAATATGAAAGCAAATCATTCAAGATGTTCATTGTAATCTAACTACAATCTATTGGGCAACATAATTTTGGTCATGATCGATTAGAAAATTAATTGAAGAACAATGTATAACGAACATGTGGTTGATTTACAATGAACTAGCTAGACACAAATTCATTGAAATTTTATTTAGAGATAATTTGAAATGTGATATGCATGATGAATAATAATACAGTAGTGTATAAAAATGATAAATAGTATAATGACATAACAAAATTATGTATTGAAACAATAACATAGTATATGTGTGTAATAAATACAAAATATAATGAATAACATATAGATGAAATAGAATATATATATAAAAATAATAAAAATATTATATAACTTTCTCAATTATATAGTATGTGGCAAATTTTTATAATAAACATTAAATAGAATACAAAGAACATTAAACATGGTACTACTTTTTGGGCTAATTAGACACACAAACGTGGCCGTGGAGTTATTAACCTGTCGGTCCTGATTATAGCTAGCTCAGAAGGATGTTTGTCAAAAAAGAATGGAGTGGAGTCCAGTTGAGAGAACGGGGCAGCGATTAATGGTACCACGGTATTATGAAACACGTGGCAGGTTTGTCACGTTGTTAGTAGCATCTATCTCCAATTTGTGTTCCAGAGGAACTTTCATAATAGAAACTTCTGAAATGATATATTAATTTGTTAATTGTTTAGTATCACTTCTTTTTGCCTATAAATCATTATAATAATCATCAACACTAGTTGATATTGTTACTTTCAGATATATATTAAATGATTATTAATTATTATAATTGTTTATTCTTAAAGAATAATGCAAATTATTATAACTTTTTAAACGTTACAGAGAGGGCTCATAATATACTCAATTAACTAGGGGCGGTTGACAATACAAATTAAATTATTTGGAAATTCTTAGAAGTACAAAAATAAAGAGAAAATATAAATCACTCTACTGTTAGACCCAGAGCACAACACGTCATGTTTCCCAGCCGACGGAGTCTTATATCTTCTCCATGTAGTCTCCTTCTTCTCCAGCGTGACAGGTCTGTTATATACCATTTGTCTGAATATATATATATATATATATATATATACTGTTTTCATGTCACGTCCCTGTTTTCACCCCGTCGTGCTGTCATCGCTGCCTGCTGAGCTGGAAGGCGCCGAGTGGAGAAGCGTCGTGCTTTGGCTGACGCAACATCAGCGTCGCGCACAGGGCGCGCCCAAAAGTGGTGCGCAATATCAGCACCCAAAAATAAATGTTTGAAATAAACTGAAGAAATAATTTAATTTATTTGACCAATTACAGCAGATATTTTTTTTTAATTTGATATTCATTCCATGAGTTTGATTAAATCATCTTTAATTTATCGCATATATATACAATGATTCAATATTTTAATTCTAGTTAAGTATGTTAGGATTTTATGCTCAGACATACAGTGCGCCCAAAAGTGGTGCGTAATATCAGCACCCAAAAATAAATGTTTTATGACGATTGAAATAAACTGAACAAATAATTTAATTTATTTGACCAACTGCAGCAGATAATTTTATTTTTAATTTGATATTCATTCCAGGAGTTTGATTAAATCATTTTTAATTTATCGCATATATATACAATGGTTCAATATTTTAATTCTAGTTAAGTATGTTAGGATTTTATGCTCAGACATACAGTGCCATTTATTTGTATGAATTTTTTGAGCATTTTGAACCATGCTATTATTTTTTACTCAATAACTATTGATTTCCCAATAGTTCATAGTTTTATAATTGGATTATTTGAAAAGATGAACTAAACATAATTAAATATATGAAATCCCGTTCTTCTTGATTGCATAGTATATTTTTCAACAAAAATACTACACTGCCTTTCAAATAATTAAGCATACAGTTCTAAGCTTTTTGAAAAGAATCAAAAATAAAATTTGCAACAAATCAAAGGTTATGCTGAAGTATTTTAGTGAAGGAAAAATATTAGTAGACATCAACTAAACATCATATATTCATATAATATTTTTATATCATTTTCGGTTCTCCACATAATTTTGTATAGAATTAATTGAAAAAGAATATCTTTTATATATCCATATACTTTAACATGTTTGTTGTATCCTTTTTTATATCATATATATTATGCATATCAGGTCCCTCTGGCCTCTACATAATATCTTTGCCCATCTTGCAATCAGTAAGTACGGATGTCAAAATTAGGTGAGACGTGAGACGTGCTTCAGTGCGCTAATCCACTAATGAATTCTTTAACAAGGAAAATTAAGATTAGTTGTTTCACTTTTTAGCCTAAAATATGGCGATTTCAGATCTCCTGTGGTAATGATAGTGTAGTATAAACAAACATATTGGTCTAGATTCTGTTGAAACCTGTTACATGATGCAAAGCAAAATTAAAAAGAACTGTTACATGGATCGAGACAACTTTTAAGAGAAATTTCTGCTGTCGTAACGCGGATCTGAAAGTTTATCCTCTTGTCGGCAGGTTATACAAAAGACATTATGCTACTAAGCTCCAACCTTTGCCCAGATTCGCCTTCTAAAGAAGGATAGGTTATACAAAGCCGCTGATATATTGAGAGCGTGATTATTAAGTTGAGCTCACTGAAAAAGCATAATTCCTGTTGTAAATATAATTATGTGGATGTCTAAAAGTCTCAAGATTTTGATCTTTAACTTCTTATTATTACACTAATAATGTTTTGTATTGACTTTCTTTATTTCTTTGTAATTTGAAAGGTTTTGCTCTTCTTAAAAATAGAGTCATGTAATGTAAAAGATGATTGACAAACGAAATAAAAGAATTTTCTTTACTTTTTTTCTTTTCTCATTTAATTTATATGTTTCATATCATGTTATGAGAACGATCTTACCATAAACATTCGAAGTTTTAAATAACAAAACTAAAACTGTGGTTCAGAAGTTACAATTTATAATTATTAATATTTCATATATACTGATTGTTTCTGTTGGATTCTTTTTCTATTTTGTTTGATTTTTTTTTCATAAAACTCGTTAATATTTCATGAGTTAATTTATTTTTATAACTGCACTTGAAGTTGTAATTTAATTTTCATTTCTGCACCTGAAGATGTAGAACAATTATTTTGTATTAATTGCACCCGAAGTTACAAAATTATAGATAACCAGAATTTCAATATTAAATATTCATAATTGCACATAAAGTTGTAAAAGATCTAATTTTCATTGCAAATCTTTCACATCTCGAGTTTGTGGCTCTCGACTTATCGGGCAACAAATATTTACCATAGGTGCTCGATGCGGAAAGCCATTTGAATGCAAAGGGTCTTGGAGACACCATAAAAGAGGAAAATACGGCATCCCTTCAAGATCGTGCGAAAGGCATGAACTTCTTAAGACATCACTTACATGAGAGTTTAAAAGAAAGGTATGATCATCAAAAAACCGTAATACTTTCTAGAGCTCGTTACGAGTGGACTCACTTAAGGTTGCAAAATTATAAAACAATAAGTGATTATAATTCAATGATATTTAAAATTAGAACACAACTTAAACTTAGCTGAGAAATCATTACTGAGAATGATATGTTAGTGAAAACATTCTCTATATTTCATGCCTCAAAAATGACGTTGCAACAGCAATATATACAACAAGGTTTTAAAAAATATTCTGAATTAATAGCTTGTCTCCTTGTAGCTGAGCAAAATAAAAAGCTTCTATTAGAAAAATCATAAATCTCGCCCAACAATTTCCACGTCATTAACAGAAGTGAATGCAACCCCCACATAATAGTCGTGATCATGAACGTGAACGTGAACGTGGACTTGGAAGAGGCCAAAACCAAAACACAACTTGGAATCTTGATGGATATGTTAAGAAACGCGCACAAGATAATAAGAAGCCACAACGTGTAACTTTTAAAGGGTCTGAAAATCCATGTTTTAGATGTGGTGTGAGACTTGAGAGGCCATTGGTCACGTACCAGTAGTACACTGAAACATCTCGTTGATCTTTATCAAACTTCCTTGAAAGAAGAAGAGAAAAATAAAGATGCCAACCATATCGACCACAATAATGAAAAAGACTACAATGACCTAATAACGACACGTATGGGTGTGGAAGATTACCTAGAAGGAAGATTATCTAGAATCTCAAAATGGAGATGTTAGTTTTTCTGTTTCCAATGAAAATGCATTTTTCTTATATTTGTTTTGTTTAATATAAATGAAGAGACTTGATGATTTCTCATTTTATTACAAAAATGGATGATGATGATGATATATATTTAGCAGACATTGCCTACTGATGTTCTCTGTTTGTTGATATTTAAAATAATTCCGTAATTACTAATCGTGTTTTGAGTATGATAAATTAGTTAAGTAGAATCACAAGCTCAAGAAGATGGGATTTTGAAGATCAAAATCAAGTTGGATACAAAAGAAGCGAGTCAGTCAAATCAAGAAAAGCTAGAAGGTGTGTTCTTTGTTTGATAGTGTTTTAGTGTTTTGAGTTAGTTTTTATTTCACTAAAGAGAGCTCTTCAACCATTGTTTTTGGCTACAGTTTTGGTCGAACGGAATAGTTGTTCCGTTTAACCGGACATACTGTCAGGGAAATCTGCTTCTGGATCTAGTCAACCGGAGATTTCCTCCGATCGACCGAAACCCCAGATTATTAGCCATTGGGTTTTGATTTGCCATTTATTTCCTTTTCTATTTCTTACTCTGGTTGACCGGAAGAAGGCAGTTTCCATTTTTGACTGGTTGATCCTTCGATCTTTAAAATAGCAGCCCCAAATCCGAGTTTTTAACAAATGTTCTGAGCAAACTTGAAGAAAACTTTCTCTAGTGTTAGATAAAATTACTGAACAATCTTTGTGAGACTAGAGAGAATTTAGTGAGCATTATTTGTTCTTGTGATTGAAAGAAATTGTTGAGTTGTTTATTTCATCGAATCGCTATGAGTGTGTAAAGCGATCGATAATTCAAGTTGTAAAATACAACGCTATTTGGATTAGTGAATCAAGGAACCGAAAGACATACTCGGAGAGTAGGCGCTCGTGAATACGGCAAGGACTGCTAGCGAGAATGGGTGGATAAGGCTTATGCAATTACCTCGCCGAACTTCGTCAACAAGTTTGGTGTTCGGTACCTTTGTTTATTTTCTTTTTCAATTCACTTATCTTTATTTTAATTACCTCAATCATCCAATTAAAAGTCTTAAACCTAAAAATTGTTAAACCCGAAAAATATAAAAACCACACTTCCACACGATTTGGCCTATTCCTCCCCCCCCCCCCCCCCCCCCCCCCCCCCCCCCAAGATCTCAATTAATCAACAATTGGCATCAGAGCAGGAATACAGACACTTTCAAATTCAAATTTAAAACAACATGTATATTCGATCCATGGCAACGCTTCCGACAAATCCACTAAACATCTTTTATCCGGAGAAACTCGATGGTAAGAACTGGAACCTTTAGAAGAGATGCTTGGTGAACGCCTTTGAGCTACATGATCTTCGTCACGTAGTAGAAAATGATTTTATCATAGAATTTGTAGCAAATAGTACCACGACTCATACTGACCAAACAAAAACCAATATGACACTTGACATAATGGCACAAAACCTAATACTCCCAAACATGATAAACAATTTGTCATTCACAACGGATGAATTTATTAATGCCCATCAAAATGTGGTGAGCACTCCTAAACCAATGTTAACCGTCTATTTTGTACCTTACTTTCTGCACTTTTACTTGTTATTTTAGTATTTTACTTATGTTTTAGTCGAAGAATCAAGTTACTACCAAGCTCATGGGTGAGCGCAAGAAAGCTAGAGCCCGATTCGAGCATATATCATAACGCGGTCATCCGCGAGCGTGATATCACTTGACCCGGCAGCACGGAAGCGCAAGGAATCGCAACTCAAGTGGAGTGGCTTAAGGGCGTCCAAACAAGGAAGAAACACCAATGTTGAATTGGAATTCAAGAGGGAAATTCGAGCAACGTCAGGCAGGCACGATCAGGAAGGAGCAGATCGGGAAAGGATCAATAAAGGGTTAATTCATGAAGATTTGCAAGGATCGCCGGAGATACTGTTGGCGGTGATATATATAGATATAAAGCAGGTCCTAATTTGATATTTGTAGACCTCAATTCACTTCGTTTGGTCGCCCTCACGACCGTACGTTGTAGCAAGCTGGGTGTCGATCCGCAGGGAGGCTGAGTTGGAGTATCGGACTAGGTTGCAGTATGTAATCCAAACTAAATCTATTATTTAGTTGGTTGGTTGGTTGGTTGAGAGAAAATAAATAAAATAAAGAAATAAAGTAAAGTAAATAAAAGGACCGCGCTTGCGTTGTCAATGCTTGTGCGGGGGTGATATGGTAGTTGTCTAGTAGAGAGTAGTCTAGGCCTTGGTGGTTTTGTTTATCGCTCTAATTACACCTTTGGGATACTTCTCCTCATACTTCTTGTTAATGCTGATGAGGGGATCCATCTTGTTATCGCGAAGCGGACCGTGTAGGGAATCGCTGTGCTCGCTCCCCCGGGATGCCCGACCAAATTGCGAGCCTTTTGAGATCTGAAAGGAATAGTGCCTAGGGCCAAACAGGTTTTCCATGAGTGAAACACATTATGTATCAGACTTGCTTCCCATGTGGGGAACGAATTATGTATCATACATTATATATTTTATTAGATGTTATGAAGTGTTCATATAATGAAAATAAAGTGTAATGGATTAAGTAAATTTCTATACTATTAACTAGTCATGATGGCTTGCTAGAGTCCGCTCATAATTATCGATTGTCAAGTCTATTGCCAACATTAAGTGAACCTACAGGCTCACACACAAAGAACAAACTGAAACAGTCGCAGAAAGATATTGTCATCTTATATGATGAGTTTCATAGGGATGTCACAAAAGATATTATCATGTTATATGATAAGATGTGATACAAATGTATATAAAGACTATGTACACAAAAGATCCAGTAATCTAGAAGAATCTAGATGATGACATGTAGATAAGGATGAAGTATGTCATACACATCTCTTGATGTGTGAGAGGCTCCTCTTCACCCCTATATAAGGATATATAGGGGTCAAAAATTCAGTACCACATTATTCTCTTTCTCATAATAATTCATTCTCTTTCGTGTGACAAAAGAGAGAAATTTTCCTTCCTCTTTTGTATGACAAAATTATGAGATGCTGCTTTCTTTTTGTATGACAAAAATGAAAGGGTGCGATATTATATGAGAGGAATTACACATCTTTTGTGAGATAAAATAAGAAGAAGAAAAATGAGTTTTTCTTATGCAAGAGGAGAACAAGCTACTAGCATATATATTGTTCTTCTTCCCGTTTTAAGAAGTTTGTTCGTGTGGATACCGGTAGAGGCATTCATACTTTCGACGCTTGTGATATGTTCGACCTAAGAAGTTGAGAACGGGTTGTAAAGAGTTTCTGTAGAGACCAATTGTGTGTGTGGTAGATGGCTTCCGCACGATCTGACGTAGACGACTTTGACAGACGGAAAATTGGATTGAACGTCACGGATTAAGCGTAATCCAAAATGTACTTTTAAAATATTATTTCTTTGATTTAACTGATATGCACGGATCTGAGGAATGGTTTTGGACGAATTTTTTTGTTTACCGCTGTATTTATGCACGTCCGAAACCCAACACCGAGCTGAACCGAAAACCCAATCGAACAAGTCAATGCTCTTATGGCGCCAAGGAGCAGATGAGGATACGAAGGGTCGATCATCGAAAGAGTCATAACAAGCGCACCCCAACCAGCAATTTCATTACAAAAACCTGAAGTTTCACCTCTGCAAAATGTGGTACAAACAGAAGGCGTGACAAATTCAAACCACGCCACTCACGAAAACCCAGAGGAAGAGATGATGGGACTTACGCCATGACCGACAACACCAGACCTAACTGAGGAACCAAATCGAGACTTTCCTTCGGCATCACCAGGACTAGATTACGAACCTCCACCACCATACAAGCCACCCTCATCTTTCCCCCAAATGCTAGTAATGTTGGTTTTATGCCCTAGGCCTTTGTATATGAGACCTAGTTGTATTTGTTGTGTGAATCAAACTTTGTATTTGTTTAGAGATATTTAATAAAGTGTGTATTGGTTATTTTATTCTTTTGATTTAAAATAAACCTTGAATATGTTATTCAGCTTTGTATCATCAGAATATATGATTCTGTTAGTAAAACTACATAGTAGTATGAAAAACTTATTCTAAACTATCCCTGATCATTTATAGGATATTTGTGGAGACAAATATACTTGCGGAATCATATACAATATACTTATTTAAGTATGCAAGCTATAAATGTACATCAATTTGTTAGTTGATTGATGGTCATGTTTTACTGATCATGAGTAAGTGTTACTAAATCATTAACATAGATATATGTTAGAGAATATATATTGGATTGACCCACCGGGAGAATACCATATGGTTCGTGTCATTGGTATGTCTCATCAATAGTATTGTTATCCTTAGACTTGAGAATATCTCGGTTTTCTACATATGAAAATATGTACTTTAACATAATCTATCGTTACCTTCAATCGGGTAACCATAAGAGTTATGATTTGGTACATAATGAAACATGCAGAGGAATGAGATAGATCAAGATAGGATTTGTTCCTCTCGTAAATGAGAGAGATATCTTAAGGCCTCTTGATGAGTTTGATTGAAGAAAATGCACGGTCGTGCTCGAATGAATTAATAAAGAGTTATTAATGTCATTCATGGTTCGATCAAATTCGGGATCAAGAAACGTTATCGTACTACATAAGGTTGACACAATCCATGCCTTATGGTCGATATAGATATCGTGTAATAAAAGGATACAATACAAGGACAACACATAGTTTTGGATCGAATCATCGATATTTACTTAAATTGGGTAGTCATGATGGCTTGCTAGAGTACGCTAATGATTTATAATAAGTTGTGATATTTGCCAACATTAAGTAAACCTATAGGGCCACACACAAAGAACAACCGTTGAAATGCACACAGAAAATCATAACTTATTTGATAAGTTATATAAAAGGTTATATAGTTATTTCCACATATAATCCTACATCTTATATGATAAGATGTGTTACACATATGGTTACATAGTAACTAAGTAAATAGGATTAAATGAACAAAGGCTCTTCTTTGAAAAGGTGGACTATATATACTGCAAAGGCTCTCAGATTTTAGTCTATGCCATTCATAATTCTTATTCAATTTTGTTAGACAAAAGAGAGAGAAAGGAAAAAGAGAGAAAATTCCGAATTTCTCTTTGGAATTTTCTCTGATTCAAAACGTGAAGAACGGAACTAGCATATCCTTTCTTCATCCAAGGGGTTGTTCCGTGTGGATACCGATAGAGAATGAAATGATTCGTGGCATCTTATTGATTCGGTTGAATTTGTGAAAGTCATTTTGGAGAATCGATTTGATTGAGAATCGAATTGGTTGTGAGTCATTTTGGTTGGAGAAGCGATTGGAGGCGATTTTAAACGAACGGGTGTGTGTGGTGGAAATTGGTAATCGTTACCGGTTTGTGCAAAATGAGAAGAAAGGCTCTACCGCTTCAATTTCTAGATCGGATCAATTCTCGATCCGATAGGTATGAACTTTAAGTTCTTGTTTTTCTTTGACTTAATCGTATTTCACTGATCTGTTTCTTTTGGTTTTCTTGAATTTCTTGAATTCTTGAATGTCTTGAATATTGAATCCACTTCCGCTGCGTCAAGAACGCTCAAGAAAACCCAACAAGTAAGGCACAAACTGGACCGGCAGATTGCTAGATTCGCCAAAATACTAAAGAAGCTCCATGTCATGTTACCTTTCACAGACGCAATTACTCAGATGTCAGCCTACTCAAAGCTTTTATAGGAGATCATGTCCAATAAAAGAAAAATAGAAGATTTCGAGAATATTGCACTCACTGAGCAGTGCAGCATGATAATCTAAAACAAGCAGCCCCAGAGGCTGAAGGATCTGGGCAGTTTCTTCATATCGTGTTACATTGGCCGGGAGATTCAATCGATCACTTTGCAACTTAGGAGCAAGAGTTAGCCTGATGCCGCTGTCTGTCTATAAGATATTAGGATTGTGAGAAATGGAAGAAACAACAATGACCCTAACCATGGCAAACAAGTCAGTAAGATATCCGGAGGGAGTAGTGGTAGATGTACCGGTACGAGTAGGGAAAAATCACATTCCGATAGATTTTGTGGTGGTCAAGATGGAAGTTGACCGTCGTTACCCGATTATACTGGAAAGACCACATTGTTGGTAACTATCGGGGCGATCATAGGCGTAAAGAATGGGTAACTATCTTTCAACCTGGTGGATGACAAGGTGGAGTTGAATTTCATAAAGAACTTCGGAAGGACTCGGATGGAAACATGCTACCGCATTGGAGTGGAGAATGCGGGGACCGACGATAGCGAGGGAGAGATGATACCAGATGAACCAGGAGAGAAGGAGCTTAGCAGACCCAAGGAAATAGAACCAGAAGTTATGGACCCAAGGGTCTATTTACATTACTTTTTCATTTTTTTTTCTTTCTTTGTTCTTTTTATTTCTTTCCTTTATGTATCATCGGTAAGTACAAGGATGTACCATCGCGCGCTGGAACTGCTTCAGTCACGACCGCCAGGAGCGCAACGGCCATGAAGGCAAAAAAACGTGCCTCAGAAAGATGCTTAGAAGGAAACTGCCTTTCACGTCCACTAACTACCATTTATGGCAGTTCATTACACCTATATCATTAAATCCTAAATCCTTCACATTACGAAAATCACCCCCGTCGCATTCTTATAAGAAGCCTCCAAGACTACCTATATTATATTATATTATATTATATTATATTATATTATATTATATTATATTATATTATATTATATTATATTATATTATATTATTTTATATTATATTATATTATTTTATGTTATATTACTTATTTTATATTATATTATATTGTATTATATTATATTATATTATATTATATTATATTATATTATATTATATTATATTATATTATATTATATGCAATTCCATTCTGCATAATTCCAGATTTTTACAAACAACCAAACAAGGAATTCTGTTTTTCAGAATTTTATACTTCTAATATCCAAACAAACTTTAGAATTAATTAATTCAGACTGAATTTTATACTTCTCCATCTTAAAATTCAATAACATTCTACTAATTCCACTTGCCAAACCGGCCCTTAGAGAATTTATTATGACTTGCGAACTTGGGGAATTGATTGTTTTCTCCTCTCCTAATTCATTCCAATTAGATTAGTCATCAATATTATAGACATAAATCATATATACTCCAAACCAAAACATATGAATATAGCAAAGTAATTTGGTATTTTCAAGTAACCCCTGTGGGAATTTCCCTAGTACAAGAAATGTCCCAACACTGAGTTGGCATCAGTGGTTTTCCGAAATTAAGAACTTATATTACCAACCACCTTGAGTCCGAATCTCTCCTCTCATAGGGTTGCTCCATTCAAAATTCACGATTTTCATGATTAAAAGTTAAAACCAGTATCACTTATTTGGCTTCTCACCAGTAATGGAATTTGTCAAGTTTTAAGACGACGAGACGTCTGTTGTTGTGATTGAATGTTCTACAACAGGGCCAATTTCCAGTTGCCTTCCCCCTCAAAGGGTCGATTTTATAAAAAAATCCAGTTTCCTCCCCCCTAGATGCTAAGCTCAAATAAAATACATCAAAGCATGGAGTTTGATTTTCAATGGCGTGGGTTCCCATTCTCTGATTTTCTGTCCAAGATTGAAATCCCTTCCATCAATTTTTCCAAGAGGAAATTAGATTCACTTATATCGAGATTTGCATAGAGGAAAAAATCAATTCCATGCTCAGTAGATCTTTGATTTCTTTCCTTGTATTAGGCATGAGAAACACGTTTATTCAGTTCATATATGAATGAGTGTATGGGTGACTAATATATTACATATATTAGAGCGACCATGAATGACACTTCGGGTTCACGCCATCAGTTCTTGTTCTAATTTGTGTAATCTTTTTCCCTGGTTAAAGCTGTACTGATTGACCCATTTATTTATTTCCTTTTTGATATGTGTAATTTTTTCCTTCCAAGAGTACATGTTTCCTTATTGCCATTGAGCCCCACACATGTTAGTGAAAGTGAAAGATTGTTTTAAATACCACCAGATTTCTATACGGAATTTCTTTGGAGGAATAGGCATTTGAATATTTGAGCGTAACAGAATAGGCGAATGATCGCTATTAAAGCGCGGTAAATGAAGAACCAAAGAGTTTGGAAATAGCTTGATCCATTGTTGGTTGGCCATAACGCGATCCAAACATTGTATAATAAGATCTCAGTTTGTACGTGTGCTTGCGTGTGCGTGTGCTTGTGTGAGTGTGTGTGTGTGTGTGTGTGTGTGTGTGAGAGAGAGAGAGAGAGAGAGAGGTGACCGAAGAGTGGGGCGGAGAAAATAGAGAAAAAAACGACGTTTGAGAAGGAGAAAGCAATTGTAGCCCTTCCGATTTTAGTCCAACAGTAAAAATTTGATGAGACAACGTGGCTCACTATGGTAAAATAAAAAGAATTTAACCTTTGATCCTATTATAAATATGATTATTTATATACAATTAAGAGGTAAGGAGGAATAACTTATTAACCCCTCAAAAAATTATCTCTTTATCTTATCCACCTCGCAAACACATCCATGAAATTCAAACTTCCCTCATTTTGAATGGTGTTGGATATGGGCCGGGCTCCCAAGTGAGGGTTTCCCTTTTGTTTTTCCTATTGGGAGTTGACAACTTTGTGGCTTCATTCAACACCTTGAGCAGCCCAAACAAATTTTTGCACGGGCATTTCATAAAATTGTTCGAGAACACGGGGGGGAGAGAGAGAGAGAGCAGGGCGAGAGAGGAACCGATCGAAAGCAAGTTCAACCTCGGATCGATCAAAGGAGACGAAATTTTCTTCTGTTATTATTTGTGAGGAAGAAGAAAATGGAAGGTGTATTGGGGAAGCTCCGTACTCTGGACGTGTACCCGAAGATAAACGAGGATTTCTACAGAAGAACTCTCTCGGGCGGAATTATAACCTTGGCCTCTTCTGTCGTTATGATTCTCCTTTTCCTCTCTGAGCTCCGTATGTAACTTCAAGTAACTTAAGTACACTGTTTTTACGTTTCTGTTAAATGAAAATTTAGAATTCTTGTGTTTGGATCTCACAGATCAGAAACTTTTCTTTTGAGTTTAAGAATTTGTTGTGTCACATAAAATGGGTTTCTGGGTATGCATGTTACATTTTCCTGAAACAAATTTGAAGTTTCGATTAACAATTGATAGCTACTTCGAATCGTTCTTGTATTGATAGAGTTTCATGTGCCGATATTTCTTTCTAAGAATTAAAATGTAGGTTTTCAGTATGTTTCAGTATCGATTGCCAGTTTGCCAAATTGTGTTTTTTTATTCTTGTTCTTTGTAAGAATTACAATGTTGGGTTTCAGTAAGTTTCAGTATTGATTGCCAGTTTTCCGAATTATGTTTGTTTATTCTTATTAGGCTTTTTCGTTTTAAATGCACAATTTAGGTTAAATTTGTACAGGACAAATTGTATTTCCCCAAAACGAGAACCACTTCATTTTCATTTCATCCCCCTCTTTCATAACTCACAATAGGCTCCTTGATTAGACTTTTCTAAAGTGGACAGCCAAGAACTTCCTAAAATGAATTTCTGAGTAAAATCATAATATAATAAAAGAAAATAAATGAATCTCTTTCCTTAGCTATCATAATTTGACACTAAATCAACTATTAATTGATTATCTTTAGATTTAGCAACAATTCTACCTGGAATCCGATATTTTAAGACCAAGACAGATCTTGTCTGAATTTTATTTGATTGGACTTGAACAAAATTCGACCATATACTTTCTTTTGCATGAATGAAGCTCAATTGAGACCAAATTTGGTAAAATTAATGCCTGCAACCTTATTCATTTCCCTTTTTGATTTAATTTTTGTAGGGTATTATCTTCATGCAGTTACAGAAACAAAGCTAGTGGTAGATACTTCAAGAGCAGAAACTTTACGAATCAATGTAATATTTTTTTCTTCTATTATAAAATTGTCACCTTTTTCTCTTCTTTTGAAGTAATGTTCTGATGTTCTGCTGCCAGCTATAGGCATAATGCAAATATTACCACAGTGGATTTAGTACTGGTAGTAATTGCTTGTCTGCTTGGTACCTATACTGCTTTAATCTCAATTTAACCTTTTTTTTTCCTTTTTTATTTTGTCAGGCATTATATCACCAGTAACTCAAATTTATAAATTGGGTTTAAACTGTGTCTTACTTGTAGCCTAATTGCACAATTGTGGGTTACTCATAACATTTTCTTAACACACAAGTTGAGGCATAATTGAGCTTATTACTGATGAATTTAGGGGCATGAATAACATTTGTGAGGAGTGGTACTAATACATGGTGGATGAATATCTGGTTACGTGTCAACATTAAATCCTTAAAAATATTGTGTTTGTAATAGAGTATAAGCTCTTGGTTACTAAATTATAACTTCTCCTAATTAAGTATGGTATGGCAGATGACTGTTTTCAATTAATCAATTATCCCCAGTTTATTTGGTGCTACAAAGTACAAACATTACAATTGGTCATCAATAAAGCCTCAATTTACCCTCAATTGTCAATTAGACATCATTTTCACCCAGTTACTCTCAATTTACACTTTACTTTTAAACTCAATACTGAAACTTTTTTTCTTTTACTTTTGAGAATCAAAATGCAGTTTGATATAACATTTCCAGCCCTTCAGTGTTCAATAATTAGCGTGGATGTTATGGATATAAGTGGACTGGAGCACCTTGATGTGGTATGTTCACATTTTTATTCGTTATAGTTTATTTAGTCTGATTAGGTCAAAGTTATTTTGTTTGTTATGATTAATGCTTTTACATTCCTCCATATAGAATCATGATGTAGTAAAGAAGAGAATAGATTCACATGGCAGTGTCATTGAAACTCGACAGGAAGAGATTGGTTCTTCTAAGGTATGTTGCTTTTTCTATTTAAACAAAATAAATGAAACAGACGTTTTGATTAAAAGACACAATCATGCTTGAAGAAAAATACATTCATTATAGTCTGTATAGTGTGCTGGTGTTTGACAGTATTATTTTGCATGCAAAATTGGTTAAATGAAAACAGTGTGTGATGCACTGATTTGGCACAGTTACATCTATTTATTTGGATTGTGACTGTATATTTTGTCTTTTTGTGGATACAATTTATTATTTATATGATTTTCATTTTTTAATTGACAGATGGAAAAGCCTTTACAAAAGCATGGTGGTAGACTTGAACACAATGAGACATACTGTGGTTCTTGTTATGGTTCTGAAGCGGTACATATATTAATCTTTAATTTCTGATATTTGTCCCTTTTGTTCAAATGGAAAAGAAAGATTACATTTCACCAAGTAAATGCCAGCTCCTGTCACAGTTCTTGTTGGAGATACTGAAAAAAAAAAAATCCATGATTTCTTTTTCTTATTCCTCACAATAAACAGTTGTTGTTTCAAAACCCTTTAAAAGATAATATAAGACTGATTGTTAATACACATTTTTTTTCGTGTGGCATGAGATCTGAGATCTTACACAATACCCTCTCCTTTATTTATCACCTACACTAAGACCTTATCAGAAAAACCACTATTCTAATCCGTCTTTAAGACAATTTGAGCATGTAAAATATGTTGTGATTCTTAAAATATGTGGCAT
Organism: Juncus effusus; assembly: GCA_027726005.1. Classification (NCBI taxonomy): domain Eukaryota; kingdom Viridiplantae; phylum Streptophyta; class Magnoliopsida; order Poales; family Juncaceae; genus Juncus; species Juncus effusus. The sequence continues at coordinate 6,307,714 of CM050898.1, forward strand.
GTGCTCTAACAGAATCTCATTTTGTTTCATGAATCAGACTGACGATCAGTGTTGCAACTCTTGTGAGGAGGTACGAGAGGCGTACCGCCTGAAAGGATGGGGCCTCTCTAATCCTGACCTAATTGACCAGGTAACATAATTACAATTATACAAACTATAAACTCAGTACTAGTACTGTTCTTTTATAATGGGAATTTTACAAAAAAAAAAAACCCTAACTTTTCTGAATATTACAAAAAACCCCCTATATTTTTTTTAAAATAGATTTGATAAATATTTTTTTCATAAAATATTAGAAAAAAAATTTAAGAATTTTTATTTTTTGGAAAAATATTTATCATAGGGGCAAAATGGGGATTTCAAAAATATTAACCATCAATTAGATGGAAAAGTGGATGGAGGAGTTTTTAGAAAATGGAAAGTTTATCATAGGGTTTTTTTTGTAAATCTGAAAATATAGGGGGTTTTTTGTAATATCCAGAAAAGTTAGTGTAAAATTCTCTTTTATAATTAATATTTTCTTTTTGTACTTTTACCGTGCAGTGCAAAAGGGAGGGATTTCTGCAGAGAATAAAAGACGAAGAAGGAGAAGGATGCAACATCTACGGATTTCTTGAGGTCAACAAAGTTGCCGGAAATTTCCATTTCGCCCCTGGGAAGAGTTTCCAGCACGCGAATGTGCACGTGCATGACTTGCTTCCTTTTGGAAAGGACAGTTTTAATGTAAGTATAATTTTGTTTCAAGTTCTCTTTTTCTATATTGATTTGAAATAAATGCACGACTTTGGAAATACAAAGTATTTACATGGACTACTTTTTTTCAGATGAGCCACAAGATAAACAGATTAGCTTTTGGTGAATACTTCCCTGGCGCAGTAAATCCACTTGACAGGTAGTTAATTCTTTGTCTCACTCTAATTCTAAGATTTTAATTTCTGTTGGTTTGTACCAATTCTTGTTCTAACACAGTACGAGTAATACCCAATTTCATAAATATCTAAAACCGACAGCCTTTAGTTTCAAGCTTCATTTTACCTTCAGTTAAAGCCTCAATCCAATCAAATATTGCGTTAGTGAATCCTAAAGCTTCAATTTTATACCAATTTTATCATAAAGCTTCAGTTAAGATTTCAATTTCAGTTGGTTTGTACCAATTCTGGTCCTAACATTGTACAAGTAATTCCCAATTTTATAAATAACTAAAACTGACAGCCTTTAGTTTCAAGCTTCAATTTATCTTCAGTTAAAGCCTCAATCCAATCAAATATTGTGTCAATGAATCCTAAAGCGCGCGCGGTGTGTAATTAGGAGTTACTTTAACTCTCAGTTTCAAAAGAATTGGCCTGTATTTACTCTCAATTTTACATTAAAAGGAACAAGCTAATGATAAGAAAGCTGTTATCAAATTGGTGTTGGTGTGTTCCTACTGAAATCTGAGATTGATCTTTCTCAAAATCCTTTCCATTGATGAGTTGTACTGATAATAATATTTTAATGCTTTGATAAATTTGTTGCCAGTGCAAAATGGACACAGCGAATGCCATTTGGAATGTATCAATATTTCATCAAGGTTGTTCCAACAGTTTATACTGACATAAACAACCATACTATCCAATCCAATCAGGTTTTTTTATTTGATTTTTCTTGTACTGCTGATTTATGTTTCTACATTTTATATTTATTGATTAATTTTTTACTATCTTATTCTGTTTTTTATGATGCAGTTTTCTGTGACTGAGCATTTTAGGGAAGATGAGTCAGGCCGGGTTCAATCTCTCCCAGGTGTTTTCTTCTTCTACGATCTTTCTCCTATTAAGGTTCGTTTTACAGAAAAGTCCTTTTGTTTTCTTGAATTCAATCTGGGATTTCATACTGTTTGACTTTGTGTTTGCTCTTTTTGTTTTATTTTGTTGGTTTTATTGCTCTTTTGGAGTTAAAATGCATAATTGCGGTACGTTGAGACTGATTAACTATTGCTTGAGGCGTACTAACAAATTTAGGGTTAGATGAGGGAAATATGGACAAAGGTGAGACTTAATTGGGGGCTTAATTCCTTGATTTAGGTTTCCTTAGGGGTGAATGTATTTTGAACAATTGACGCTTAATTGCATAAATGTGGCTTGGTTTGACCAAACATGTGCTTATTTGAGCAATTGAGGCTTAATTTCATTATCTTGTTTGTTTTGAGATACTAATACATCAAAACTTGCTTTGACCGACTTGCTGATATTTTCTAATAAATGCTTTTCAGGTTATGTCCTCAGAGAGATACATATCATTCTTGCATTTCCTGACAAACGTGTGCGCCATTGTTGGAGGTATATTTCGTATTCATTTCCTATGTTTTTTTATTGAATAGAGAGAGGTCTATTCAATAAATCATTGTACTAGAAGTGAACAACTTTGCATGTTTAGGTTGTCACTAAATACTGTATTACCTGAACTCTTACAAAGAACCAATTAATTTTTTTTTTTAAATTCAGGAATATTTACCGTGTCGGGTATACTGGATGCTTTTGTGTACCATGGCCAAAAAGCAGTCAAGAAGAAGATGGAGATTGGTAAATTTAATTAAGTGCAACTCTGTTCTCTTGCTTTTAAAGCAAGAATTGAGGTAAAAAAAATTAAGAATCCATTAACCTCTACAAAAACTTCATTTATTGAACTCGATACGGGAGATTTTCCAAACGACTTAAACTTCCATGCAAATTCAAATACGCAGATATTTATAGATGTTTCAAAATGTACACTAGTGTTGTATTTTGTTGAAAAGACAATTGTACTAAAGTCCAAGAGACGAGGATTCAAATTCATTTGTGAGTTTTTATATATAGAAAGTTTTGATTAATATTTTTTTTGGTCACTAGACATTGGGAAGTTATTCAGACTATAGAGTGTAGAGTAATTCTATCATTTTTTAGTACTTTAATCATGAAAATAACGCTTGTGGATTATGGCATATTGTGACGCAGTTCTTATTTCTTGCTAATGTTCATCTAAAATAAATTTTGTAAAACCCCGATTTGTGTTACCCTTGTTTTAGCGAGCATATTTTTTTTGTGGCCAAAAAGACTAGAATATGTTTCTTGGATTAGTTATTTGATTCAAATGATTTTTTTCCGCACCTCGTATTTTCTCAAGTGTATGAATACTTTCAAAAATCTATTTAGGGCCTGTTTGAATAGGAATTCGTTTGTTTAAACTAGGATATAAAATAACATGACAAATCGACAAGCAATTATAAAATTTTAAATCAACCTTCATACAATATAAATTACAATAATAAAAATCAAAAGGTAAATAAAAAAAATATATACAATTTAAAATAAAATAAAATAACATGAAATAAAATAAAATAATAAAATAATAAAATAAAAAAAAATATATTGTCAAAATAATTTTTTTCAAAAGGTAAAACAATAGAATACTAAAAAAGTCTTCTTAAAATCCAACCCATTTACCTTTTTTCCCCCTTTTCTTGACGATCAAGAAAAACTGAAGTTCAGATCGAGGGATCTGAGAGCTGATTGAACGATAAATGTCTCTCAATTAAAAACATATTAATTACTTTATACCATTTTTCATTTAATGTTGAATTCAATTTGACAAAAAATATTCACTACAATATATTATTTTTTTAATTGTATATTACTCATTAATTTTTATAGAAAATTCATATTAAGAAGACTATAAGTTTATGTAAGTAAAGACACATAAATGGCCACAAATATATCTTGAAATAATGTGAAAAGTTAAGAAAAAAGAGTATGTCGGAATGACATATAGCTCAATATAAAGAGGAAATTCAATGAATTTATATATGAAGATTTTAGTAAAAAAACTGTGTAAATAAGAATTATTAAAAAAAATTTGAAAAAAGATAAAAAGATAAAATAAATAGGAAAAGACTAATATAAATTAATTTATATTGATTTAGAAAAATCCTTTAGGCCATTAATTATGTAAAAACTTTGTACTAAAAATGCTATAAGTTGTATGTACGTTAATGACATATAACAAATTACAAAGAAATCTTGAAATAATGTGAAAAGTTAAAAAATCAAATCAAATCCGAACTATACTAACATGAGGCTCAGCATAAATAGAAAATTCAAATGAATTTATATAAGAAGATTATGGTAAAAGAAACTTATTTAACAATGATTATTAATTATTTTGATAAGAAGAGAAAAAAAGGATAAAATGAAAGAAGTACGAAACGATTAATTTAAAATAATTTATTTCAATTTAAGTTTTTCACTAAACATCTAATATTTTAAAATGATCATATATAATTAAATTTTCAATTACCACTATTTGTAATCATCATTTTTTTTTGACATTTCACTGCGTGAGACACATTGACTCATTATTATTTCTATCTACTCAAAACAAACAAAAGAATAATTACCTACTATTTCCTATCACTCTTGTGCGATCATATTTGAAGAAAAAGTCGATAAAAGATCTTCTCTTTCTCCTCTCGAGGAAAATATTTTGCAAAAATAATCAGGGAAATTTGATAAAAAAAAAATGAGAGATCTAAGCATTTAAAGATCAAGTACCAAATCTCGGTAGAATTCTGTGTAGTTCGATTAAAATATTAATCACTTGATTTATGCGCTTGTACGAAAAAATCCCTCTTGTACATCTGTTAGAGGAAGACCAGCGTTATTTTCTTAATTTTTTTTTGCTACCAGTGCTATTTTAAAAAAGTCAATAGAAAATAAAAATCAATAATTCATCTTTTCCTAAATCTTGTTTAATTTTCAAGATCCAAGCAAAAAAAAATGGAAACAGCGGTGAATTGCCAAACATGTTTTGTTTTATTTTAACCCAAAAAATCAAAAAACAAGAAATAAAAACCATGTTTTGTTTTATTATATAAATATCATTCAACAAATCCGCCCACACTTAAATCTATGCTCATGCTCGGGCAAACAATCTAATATTAATGGTAAGAAAATAATTGACTTAGAGTTGCTTAAGTAAATAACATGCCTACGTCCGTAGTTGACTACCACGGGCAAGAGTTGGTTAAGTAAATAACAATGTTTCTTTACTTAGATTAGAGTTGGTTAAGTCAATTATACTTCCCTCCGTTCCTTCCAATTCTAAATAAAATTTTGCTTCAAATAGAAAGGGAAATGTGATATCATGATTTATTGTAGAAAGTTCAAATTATGATAGACTATATATATATATATATATATATATATATATATATATATATATATATATATATATATATATATATATATATTGTTTTTCTGCTTTCCAATATATATATATTTTTTTCTATATACTGTTTTTCACTGTTTCAGATATGTTTTTATATTTTATGTATTATTTACTTTTGGGATTTCTATATGATGTTTTACCGCTTTTTAATATACTATTTTGTTTTATATATACTGTTTTCACTGTTTACATATATACTGTTACAAAAAAATGAATTATATATATTGTTTTTTCAATTTCATATATTGTTTATTAGCTATATATATTGTCATCGTGATTTGGATGTGCTATAGTGCGTCATGATATATCACGTCTAAAAAACATGCCTACGAAATTCACATGTATATCAACTGTAACTCTTTGGCCTATTAGTTTGAAGTACCTTGCATTATCGACTTACATTACTCCCCCTTTGGCCTTGCAAAACTAATAGATACATGTGTCAATTCTAAAATAAACTAGTGTTAAAATAAAATGTATTATTGCTTATCAAGTGTCTTACCTATTCAATAAAAAATATAGGGAATTTCTTCAAAACCCCCTAACTTTTCTGCTATTTATCAAAAATCTCTTAACTTTGCAATATTTTTAAAAACCGTTAGAAAGTGGATTGAATATATTTTAGCTCCCTGTAGGATTAACTTTAACTTTTCCATCCTATTTAATTTTAAAAAGACCAAAATGCCCCTCATATATTTATTTTCATATTTGTTATATTCAATAAAATACTAAATAAATAAAAAATATTATTTTTTTAATATAATATTTCACGATGTTATTTTTACGATATTTTACGATACATTAATTTTTATTTTATGGTATTATTTTACAAAAAAAAATATTTTTTTATTATCCTATATTTAAATTATAATTTTATATTATGTAAAATATTATTTTCTTCATTATTATTTATTATGATTTTGTTTATAGTCTAGTCATTAATTTATTTTTAATGTAAAATATAAATTTTTTATTTATTTATTTTTAATTCAATAAAATATAACATGAAAATAAATATATGAGGGACATTTTATTTTTTTGAAAATTAAATAGGATGAAAAAGTTAAAGTTAACACCTTAAGAGGCTAAAAAGAAATTCGATCCACTTTATAGGGGGGTTTTGAAGAATATTGAAAAGTTAGGTTGTTTTGATAAATACCAGAAAAGTTAGGGGGTTTTTGAAGAATTTTCCCAAAAATTTATTTTTTTTATTAAGATTTTTTTATAAACTAATATTAATGTAAATGATTTTTAATGATGATTTTGTTGAAAAATAAATATTTAAGTAAAAGTTAATGATATAAAGATATAGTAAATAATATTGTTAATTAAAACATATAGTATGTATGATGACTTTGTTAAATAATAGTATTTAACTAAAAGTTATTTATGCCAATTATTACTTTTTGAATAATAATATTTTTTAATTGAATATAATTAAAATGGATTTTATTTGATGATTTTGTTGAATAATAACATTTAACTAAAAATTTACTGATACAAAAATATAGTCAATAATATTGTTAACCAAAACATATAATTATGTATTTATATTAAAATACTATAATGATTATTTCGGAAATCAATGAAGGGATAATATCACGTATACCCTTCCAAAAACTCTAAATATCAAATTTACCCCTCTAAAACTAGAAATATCAAATTTACCCTCTGAAAGTCCATTTTATATCAAATTTACCCAAACACTACTAGTTTATTAAGATTAACATAAAAGTTTTGAAATTCCAATCCTACCCTCCATGACCTTTCTCTCTCCACGTCCAAATTCCTCCAGAACCTTCACTCGCCACTTCAATGTCTCTCCACTCGCCGAGTCTTCTCTGGGTCTCTCCACCCGTAAAGCACTAAACCGTCTTCTCCACTCGCCTCTTTTCTCCAAACTTAACCACTCCTGCTCTTTTCTCCTCCCGCTTGTCTTCTTCACGCCTGAATCACTCACCTCTCACAAATTCATCAGAGACCAGTCCTTGGCCTTGACAGTAAGATTCATTGGTATTGTTTTTACTTAGAATAACTCAAAATCCAGAACTGTATTTAACTTTTTTACATTAGTTTTAATAAATATTGATATAATTTCTCACTATCTTATCCCTCTGTTTGAATCGCCCTTGTAATAATCCCCAATTTTCTTGCATTAAGTATTTGATTTATTTTCTCACTGGGAAGATCTTGCCTTTTGAACTTTTGCAATTATATTAAATTTTGCAATTATATTTACAGTAAAAAAGATCTTTCGAGTATTATTTTTTTATTTTGATTTTTTGAAATGATTTAGGTGAGGATAGAGAGATGGGAGATGCTCATATAAGTCATACAGAGATTAAAAGGCTGCTTACATCGTCTTATTTATAATATAATTGATGTAGGTAAGAATTGTAGTTCATTGAAAAGGGGCTTCTTGAGAACTATCACAGGGGTATGGGTCCATCTCCGTCGCAATTGCCAACATACGTTAACTCTACAAACTTCGTCGACAGATGGCTACAACCAAGAAAACTGTAGTGGCGGAAATAAGAGAACTATCGTGAATCTGGTGTGAAGGTGCTTTTGGATTATATTTCATTGATGTAAATGGTTACAAAGTTACTAGAGTTTGATGTTAGAAACAATGTGTGGCTAATTCTTTTTGTGCGTATTTTCTTAATATTTTTTTAAAGGAGAAAATAAATTGTATTCACTTGTATATATAGTTTGAAATGAAATAATTCAAGGTCAGAGAAGTATATTTTTTGTGAGTGTCTTTTTGTTTTAAGGAGTGGAAATACAAGGAGGTAAAGCTTCAGTTTTCATAATTGCTTAAAAAATACAAAAAATGGAAGTTTGAATTGCATGTTCTTAATTAGATACTTGAAGAGCATCTCCTTAACAAAATACACATCTACCATAAGAAGAGAGGTGGGAAGAGGGAAGAACACGTGTAGAAGAAAGGAAGCATGGTGAGGATAGCCATGGGAGAAATGGCGAGAGGAGTAGAAATGAGAATTTGAGTTAATGGGGTTGAATGTCACAGGGAGAAAAACAAGAAGAAAGGGAAAGGGGCATTTTTGTCCACTAAATATATTGATATTAAGTTATTTAGTATTGAGAATGTTAAATTATGGTTAATTTGGTAAATCTAATATTTTGGACAAATATGATATTTTATAAATTTTGGGTGGGTAAATTTGATATAAAATGAATTTTGAGAGGGTAAATTTGATATTTCTAGTTTTAGAGGGGTAAATTTGATATTTAGAGTTTTTGGAAGGGTATACGTGATATTACCCCATGAATAAACTAAGAAAAGGTATCTTGCTGTTATTACAACTTGCGAACCAAATAACCAGACACTACACACGGAGGGTTTGTTTGGATGAGTAGTAATATTGTGGTTTAGGCTAGTATTGGGAAAAATTTTCAAAAACTTAAAAGTGCAAGTTTAGATGCATAGTTTGGAAGCTATAGTAATATTTAGTATAGGAATTTTTTGGGAAATTTGTATACAAAGTTGGGCAAAAAGAAAACTTGACAATTTGTTAAGTTTTTTTGTAGTAACTTTTTGGAAAGAATTAGAAGACAATTATTAATTATATAAAAATGACATTAGCTAAATTAAAAATGACAATTATTTTTAATTAAATTAGTAATTAAACAAAATTAATTAAAATAATTATTAATGACTATTAAGTAATTACTAATTAAATTAAATTAGTAATAAAATTAAATTAAAATAGAAATATTAATTAACTAATCAATCAATTAAGCTACTAATTAAATTAAATAATTAATGAAACTAAATATTACTTAAATTATTAATTACATCAAATAACATAATTATTAAATTATTAAATAAAATAAAATAAAATATATTATATTATATAATATTATATTATATTATATTATATTATAATATATTGTATTGTATTGTATTGTATTGTATGTATTGTATTGTATTGTATTGTATTTATTATATTGTATTGTATTGTATTGTATTATATTGTATTATATTATATTATATTGTATTATATTATATTATATTATATTGTATTGTATTGTATTGTATTATATTATATTATATTGTATTGTATTATATTATATTATATTATATTATATTATATTATATTGTATTATATTATATTATATTATATTATATTATATTATATTATATTATATTATATTATATTATTTTTATATTATATGATATTTATTATATTATTTTTATATTGTATTATATTGTATTATTTTTATATTATATTATATTATATTATATTATATTATATTATATTATATTATATTATATTATATTATATTATATTATATTATATTATATTATATTATATTATATTATATTATATTATATTTTATAATATATTATATTATATTGTATTATTTTTATATTACATGATATTTATTATATTATATTATAATATATTGTATTGTATTATTTTTATATTGTATTATTTTTATATTATATTATATTATATTATATTATATTATATTTTATAATATATTATATTATATTGTATTATTTTTATATTACATGATATTTATTACATTATATTATAATATATTGTATTGTATTATTTTTATATTGTATTATTTTTATATTATATTATATTATATTATATTATATTATATTATTTTTTTATTCTATGATATTTATTATATTATATTATATTATATTATATTATATTATATTATATTATATTATATGATATTATATTATATTATATTATATCATTACATTACATTACAAACCCATATAAACAAATTCCTACAAATCTACTAATTTATATCCAAACACATCATTTTTTCATACATACTAGAGTTTATATTTCTCTAGTATTTGCATTTTACAAATCCTAATCTCTAGAAATATACCAATTCTATCCTAAAAATTTGGTACATCAAGCCCTCAATGGTTGGAACTCCAATCGTAGGACAAAATGGTCAAACCGAGTCAACGTTTCCTGTTAGAAGCCGACCTTCCTAAAACCCTCTATATATACCACCGCCCTCACCGCAAAAATCACTCCCTCTCATTTCAAATTTTCCATTTCCCTCTTCTTCCCACCGCCTTCATCTGGCGAGTGGCGATCCAGGCGATCAGCTGATCCGCCGTTTCCGATCGTCGCCGGACGAGATCATCCCTGTGGGATTCGTCTTTCTGGTCAGTTCTCCTCTGTAATCACTTTTCGCACTCTTGCTTGCCCTGATTAGTGCAATAGGAAGAGATAAGTAGGTCCGATCATCATATTATTCTGGTTAAATCACAAATCGAGTTTGATTTGAGCTATTATTCGATCGATACAAGGATTTGATCAGTCTCTTTTGCTGGCGATGAATTTTTGTTGATTGCGATCTTCACTGATAATAAAATCTCTTTATATTTTTTGATCAAGAGATCACCCTGATCTGTATTTTCTCTCTCTAAGGTCAGATCTGCTATTCTGCTATGATCTGTCCCCTTTCCAAAGTCTAGGTTAGATTTGATGCTATTTGCTTGTTTCTAATTGTCTTTTCGGTTAAACTGTCTAGAAATGTAAATCTGTACTAGAATTGATGCTAAATGTCTGTATAATTCGACTTACATATGCTCTTACTCTTCTGTTCTTACCCTTCTTTATAATCGATTATTATTTTCTATGATCTGTCTTTTGTTTTTCAGGTCTGTAGATATAAAATTTACATATTCTTACACTTCTGTTATAACCTCTTACTTTTTATTCTTTTTTTTGAACTGTTCTGTCCTGATTTTCAGGTTTGTACAGATAGATTTGCTTAACATTGCAATGCAGAAACAAGGGCTGACCAGTATGAAGAGCTTAGGAAGCTTCAGATCCCTTAATGCATCTGGTTCTGGAGCTAGTAGGCCCTCTCTCACTCCAAATCCAAAGCCTGCCTTTGATTCAACTTCATATGAAAGCATTGCAAAGCTCAAGCTCACAGCAGGTATGCCATTTATTTCTTTTTAATATCTAATGGAATACTGTTTTAAACTTACTTCTGCTTTGCACTTTCGCTAGGTTAGTAATCATTTGCAAGTTGTAGATTTCTTTAGATTAAATTTGGAAATGTACCTCTGATTTACTTTTATTTTCTTTATGCTCGTAGAAAAATATGTAATTTACTGGTAAATCTACCTATTGTTGATGTTTTTTTTAAAACCTGGAAACTCCTCTGATTCTCAAAATCATTTTTGTGATGAATTATATATTTCATGTTTGTAATATTAGCCTGTTCTTGATTGAAACTGTCTTGATAGAGAAAGGAGTGTTTTCTCTGAACAGCATCTAGAAGTTTAGAAATAAGCAAATTTCAGTTTTACCCTCGTTCTTTGAGTAAATTCTTTGAAGAACCTGTTTCTTGTTTGAGGATTTAATGTGATAATAAAGAAATACTCCTTTCATTTCAGACATATTAGATGATAAGTTACAATTTATATGATTGTTTCCCCAAGCTACATATTCTTGCTGCCTGATTTATAGTATGCACCACACCAAATTTAACTACTGCTTTTTCATTTTTCTACCATCTCGTTCCATAAAAGTTAATGCAGTACTTTGGTTAAGAATAAATTGCTAAAATCAAGCTAAATGGGGCTTAATTGCACAATTGAGTTCTTAATGATGTTTAATTAGGGTATAGATGTGCAAAGTTCTGTAGTTGATAAATTAGTACCTTACTGTCTTCTCATACACATACTGGTGTCAATCTGCGATTTAAGGGTGCAGAATGGAATTGTGTCCAGTGTCAATGATAAACATGCAATGATGGAATTTTTTTTTTGAACGGGTGTTTTTTTTTTTTTTACTTTCGAGTTTTTTTATCACTATATACTGATTTAAACTTTGATATTGTTTGATTCAGAGCGGCTGGTTAAGGATCAAGCTTCCGTGAAAACTGATCTTGAAATGGCTGTAAGTATTTTCTTTAGAGAAATAAACTCATTTGTACCCCTATTGTGTGATATTTCCATTCCTTTTAGGGGCATACAAATATTTCTCATTTTTATACACGGTAAATTTGGGGCAAACAATCCTGTTTTTTGATATATAATTCTGCATGCTCATTTCTATACAGCATACAAAGCTAAAGAGGGCTGCAGAGCAGATACAAACGCTAGAAGTGAAACTGCAAGCTGCTGTGAATGAAAATGCGAAGCTGAAAGTAAAACAAACCGAGGATTCGAAGCTCTGGCTAGGGTTAGACTCCAAGGTTTCCTCTACAAACACTATGTGTGACCAGCTCATGGAAACCCTAAAGCAGCTAGTCTCTCAAACTTGCAAAGGTATTGTATTTCTCACTGTTTAATGATTTGATGGAAGTTTGGCTCAAATTGAGACTGAATTGCACGGAGTGACTACCTTGAATAGTACAATGTGTTAAAACATTTTTCTAATTAAGTCGAAATGCGTTGTCAACAGCTGAAGAAGATGAAAAGCAGTATGAAGAGAAGTTTGATCAGAATTCGAAAGCTATGGATGAGTTGAGCCACACTTTGAATGAATTATCTGGAAAGCTGGAACATTTGGAGGCTGAGATCAGTATTGGTATGTGTTTAATTCATTCATAAAATTTGTTATCACTTTTGATATTTTTATTCTAATCTTTGTTGTGTGGGGGCAAATATTTTGGGAATCAAGGCTGCATGAGCATTTCCACAGAACTGCATGCATGCATCATCACCCACTTGTTTGCAGTTGAACTACTGTTTTTTTTGTTTATTTGTTTGCCTTTTTATTTGATTATTTTGTGTGCAATTGTGCAATCAAGGTAACTCACAGTTACTTGGTTGGAAATTCAGGCCGATAAGAAATGTAATTGAGGCATAATTTCACAGTTGAGGATAAATGGATACAAAATTGGATATAGTTGAGGCTTAATTACACAATGCTAAACTTAAATTAATACTTGATTGAGCTTCATTTGTCCTTTTTTGCGTCTGTTTGGTGCAAGTACGTCCCAAAAATGAATCCTTCGCATTTATTACAGCTTCACACTCACTTGCATCTCTTTATAATTGATTACAATTTTAGGGTTTCTCTACTTTTACTTTTGTTTAGATGTACTTATTTATCAAGTTTTGCTTAGAGGTTAATAGTATTGAACCAGTGAGATAGTTCTTGACTGAATTGAAGGATGCTGTATAGGTTTCAGATTACATTTTAAAATGGAATTAATTTTGGGATTGTTTGTTTATGTTATCATCCTTTTTGCTAGTGAACCCTAGTTTATTTTTAACGAATAAAATATTCTATGATGCAGGTAGAAAAGAGACACTTAATTTGAAGTGTGAGAAGGAAGAGTTGGAGAAGGATTTGATGGAAAGACTCCAGCTTGCTAATACTTCCATTCAAGGAAAAGGTATAATTTTGGGTTGCTTATTTCTATTTGAAGTTTTGTGAGCATAGTTATAGCAGTTCTTTTTCAAAACCTGAAAATATCATTTAGACACCTGTAAAATGAGAATTATTATGCACGGCCCTCTAATAATAGGAACTCTCAAGCAGTCCCCTATTAAACATGAATAATATCTTCTACAGAAAGTGATATTTCTCACTCATATTTTAGTAGGGTATATGACATATCTTGTTTTGCAAGGGTATGCATGTTTTAATTTAGTGTGGGCATGTATCAATTTTTTCTATTTTTATAGCATGAACTTTTAGCCTTTGAAGTTATTTTTCCTTTCTCCTGTCTGTAGATTCTGATATAAAGCACTTGGAAGAAACAATAGAGAGAAACAAAGAAGAAATACAAACTCTCGACTCTCGGTTACAAACCATGGAAAAGGAACTGAAGCTAAAAGAGGACATTTCCACAAACCTACGAGCCAAGATAGAGAGTCTAGAGAGAGAAAAAAGCGAGTTATCCTCACAAAACGAAGCTCTTTGTCAGAAATTGGAGAAATCAGAGGCTGAGTATAGAGAATTGGAGAGGTCTCTTAAAACCCTACGAGGCCAAGTGATTCAACTGGAGATGGAAAATAGAGCTACAGAAGCACATGCTTCAACCCTTGTCAACTCTTACAACAAGTTTTATGAGTTGACCCAAGAGGAGAAGTGGTTGACTTCAGAAATAAATGGTGGAAAAATGGAAAACATGCGGAAAGCATATGTTCAGTCCACAGAAGAAAGAGAGGGGCTTCAGGTGGAAAATGAGGGGCTAAAGTGCAAAATTACTGAAATGGAGACGGCACATAAGATTTCTGTGGTGGAACGGGCAGAGGAGTGTAGATTGGTTGAAGAAAACTTGATGAAAATGTCATCTGATTCTGTAATTATGGGCAAACAAAAGGTTGAATTGGAGAAATTGAATTTAGAGTTACAAGAGAAGGTAAAAGAGTTGACTGATGCATCTGCCGTTGCGGACAGTGAAAAGGTATGTGGTTCTATCTCTTGTGTAGGCTTGCTTACACAATACTTATTTGGTAGTTATTTGCACAATCAAGGGAAACTTGAGCCTATGTTGGATAAGACTGAGTTAACTTGCAAAAAGTGCAGTTGTTACTTGAGCCCTGTATTTATGGGCCTCTCTACCTATACTATACTACATATTATTTCATTTGCAGTGCTTGACTAGTGTCTAACATGTGTAATTTTAATTGTTTTGCAGAAAGAGCTACTTCTCAGCATTTCAGGTTTGGAATCACAAATCCAAGAAAACCAAGAAAAGGTGCAGCGTATTCTAGAAGATAGGACAAAGGAGGAAGAGTCCTTTAACTGTGAGGTAACCAAGCGTGACAAACAATTGGAAGAATTGGAAAACGAGATGAACCAGCTGAAAATTGCCTTGGATGAAGAGAAACAGTTCAGAAGCGCCCTAATTGAGAAAGAGAGAGAGTTGGAGAGCCAAAAATCACAGGTATGTTTACATGTTAAATATATGCATGGAATTTTCGTAAGTAGAGAAAATTATGTTTTAAAATGTGTATGAAGATGTTATTGTATATTTTGTTTTCAGATCAAAGCATCACTTGATTCAACGGAATCCCAATTAAATGAGGCGAAAAGGCAATATGACAAGATGCTTGAGATCAAACAATTGGAGCTCTCTAAGCACTTAAAGGATCTCTGTCAGAAAAATGATCAGGTACTTTTTAGTCAAACCTTTCTTGGACCGTGTTCATACATACTTCATAGCTGTTGGAAAGTCCATTAAAGAAATGCGCTGAACTGTTACTGCATTGTATTGGCCTCTGTTCGGCCAATGGGCTTTTATTGAATTTAGGTTAGAATTAGAAATGTTAGAGCCTCAAGAAATCCTACCTATTTGTCCATGTTGAAACTCATTCACAAAAATTCCTGTAAATACTAAAAAGAGAAAAAAATGTATAGCTAGACAAATTCAATTAGAATTAAAAAAATTAGACATTCATGAGCACAAGCCCATAAAAACGCGCAAAGAAAGCTATGCAAAGTCCTGGTATTATACTTGTAGAATCCAGTGATATTAGTGCCTTGTCTAACTAGTATTGCAAGTCCCATACTAGTACAATTCATGACCAATATTTGATGATGACAGCAAATGTATTTGCTTATTTTCTTGTTTTTGTAGGCAATCAATGAAGTAAGGAAGAAATACGAATCAGAAAAGGTTGAAATTGTGAATACAGAAAAGGAAAAGGTATATATTTGCTTTCTTTTTATGTGAAAATTTTAATGGGGCCAATTTTATGCTTGTAAAACTTAAGAAATTAATCACATACCATGCACATCCATACAAAAAAAAGCACTGAAATAAGAGTAGGTTATAAGAAACAAAATAATCTCAATTCCTTTGTGTTCAGTTTTCTTCTCAAAATCCGAGCTAGATCATCTCACTAGGGACAGATAGGATCACTTATGAAGTAATTAATAGAGGGCCTGACTGGTACTTTTTGGTCTTAGGGCCATATGAAATATTTCTCATTTACCAGGTGGGTAAGGGAATACATGATATTTGGGTGTGTTAGGACACATGTAAACTTGGAAAAAAATATTTCTAATATCTCTGGTTATTATTTCTTTTTCTAAAATCTGTAGGCTCAGAAGCTCATAGCAGAATTAGAGAAAAAATATGAGGAGAAACTCACGAAAAACAAGCACGAATCTGAAGAGAGCTTGATGCGTATTAAGGAGGAAAATGTTGCAACGGTATGTTAGACTATCGACTATCGTGTGTATACCATTTTTTTGTTCTGTTTTTAAGGGTACCTTTTTCTGATTGTTATATTCATAATACAGAAGGATTATCATGCAGTTAGTTACCTTATGGAAAATTTTAGCATAAAAAGTAAAAACTACTCTATGGAACAATATCAGCTAGTATGAAGATATTTGAACCATAAGCTCTTTCTGTTGCGAGGTTGTTGTATACAAATGATATTTTTTGTGTATTATTCATATTTTATTATTTTGTATATTATACAGATAAGGAGACTAGAGAAGGAATTTAGCGAGAAGGAAATGCGCGTTCTTGCTCATCACAAGGAGGAATTGCACCGGTCTGAGCTCCATGCTGAAAATGAATTGAGAGAGGTACAAACATTATAACTTTTGTATCATTTTTATTTTATGGTTTTTTGCAAGAATCACAATTTTGCAAGGTGGTCCTTTATCACCACCAAAACAGTATTTGTGCAGTAATGTACCCAATTGCGATGAAAGTTAGCTTTCCTGACCCGTTTATGAAAAATTGCATCCCAAACCTTTTTTGTAAAGAGTAGATCATAATGATTTTGTTGTATTGCAACCAAGGACACAATAAGTAGTTTTGATTTTATCGGATATTTTGTGGTAAATTATGTTATTAAAATACTCATTTCTTTTGTTGATTCTCTTTCTCACTTGGGTCATGTTAATAAAAAAAATGCAGAGGCTTTCAGTTCTGAGGAAAGAGCACGAAATCCAAATGAAATCTTTGAAGATGCAACATGAGGATGACTGTAGAAAGCTCCAGGATGAGTTGGAGCTCCAGAAAAATAAGGTATTTCTTCCTAATTATGTTATGGATTTTTATATGGATTTTATCACTTGGAAATTTATGGTACCAGATTGTTGATGTTGCTAGTGATCTTTTTTCTTTTTTCTGTAAAAGTACTTTTGATGGAACATAATGTTATGGGCATAAACTAAGACAATTTGTTCAAGCGTAAAAAATAAACAGTAACAACCAAAATTAAAGAATGAACATAGATTGATTTTGTCTTTCTACTAGGCCTTAGCAGTTTGGTACTGAGATTTGAAATCATAATTTGAATTAAGGACCCATATCAGTCAGGAAAATAACCATATTTTGTGAGGTTTTTGGTCATATTAAGACAAATACCGCTGTTTCTTATCTGTAATTGATACATATGATGTATAAATGCATCCATGCATCTCTTTGTGTGTTTTTTGTATGTGCTTTTTTGTTAAAAACAAAATTAATTTTCCAAACCCTATTTAATTTGCTTCATGCAGGAGGAAAAGCAGAGAGCATTGCTACAATTGCAATGGAGAGTGATGGGTGAGAACCAACAAGGCGACCAAGAAGTCAACTCTAAGAAGGTTTTGTCCTGTTTTTTTTCTCTCATTTCTGTACTGTTTTGGTCTATATGTATGTACACACAGTACCTGCTCAAATTAGTTGGTGCCAGTTTCGTACCGCCTAGTCAAATTCAGTTTGTTTTGCTTTGTGTTGTTATAATTGTGCTCTTGTTTATTAATTGCTTGATTGAGGTTGGTTGAGAGAGCTCTTAAGGCTTTATACATGATGTAGTAAAAAAACATTAAAACAGAAGTTACTCAAAGTCTGTACCAATCCCTTATTTGTATCATATAATTCTGCTGAGTACTGGTACCATTATACAGTAGTGGAATTTCAGTTCTTGACTCATATAGGTGCTATTTCTTGGAGCACAAGTTTTCACTAGTCTCGTGAAGGAACTATTTTTGTTGTTTTAATTTTCTGTATGGTTTTATCTATAGGAATATTCTGTTTCTTCAAAGAGGAGAGAATCGTATGCTAGAAGGGAACTCCAGCATTCCATAATTAGTCCAGAACCAGAAAGGAAGGTAACAATACCGTCTCAAAATACAAATTTAATTTTTACAGTAAAAGTCCTCGTTCCTTTTGTAGCATTAAGGAATAAAAACATAATTGTGCCAGTTTCTGCGACTCAATATCAAACATGACATGGGAAAAAAATAGAAGATTGAATTTCAAAAGCAAAAATTGAAAACCGTATCCACCCCTTTTTCTCTCAGTTGCTCTGGCCAATCTAGAACTACATTGTTTATTTTGGAATTTGACCATTTTGATATGCCAATAGATCTGTTATATTAGTTTCATTCTCTTTATTCTTATTTTGATGATAGTATAGTTTATGCATTGTTGCTTTAGTAGTAGTTATTTATTTGTGCTTCATAATTTATATTAATAATAGTTTATCTACACGATCCGCTATAAAGTGCAGCGCCTGCTTGACCATATTAGCTATGAGAAAACTAATAAATTAATCCTTCTGTATTGTAGGATGTAAACCTTCAAGGCATATTAGAGTCGCCTATAGCCAGCATAATGAAGAAAGTTGACAAGAGAAGCCCCAAACAGAGAAAGGTATTACCTGAATCTTTAACTTGAACATTTTGGACAGTATTTGTTGGTAGTAATCACCACAAAAGTGGTACTGGTACAGTAAGGTAAAATGCATCCAAATTAACCATGGTTAGACATAAATTTTGTAATAAATTCAACATAAAAAAAATGTAGAAAATAGGAATGAGAAACCAAATTACTGGTGCATAAGTACTGGACTCAATCGGAACAATACTGAGAAAGTGAAAACTGTTATGAAATAGTCGTAGTTCCAATTTTGGTGCTGATATCTAATTAATTCTCTAATATATCTATCTTTATTCAGATGGAAAATCATGAGTATGTGGTTGAAGCAGGCACCACTCGTGTCTCAAAGCGCAGAAAGTCCAGGAACTCTTCCATGTTTGTGGTAAGTCATACTATTGCAGTAACTTTTTTTTGGTACCAGAGTCCTAGTATTTGTACTGCTCAATTTCTACTGATTTTACAACTTCTGTTCTTTTGTTTGCTAATTAAATAAACTAAGGGTAAACTATTGAGGATATGTAGGGTGAAATCAATCCTAAATGAGTCTTAGTTAGGCAGAATTTCACATTTTTGGGATGTTAGAATGGATAACCTGGGCAAGCTTAGTGGGAGTTTGTTTGTATCATTGAGGTTTAATTGTCGGTAGTTCTGCAAATAAACAAATTTGTTGATATTGATTGGTACTTAACTGTTCAACTGCCAACAAAAATATCTGCCAAAATTTTGACTTTCCTATCAAGATAGAAATCCTTGACATGCATTCATTATTTTGTTTTAGTTCTATTGATGTTGATCTATCACTGGTTTCATCATTACCAATGATGAATTACAATACTTATTTGCTTTTAAAACTTTAGGAGCCTAATGCAAATCAGAAGTCAACACTCAGCAAAACCCCTACTGCTTCAAAAGCCAGAAAGGTATGGTGTTAAAAACTATATGCATACTTATCAAGCTTAGCAATTTCTTCTGGTATACAAGTATTGGCAGTCGGCAATACAGTACCTGTACTGCAAACTGCAAAGCATTGATTTCGGTGTCCCGTTCTAATATTATTTGGGCATATCTTGATATTAAAATCTCAATTAATGTCTTACTCTTACTCATGTAAGCCAAAAACATAATAGAGCTAAAAGGGAAAATAATTTAATATTAGTTAGATCAACTGAATTTTAACTGGCCCAAGTTGGTAATGGTAAGGATTAAAATCAGTCTTTTTCTGAACCAGTTCTATTTTATAATTATATGGTAATTTACTTGTGTAGGCTCCACCAGTGGTAAGTGGGAACCACCCTCCTCGCACTGCGATAGGTGACTTGTTCTCTGAAGGCTCTTTGAATCCCTATGCTGATGACCCTTATGCATTTGACTAAATGGTAACTTTTATCTCATCTATTTGTCTCTTCACCTGTGTGTTTTGTTACCTGTACCTGCAATTTTACAATTAGGCAAAATTAAGCCCATCTAGGCCTCAACTAATGACGCAATAGGACTACATTAACACTTTAATTTGAAACTAAACCGCACTTCATCTAGTTTAGCCATTGGCTATTAAATGTGCTATTATCCTTGCTGATAAACTTTGACTCTGTTTTATCCTTGTTAAGCTGAACAAAACCCAAAAAGGAACGTAGATATTAGACTATTTGATACTGAACTTGTTGGTTTACTTATTCTGCATGGGAAAGGTCATTATCTTTTTTTCTGTTTATAGTAATCTTTCTCAGAAATTATTTTAATTCTAATGAATATCTATAAGTAACATCTTCTGTTATAATTTTAATTCAACCCCCTTTTTGATGGAAGTTGTTATTAAACAAATTATCATGTTTTCCCTGCAGGTTCACTAGGTTTGACTCCTTGTAGATATCATCTTACTAGGTAAGAGTACTTCTCAATCAAGATCGATACTTTTATTTACTTAATTGTTTATTTATGTATTTCTCTTACTTCCTTGTTCTGAGTATTATTGGAAAGAAAGGTTATGTTGAGGCTTAATTATGCTGAATTGAGCCAAATTGAGCTTCATTAGGAGGTTTAATTTGATCAATTGAGGTTAACCAAGAACTGGATTAAATTGGGCCTTAATTGCACAATTGAAGCTTAGGGGGTTTATTGCACAAGGGAGGCTTAATTCCACAATTAAGTCTCAAGTAGGGTCATTTTAGAAAAAAAATTCACTACTCTTTTTTCTACTAATTGTTACTATAACTTAGTAGTACCATTTTGGTGGCGTCCCATCCTATAAATATAGATGGAAATTGCCGGCCTTAGTTTCTGTAGATCTTGATGAAGTTAAATCAGCTTTCATAACTAACAAAAACAACTGTTTTCCAACTTAATGCAGGTCTCAGGTCTCAGCATCACGTGCCACAGGAATTCATATCAGTTTATTTTGCATCGTTATCGTAAATATTAAAAATATCCATTGCTTTATATAACAAAAATATTAATAATGTTGTCTGAAATATTGTCTTAGTTATTCATGTAGAACTTTATTTTCCTTTTTCTATAGAACAAGTATGTTGTAGTAATTCTGAAACTTGTATAAAAAAAATATAGATTGCAGTTATGGATTGCCTATCTCAAATGTTTCATGGAATGATAGATATTGGTTTGTTCACCCGAACTAAATAAAGTAAAACCTAATGAACCAAATTAAAACCAAATCTGCCACATTGAATTTTTGTATCAATTAGAAATTTACATATCGATCTGAATTTTAGTTCAGTTTTATTCGGTTCAGTACAAATGCAGTTGCAGAATTTTTACGCAAGTAAAGATATGGCAGTTTTTTCATGGAAGTACATGTAAGGTCAGTCTCATTTATTTTTTTTCTAGTGCTAGAAAAATGGATATAGATTTGTAATTTTTGTAAATTGCTACATGTAAGGTGATAAATATAATTAATGTTGTGAATGTGGTTGTGGGTTCAGCAGTACATTTGAAATGGGAAAATGTTCTACATGATTAATGAGACTTGATGGGAAGATATGTATACTTGCTGGAAATAAATCAAACTACGTTGTCATATATTCTGTTTAGATGACAGCATATAAAACTAAGCAAAATGAGGTCCATTGCCAAGTTGCAGCTTGCAATTATACTTACATTTTTATGTGTGGATTTATGTAATTAGAATACATAAACATGTATAATTGTATATCCGTAACGCAAAAAGTAAGACGTTGTATCCTTGGGGACGTTGTCATATATTCTTAGAAAATGCAAGTAAAGTTCTACTTGAATCGCATTAAAAGGCAGTCTGCTGGACATACTTTTATCAAGATAGAAACGATAGTCTACTAGTTTTCGCTAAAATAAGGAAAGTGACCAAGTACTGAAATTAATTAAATTAACGATCTCCAAAACATAAGATCTGTCAAGAGCCACCAAATCTCAACGTCAACCAGCACAACACGAATCATACATGAAATCATTTGTGCCAGACGCCAGTAACGAAGCCAAGACACCTCTCTTATACAAAGATTATAATAATTTCTTGGGAAATTTTTCAAAAAACCTCATAACTTTTCTCAATATTATCAAAACCCCTCTCAGTTTTAGATTTCTTCAAAAAAACCCTATTGAAGTGATTGAATTTTGTACCCCCCCTATGAGGGTTAATGTTAACTTCTCCATCCAACAATCTTTTTTTAGACCAAAATACCACCTCTTTAATTTTTTTTTTGTATTTTTTATCCAAATAAAAATAATAAATAAAAAAGAATTTATTTTTGTATTAAATTAAAATAAATGAATATTTAAGTATGAGTAAACTTATAATAAATAAAGTAATGATATACATAAAATAAAATAATAATTATCAAAAATATAAGAGATCAATATTTTATGTCATATAATATCATAAAAGAAAATTGTATTTTATATTAAACTAACATAAAATAAAATAAACTAATATATGGACAAATTAATGATATTTTATTGGTCTTCAAAATTTGGATGGAAAACTTAACTTTAACTCCATACGGGGTAACAAAATTCAATCACCTTTTTAGGGCCTGTTTGCTAGTGCAGTTTTGAGCAAGAGTTAGGAAGCCATAGTTGCAGGAAACTAATGTGTGAGCACTGAGCATCAGGAAGCTATGGTCGCAGGAAGTTGTGAAATACTTTATAAATTTATAATAAAAGGTGTTTGATGAAATCACATGAAGCTATGAATATAATATTGTTATTTTTAAATCTAGATGCTGAAATGAAAGTATTTTGTAAAGTCAATATGAAATTATGAGAAGATTATATTAATTATTATGATTTTATAGTATTTTATCAATGTAATTTTGATGAATTATGACACTTAAACTGGAATTTGAGTATTTTCTTTTTCTTTTATATCAATGGTGTGTGTAGTAGTGTGTTCATGAAATAATAGAAGTATCATTTTTCAAAATGTAGAAAGATTTCAAGTTCAATAAATCAAATATAAAAAAATTAACCAAAAAAAGAATTTTAATATTTTCCTATTTAGTTTTCTGAAAACTTGTGTGTCAAATTAATTTGGTTAAATCATTATAATATTAATATTTGTATGTTTATTTTATATAATATATTTTGAACATATCTCAAAATTTGTAATATTAATTTGTATATAATTTCTGCATTATAAACATAATTAACCTGAACAACTAAACTCCAATCTACGCAGGGACAGAGCTTGACAGTATTATTTGGGGGGGTCAAAAAGAATTTTTCCCATTGATTAACACTTAGTGACCAAAAACATAGAAATACATGTATTTTAAAAAGTTTTTCAGTAAAACACTACTAATTGTACGTATAATTTTTTTTTTTTTATGAACTTATACAACTATACTCCAAGTACGTGCAAACCGAAGTAACTCAAAATGATGATATTTTGTGGAAAAACGTAAAATATTAGTAAATAGACCAAAAAATCTGAACCAAATTTATATCTAAAAATACGCAATTTATATCAATACATAAATAAAAGGCATATAATTGTTAATATATCTATATTTTAACCCAGTTTGACAGGAAAATAAAAGGTTAAAAGTGGGGACCACGTAATATGTTATAACTTTCTCTCACCTATGGAAAAATTACCTCTGACCTCCGTTTTCAAAAACTGAGAAATTTGTTGGGTTTTTCTATGGTTTGCCCGTTTTGGTTGATTGGTTTGGGATGAAAAGTGAAGCATGAACGGCTGTTTTTACTTCCTACCAAATCCCTGGAATCCTGTCCAAAGCATGACCCAAACCCATCCGAAGAGGCCCTTAGGGTTTTTTTCGAGGGAATATACAAAGTTAGAGGTTTTTTTGATAATAATATTGAGACAAGATAGGGCTTTTGAAATAAAATTTTTAAAATAATTTATATAAAATATTGTTTATACAAATTCTTAATAAAATTCTTTCTTAATAAAATTATTTTAAAATTATTTTTTTAGGGCAAAAAAGATAATTTATTGTAATAATTGAATCCAATATTTTTTTTTGTTATGCATTTTTATGGGATAATAAAATCATATTACATATCACATTATCACCAAGTGGAGCTAGGGCACCGCTGGTCTGATATGTTTAGTTGCCCATTCTTTCACAGTTCTATTTTGTCAGCATGTGATTAAATTTTGTGAGATTCTTATATACCTTCTACAGTTTTGATTTTACATATTAAAGAAACTTTATCTACGAGACAATGTTTTTAAAAAAATATCTTATATTTTAAAAATAACAAAATTTAGAATTAAAATATATTAAAATTTTCAAAAAGATATAAATGTTTTATGGTTGTTTAATATTCTTTATTTTTTTGAAATAATAATAAGTGAAGAATGAATAAAATATTTGGTTATGTCTTCTAAAAATGATATACCTTTTGGAATATATTTCAGTTATATCTTTTAGAATAATCTTTATTTAATATATTTAAGATTTAAACGGACAACCAGAAATTCCAAATATTTGTAAGAGTTGTAATATATAAATATATTTGTATTTTTAAAATATAACAATGAATACATTATGATGTCATGTTTATTTAGATATGCAAAATGCTATGAAATAGAGTATACTAGTGGTCTACTGTTGCCTCCTTTTATGTATAAGGAGTATGGATTTCCAGCTTGTAGGTTGGCAGGAGTGAGTCCAATTGCTTCTTTTGATGAAATAGAAAAATGGTTACTCGGTTTGTATGAATTTGCATGGGGGAAGATGAATTCCTTTCTAGTGCTACTTTTTCTCTTGTAATAGAACCAGCCAAATTCTAGTGGCGTCAGCCTCCTTCTATCCATTTGACTTCTGTTTTTGTAATATTGTGGAGAGAATTTGCTGCAAGTTGTAGGAGACTGAGTCTTATGCTTGTTTTGGTGACCTTTGCTACTTTTTAAGACTGAGGTTTCGAAAAGTTGCGTGTAGAGATGAGAAAGAGTGCCAAGGATGCTTGTTTGAATTCAGTTTGCATGTGCTTAGAAGCCTGAATGGCTTCTTTGTCTAGTGTTTTTGATGCTGAGGCACCAAGATCTCTTTCGCCTTTCAAATCGCCAATTTTTGGCCGCTAGTGAAAGAGCAACGACTCTTTTTTAAAACTTCTAGTATATATATGCAATAATTTAATTAGTTTAAATTATGATGAAAAAAATTTCCAATTTTTTGTGCTTTCAAAAGGATAAATATGATTTTAATATTTTGAATATTGAATATTGAAAAAAAGACTGAACTTTATATGATAAATAGAAACCTTACGAAATTTTCTTTGCAAAATTTAGGGGTTTTTTAAATAACATGCAATACTTTAATTAGTTTAAATTAAGATGAAAAAATATTTCTAATTTTTTGTGCTTTCAAAAGGACAAGTATGATTTTAATAATTGAATTTCTAAATTTTGAATTTTTTTTTTAAGTTAATGTGATAAATAGAAGCCTTAGACCATTTTCTTTGCAAAATTTAGTTTTTTTTTTTTTTGCAATTTGCGCATATATAGGGATTTCTTACATAATTTTATTCTTGGGCCCAGCCCATTCTTATTGATTGATTGAAAAATTAGCTTCAAAAATTGAAGCAAACAATTGAGAGAGACAGAGTTCGATACTTGGTGGCCTGGACCACAATCCAGTGCTCACACCACTGCACCAACTATATTCTATTGATTCATGATATAAAATTAAATATAAGTAGTAAATGATGTGAGTGGATAGGTGTCACCAGGAGCTGAACCGTCCAAAATTATAATCTAGTAACAAAATGTGAAAAACCTAACAATCAGATATCCATGAGGATGTGATCGACCTTTATTGAAGAATGGATTTGAAAATGGAAATATGTAACGAGTGACTTACAAAATAATGAAATATACATAACTCATTACAAATTTTATGACTTCAGACTGTTACAGTGTTCTTTTTTTCTATTTTTGTCGGGGCCAGAAAGTCTATGAATCTTCCGGACTTTGAAACGCCGAGCTTTTTTATTTCATATTTTTAATTTTAATTTTTTAAACAATAAGGCTACGGTAACAAACACAAAAGCACTATCAGAAACAAACGGCCTATATAACTCTTCTCTCTCCTCCACGTCAGACCATGAAAATATAAGGGAACAAACAGATCAAATCAAATCTCTTTGTTTCATGATTTCGTTAGCAGAAAAAGGAAACTGCTGAATTGGTAACCGGATCCGATCCAATAAGGATTTATGGGATTTAGGGTTCAGAATTTGTAACTTTCTTTTCCCAGTTTTTATGGTTTAAGAATAAATTGGCTTTGTTTTATTTTTTGTGAATTTGTGTTTGTTAGGATGATGAGTATTCTTAAGTATGCATTAAGATAAGATTATACTGTATGAGTATGCATTATAACTTACATATATTTTAATTGAAAATAAATAATGAGTATGAATTTGTTTAGTATATTTTGTAAATTTCTTTTGCTTTATGAATGTGTTGGAGAAAATATGATATATCTATAAATATTTATGAAAATTTATGAGAAAATTGTAACAAAATCTAATAACTATTTATATAAGGAGAAAAAATCCAATTCAGCAGTTTTCTTTTTTCCCTAACGAAATCATTAAACAGAAAGATTTGATTTGGTTTGTATGTTTTCTTTTATTTTTATGGTCTGACGTGGAGGAGAGACAAGAGCCACGTAAGCCGTTTGTCTCTGGTAGTGCTTTTGTGTTTGTCACCGTAGAATTATTATTTTTTAAACACCCTTTTTTGTCTCTTAAAACTGTTAACAAATTCCGGTCTTCAAATACCAGGATTTTTAATCCTTCCAGCCTTTGAAATACTGGAAGTTGTTATTTTGGACATTTTTTTCGTAATCATGTGTATTCATGGTATTTAGTTTCAAAACATGTGCACATGTGAAAAGTTTCCTACTATTTTATTTTATTTTATATTATTTTTATATATATTATTTTTTTCCATTTTGTACATTATTTTTTATTTTTATACACTCTTTTTAAACAAAAAGAATTATATATTTTTTTGAAAAATAGGGCCGTTGCTTTGCATGACAGTAAACCCTTCATCTAGCATCATATCTCTGTTTCAAAATCGGATTTTATATACACACAACTCTCAGTTTCTCCACCAAGTTTATGGTCAACTCCCTTATAATATGGTTTATTTATATTATTTTTTTATTTTTAATAATCATATAATATTTTAAAATAATACATATAATTAAAATTTCAATAACCATTAATTTATAATAATCACTTATATAAATGACCACCTCAAAAAAAAAATCAAATAGCAATACTCATATTCTTGCTGGAGAAATTAAGAGCTACTTATATTTTCTCTTTCAAAATATACCAAAATGTCCATATATTTACTCCCTACTAGGTATTATCCTCGCTCCGCTTCGGGGATGTATTTTTTCTAATAAAGATAAATTAATATATTTAAAGAAAAAAAAATGATGTAACTCTCGCTCCACTTCGGGGGTATATTTTTCTAATAAGAATAAATTGATATTTTTAAAGCAAAAAAAAAGGTACAAATCCTTGTTCCGCTTCGGGGATGTATTTTCCTAATAAAGATAAATTGATATTTTTAAAGCAAAAAAATTGATTTAAATTTTTTAAAGGGATAATATGAAATATTAAAAAAAAAATTATATATAATTAATATTTTTTTGTGAGATAGAATTTGGAGCAACATAACAAATCTCTTGTACAATTGGAAATAACTTGGATCTACCTAACAAATCTCACCCCAAAAGAAGACACTTAACTTTATAAAAAATAACAATTGTGCCACTCTCTTTTAATGCAGAGTAGTTTATGACATGTATGGTAATAAAACTAAAGTTTGAGGGTATTTTTTAAAAGAAAATTGATGCCACAATAAATCTGTAAAATAAATTATTATATAGCGAATTGTGTATTGATTGTTATGTTTATTTGAAAATAACCCGCTATATATTTGAAAGTATAATAACTCGCCAAAGAAGATTCCATCAAATAACACGTGTCACATGGAGATAGAAAATTACCTTCCTTGTATTCTTTTAAGAATTAGGCTACTACTGTGATTTCACCCAAATCAAGCTCCACAGAAACAACAATTGATGAACTAAAGAACACAACAAAAGTTAACTAGACCCATCAACTTGGAAAGAAGTTAAAAAAGAAAATAGAAACAAACAGAAATTGATACAATCAGGGAAGATGGGCAAGGCTACAAAACTCCAAACACCCCATGTGATCTCTTACCCCTTAATCGGCCTTATTGCTCAGGACCAAGGGTTAATTATTTTTCTTCTTATCTCTTACTCCTTGCTTCGTCTGTTGCTGTCACGTCCCCTCTGCCCCCTCAAATGTTCCTTTCATTCCATTCCTCTTAGCTTAATATGCTTCATTAGTTTCTAGTTCGTTTTCTTCCCTTTCTCTCTTCCATGTTTTTTATTTTGGTTCCATATATTCTCTCTTTTTTTCCCTCTAAACTGAAGTTCAAGCTCTCTTAATCTTGTAACTTGGGCAAAGTTGCATACTCTAGCAAGGACAAGCATTTCGACTCAATTGCTTTAGTGCTAGGATATTTAGTCTGCCGTTCTTAAGGTACTAACCATATGTTCAATGTTTTCCTCTAGTTGCTTGAACTTTTAGTCCAAATTTCATTTTCCCAATGCTCTAATTATTTTACAATCTTTTTGAAGTTCGAGATTTTGCATCCATTTAAAATGTGGGATAGTGAGAGTGAGAGCCATGGAAGAGAGCACAGGATGGGCTCTCTCGAGATTGAACGACATGACCTTAAAAATGACGCTTTTGTGTGTCGTGACCAGTCATGGTACGTGAAGTGAATTTAGTGAACTAATTGAAGTAAATTATTACATTCTAATTTTGCTTGTTGTAGTGATGGATCTTGACAAAAAAAAAATTGAAGGAGTCCGTAATGAAAAGTAGATCAAAAATCTAAGCGTATTGTATATTTAGCTTCCATCAATACAAAATACTATAATATGACCATATATATATATATATATATATATATATATATATATATATATATAGGGACAACCCCTAGTCCCTATATTTCTACTAGGTTTGCGCTGCCTACTTATTTCTTCTTTTTTAATGTATACTCTTTATTTATTCATAGTGAGTATTTAATTGAATTAATGTGATTTTTTGTTTTTTCATGTTCAATTTTGAAGGTATGTATCGAGTGATATTCCAATTGATTTGCTCGTTAAAGTTGGGGAGATTAGCTTCCACCTTCATAAGGTATGCATTCCCCGGTCCAAAAAGAACTTTTGAGTTAAAAGTACAACAAAACAACATGCAAAAAAGTTCATTCCAAATAAAAAACAAATTAATTATTTTGTAACTATTTCACTTTCGTACTCTATCAAATATCATTGAAATAAAATAAAATGGACTTTCTTCCACTCGTTCATTATTTGACGTGTTACTAACATCTACGACTCTGTTCCCTATCAATGGCGTAATGTGCAGCTTGTCGCCTTATCTCTTAGTATGTATAATTGGCACCATCATCTATCAGAATCTGTTCAAGTAATTTGTTCCATCAGTTAAATTTAGCAATAATGCAGCTCAGGACGTGCTTACTGTACTCAGGCGTCTATTATTAGGAAAATGACGCGTCATATATATATATATATATATATATATATATATATATATATATAACACAGTTTCATATATACCCCTGCAAAATCTTAAAATATATCATGCATATACCCAACAAAACATAAAAAATATCATGTATGCGTATTACCTCTTTTTTATAACTTCAAACAAATCCTTAATTGGTCTTTTTTTGATATCTTTTAATTACACATGAATAATTGCGAATGAGGAGCACTTTATGCATTCTTTTGAAAGCAAATAAATGAGGAATGACATTAGTAATGTTTTTCATATTTTGTTGCAAGCGATCGCTTACTCAATGGTAAAATCATTAAATGGATTTGGAAGACCTGGGTTCAATTCTCACTTAACTCAAAAAAAAAATGTTTTTCATATTAGGGTATCCATGCTATTTCAAGTTTTTGAGGGGCATGAGGATATTTTGAGGTTTTGTAGGGGTATAAATATGAATAATAATATAATAATATTTTTGAAACAAATCAATTCAACTCAAATATGGCCGGGTATATATGTGGTGTAAAAAGGTATATATCCGGTGTAAAAGCAATAAATAAAATATGAAAAATAGTAAAAGCACCAAAGTAGCGTATATAAATGTCACCAAACAGAGTACAAAGGGTATAAAAAATGTATGCAAAATATCAAAAAGAGTACAAGGGAGATTCTTGAAAATCCTGCTATTTTTGCTGAATATTTAAAAGACATTTTCTACAGTGCCCCCTAAATACCCCCCATTTCCCTTGATGTGATAAGTAAATTTGTCTTTTAGTGGTAAGTGGGCCTCACAAATATAAAAAAATAGTTTTTGTAGGGCTCACTTATTACTAAAAGACAAATTTGCTTACCACATCAAGGGGAATGAGGGGCATTTGGGAGGCGTGGTAGAGATTTTCTATTTAAAAATAACCCCTCAAATAAATAAGTAACTAAATAATAAATAAATTTCTAAACCCTAATTAAATAAATTATCCTAATAAATCCTAAAAGTAAATGAATTATACTAAATCGAAACCCTACATGCTACATCCAAAATAAATTACACTAAATCCTTAAGTTAAAAACAATTCCTCAATAAATCATCATGAACGGTTCCGATCGTTCATTTGAATGTTAGAACATATCTTTTTGGTTAATGACATCAACACCTTGGCACCATATATATATATATATATATATATATATATATATATATATATATATTATATTATATTATATGATATGATATGATATGATATGATATGATATTATATTATATTATATTATATTATATTATATTATATTATATTATATTATATTATATTATATTATATTATATTATATTATATTATATTATATTATATTATATTATATTATATTATATTATATTATATTATATTATATTATATTATATTATATTATATTATATTATATTATATTATATTATATTATATTATATTATATTATATTATATTATATTATATTATATTATATTATATTATATTATATTATATTATATTATATTATATTATATTATATTATATTATATTATATTATATTATATTATATTATATTATATTATATTATATTATATTATATTATATTATATTATATTATATTATATTATATTATATTATATTATATTATATTATATAATATATAATGGGTTCTTTTGATAACATGTTTATTTGGACAACGGTGACAACATTAGTTCTAAAAAGTTATAATTAAAATTTCAAACGTACGGATGAAATATATATGTTTTGAATACAGTGTGGATCAATTTTCAAAAGAATTAGAGAATTTTATCATTATCATTAAATATCATCAAAATATGTATAAATATTTGTAACATACTTCTACAAATATAAAAATATATTTTCATGATACATGATGATGATATATTTCTCCGATTTTTTAGAAAATTGATCCACAAAATAATTAATATATATATATATATATATATATATATATATATATATATATATAATCCATCTTATATACTAAAAATCTCATTATATAATTTTAATATCTAAATATACGTTGTTTACAAAAATGTCTCTTATATATTTATTTTTTTTCATATATTTTCATACATAGTTCATCTTCATACCTTCGTATGTAATCGGAAGAACAAATTAAATCAGAATAATACCGATATGGAGGTCAAAAATAAAAATAAATTTCAAACAAAATTATAAAGGTTTTGGTAGAAGAAATACACCATTATTAAGAATCACCATTTAAAAAAATTATGTGTTTTGAGGAGTGAACTATTTATTTTCTTTGTAATATGATATTTCGAAACCATTATTACATAAGTGTCTCTTATATAATTTCTTTTTCCATATATTTTCTACATAATCCATCTTCATACCTAAGCGAAAGAACATATTAAACCGAAATAATACCAATACGGAGTTTAAAATAAAAGAATTCAAACGAAATTATATATGGAAGTTATAGTATGAGAATACAATATTTCATTAAAACTCACTATTTCTAAAATAAAAGAAAAAGTATGCGTTTTGATGAGAGAATTCTTCATCTTCTCTTTAAATTAATATTTAGACATAGATAATCCCAAATGACAAACAATTATGAGGAATCAGTTTAACATGAATCAAGTGAATGAAAACAAGCCGCAATAAAAGATGATGTGCATTCTAGAAATCCATAAAAGTACTTGTAAAATTACAACACACATATAAGTTTACAAAATGATTTTAGCCACAAAAATATCATTGCCAATCAATGATTTAGATTTGTCCATACCATATGATTTATTGTTGAGATAATTTAGATAATATGACACAATGAGAATGCTGAAAGATAGATGAAGTTAATTATTCAACTTCATTTTTTAAGATGAGTCATCTGCTTCCAAAAAAGTAATTCATTTTTTTAAGATGGATCATGCTAATCTAAAAAAAAAAGAAGATGAATCATTCCATTAGTCTGCTTCCACAAAAATTAATGCACATTAATACTTTAGATACTATATAATATATATGTACTTTGTTTTATGAAAATACAGACTCTAAACTAATTATTCTCCCAACAATTAAGTAATGCTGATAATGGATGGGTTCATGACATTTAATGAAAAGCACGAACTTAAATCATGGTTGATACAAAAAGGTAATTAATGTAACAATAAGTTTGTAACTATGTAACTTCTTACTATAGGCAGAGACGAATGCATGGTTGTACACAAAATTCTCTACAAACACAATAGGCACATGCTATATTTTTCCTTTGGTACTCTTTTTTATGTAAATGTTGTTCTAATATAATCTCAACTATGCATCTTATAGTACCCTATACTTTCTCGGAGCGGACGATTGAACCGGATGATATATGAGACTTCACGAGAATCTGAGCCAACTATAGTCGAGTTGGACGACTTGCCAGGGGGGGCAGAGTCTTTTGAGTTGGCAGCCAAATTCTGCTATGGCATAGCAGTTGATCTAACGGCTGGCAACATTTCAGGCCTGCGCTGCACGGCTGAATACCTCGAAATGACTGAAGATTTGGAGGAAGGAAATTTAATTTTCAAGACAGAGGCATTTCTAAGCTATGTTGTTTTGTCATCATGGAGGGATTCAATTATTGTTTTGAAGAGTTGTGAGGGGCTGTCACCATGGGCTGAAAACTTGCAAATCGTGAGGAGGTGTAGCGAGTCGATCGCCTGGAAAGCATGTGCGAACCCGAGAGGGATCCGGTGGGCCTACACTGGCCGGCCTAGCCCCAAGTGGAATTCAGATTCCAAAGAGTCTAGCCCCAGTAGAGCCCAGCCCGTGCCGCCTGACTGGTGGTTTGAAGATGTGTCGATTCTACGCATTGATCACTTCGTGCGGGTAAGGAATAAATACTAAGCTTTAAGTTAACAGTAATAGTCTAGCCAGTCATTG
Source organism: Juncus effusus (assembly GCA_027726005.1). NCBI lineage: Eukaryota > Viridiplantae > Streptophyta > Magnoliopsida > Poales > Juncaceae > Juncus > Juncus effusus. The sequence goes on from CM050898.1 coordinate 6,341,544, forward strand.
TTCAAAATACTTTGACGAGCGCCATCTTAGCTTTGTGAATGACAAATTTTTTTTTGTCATTCAAGAAATTCAGTACAATATAAATCTCAGTCAAGCCTCTACTATCATTTTTTCCAAATATAAATAGTAAAGCCTCATGGGAGTCCGAAAATAGTTCAAAATCATTTATGGAATGCAAAACATTTCATGTTCAACTAAAGAGTTAATGGGATTTCTCGAGGAAAGAACGGTTTAGAACAGGGTTTCTACCTTCTAGAATATCCAGAAGTCAAGAAATTTTTATAGAAATGATATATGCTAGGAAATTCTTTAAAGATTTTAATATAATAAATTTCCCCTTTTGCAAAGTTATGCCAAATATCGTTTTTAATACGACTTTCTTTTCACAGGTAGTGACGGCGATTAAGGTAAAAGGGATGCGGTTCGAACTAATTGGTGCAGCAATAATGCAGTACGGATCAAAATGGCTGCCTGGTCTAAAAGACAAGTCGGCTCAAATAGCTGAGGAGGGGTGGAGCCAAGGTGCCGGTTTGCACATGATCATAGCCAGTAGTGGTGTCAAGGAGGATCTTACTGGGAACGAAATCAGAGAGCAAAGGATGGTTATTGAGAGTTTGATCAGCATTATCCCACCACAGAAGGATTGTGTTTCTTGTAACTTCTTGTTGAGACTTCTAAGACTTGCCAACTTACTCAAGGTAAAAAAAACAAGTATTATTTTGGATACAAACTTGAGACTAGTGTATGCAAACAGACTTCATCACTCATCAGTGCGCTCCTATCCTGACTGTTATAATTGAATAAAACACAATATCTGAACATGAAATGGATCTTTCTCTGCTTGCAAAGTAATAATGGTGACTAATGGTTCACAGGCTCAATACATTAATTTTAAGACACAATAACAATATATTGAAACAGAACACAACAGTAATGAATAAATTGGGAATATGACACACAAATATCTTCAAATAGGTTGCACCAGCACTCGTGACGGAGCTCGAGAAACGTGTAGGCATGCAATTGGAGCAGGCGGCCCTTCCGGACTTGTTGATCCCATCATTCAACCGTTGTGAAACGACATATGATGTGGACCTGGTTCAGAGGCTAGTCGAGCATTTCCTGGTACAAGAGCAAACAGAAGCCAGTAGTAGCCCTGGCCGTGGAGAGCCCTCACATGATGTTAACAGGATTTCTTCAGGGCCGAATGCAAAGATTAGAGTTGCACGTTTGATCGATAGCTATTTGACTGAGGTGTCAAGGGACCGGAATCTGTCACTAACCAAGTTCCAGGTTCTAGCGGAGGCGCTTCCTGAGTCAACCCGGAGCTGTGATGACGGATTGTATAGAGCAGTGGATTCTTACCTCAAGGTTGTTTTTTTGTCATTTTCTTTACATGTAGAAATTCCATGTGTCTGCCGTGCATAATCACAAAAAATTACTCAAACGAAATTAAAAAATATTGTGTCTACCGGTTGAAGCAAGCGAAATATCCTCTTATGGAGTATATATTTCAATTTTTCGATGTATTCCCCTTTCAACTCATACAGGGAGAATGAGGAAAACCAAGCTGTCTTTGTATGTTTAAAAATAAAATGAATTAACATGAGATATATTTGTAAAATAATGCATCATATTTTCTTAATTTTGAACGAATATATGAGATACTTTTCGTATTCAGGGAGACTATTGAATTTTTTTATACAGTTTTCTACCTCAAATCCAGTTCAATTTTCAACTTTTATCCCCTAAACCAACTTCTCCTTCAAATTTTGAAGCTAGTCCAAGCATAATTTTTATGTGTACCAGTCCAGCTTTTTGCTCAAGCCGTACTGTCCATCTCTTGTAGGCACATCCAATGTTAACAGAACATGAGAGAAAGCGGCTGTGCCGGGTAATGGACTGCCAGAAGCTCTCTATTGATGCATGCATGCATGCTGCTCAGAACGAGCGCCTTCCCCTCCGTGTCGTCGTCCAGGTCATCTCTCTTCCAAATTTAAGTTTGTCCAAATATTTCTAGGTTCGGAAAGGATTTTTTTAGGGATTAGGATTTTCATTATTTTGGATCAAGATCACTCATTGATCATAACATAGAATTATCATGTGAAAAATATTTTTAAGAAAAAATGAATGATAAAAATGTTTCATGACTTGAGAATATTATTGTATAATTTACAAATATAAACTCTTAAAATGAATTAATAGGGACTATTAAGAAATCTTAAAACTGATAAATACATAAACTAAAATTATTTAAACTTCTATAGGTCCTTTTCTCGGAGCAAGTCAAGATCAGCAATGCTCTTGCAAATTCCACTTACAAGCCGCCCGGCGAACCCCATTTCCAGCAACTCAACTTCCCAAATACAACTCGGAGACAACTCTTGGAAGGCACTCCACAGTCATTTCAGGAGGGTTGGGTGGCTGCAAAGAAGGATATCAACACTCTCAAGTTCGAACTTGAAAGCATGAAAGCCAAGTACTTGGAGCTACAAAACGACATGGACACACTGCAAAAGCAATTCGAGAAAATGACTGCTGGAAATTCTGCTTCCACCAAACCGGGTAAACAACAGATGGGGTTGGCATGGACGAGTGGATGGCGAAAGTTGAGTAAATTGACCAAGATGAACAATACTGATGCACAAGAGTTGGGTGGTAACGCAGTTCCATCAGAGCAAGGAAGGAAAGGACCGAGAAGGTGGAGGAACTCTATATCTTGAGTTATATTTAAAATATATCCAAAATTGATGGAAAACTTGTTAGCTATTATAATTTTGCCCTACATGGGACTTTTAACTTCTTGATTAACTGTTATATGAAACATGGGATTTCTGAACTTTCAACTACTATATACTTGTCCTTGACATGACAATTTCTTTTTGATGTTCAATCTATTGGATTGAGAGACTTTACTAAATAATTGCATTTGTCGGGGTTTACATCCATGATCTATTGTTTCATGTGCAAGTGCTTTATCCAACCGGACTATAGGGCATTTGCCCTCGACATGACATTTGGATTGGAATTATGTTTTTAGTTTCAAAACTGATGATAGTTTCATTTGGAGTCGATTATAGAAGTATATTAATGAATTTGCCATTATTAGATTTAAAAGATTATGTGGTACTTTTTTTTATCAGGGCAACTGTTATATATGACACTAAATCTCTCAATAATCTATTTTCTTTTTGGTATTGTTGTTTTGAAAATATTTTGGCTATGAAAATAAATATTTAGAGAATATTTAGACAATGGAAGGAGGTGAATTATTTTCACCCTTGCATTGTATATTAGATAATTGTGTCTTTAATTTAGGCAACTTATTTTGGTAATTAGTCATGACTCTCTACTATATAAAAAGGCCTAAAAGTATTGTAATAGTACCGTAATTCTTACAACGTAGTCTCTCAATTGATTATATGATTTCTTTCTTTTTCTCTTTATTATTTCTCTCATGAGTTTTCTTTTTCTACATCAATATTCTCCCTATTACCCTAACAAATTGGTATCGAAGCTAGGTTACGACAATCTTTGTGCTTCCGCAAGTCAAGAATACCGCCTTGTATTATCATGAATTCAAATGCGGTTATGTCGACCAAATTCGATATTGAGAAATATGATGGCACAACAAGTTTCGCACTATGGCAGGTGTGGGTGAAGGTCATATTATCGAATCAATGTGTGAAGGCCGTCATTTTTGGGCGACCGAAGGAGATGAAACGCGAAGTTGGGGGAGATGATGGAAGATAGAACCGTCTTGATAATTCAGTTATATTCGAGTAAATTGACTCTTCAAGATACTACAACCTTCGGCGCGTGAAAGAAGTTAGAAGACATCTATATGCAGAAAACGGTTATCAACCGGTTATGTTTGAAGCAAAGATTCCACCTTTTGAAGATGACAGGAGGTATGTCCGTTAACGTCCATGTTTTGGAATATATCAATTTCTTTAATAACGGGGAGACAATCGATAATAAGATGGACAAAGAGGATAAAATCGTGGTGTTCCACCACACCAGGAGCTCCACCGCATGGTTTTCCTCATACCTACAAGAGCCTATGGTATGCCATCCTCAAGCATCGTTCGCCAGTGGTTCCACGTCCACTTTGGAGGTCACTTCAACGCATATATAGCTATTCCATACGTAGATAATATCATTCTCATGGTTCTCTCTCACCAGATCTCACTAGAGTAAGTAACAACCACGCGACTACTCTGAGAAGTGCTTCTAGGACTGACTCCAAGATGGTGGCACGATGTCTCACCGCATGACAGATTCCCACATATGTGGAGAGTACACTTAGAGCTTCAAAATTCCCCCTTGCATTATTGGGACATTTTATACTTTTGCATGGCAATCTCCACATTTGGGGTTCTCATTAGAGTGAATGAATGTAACATCAACGGAACCGACAAGATACTCTTGCATTGTGAGGTTCTTACTCCGGCCATACGGCTCATTCCGCCAGGCATAAGAATTTGCCATGGATGGACTTGGACATTGTGCAGAATTTTCACACGACATATAGGTGAAATATTCGAACCAGAGGATGGCCCACCATCGTAGCCATACATCGGCGAGCGATTCTACTTCAACCCGGCACACAGCCATCTACACCCCCACCGTTGCCACTAGACCCTCCGGGAAACAACGCCACCCCAACTCCAGCTCCTTGGGGCCCGGACTCAGACCTAGATGAACCAGCCGACAAGGACTGCATGTACGAGCTAGAGGAAGAAAATGTGCTAGAAATTACACTGCCGGAACTAACCACGGCAGCACAAAAGCCGAGCAGCACCGTCCTCAAAACCCTAGAAGCAAAAACATGTGAGGAAGAAGAGAAGAAAACGGTCCACGGTACACCAAAGTTCAAACCATCTCAAAACCCTAGAAATTATACATGGTCTACAACTCCTACTCTTACACCAGGTCCATTCACACAACCCAACAATATCATGAATGACCAACATGAAGAGTGCAACCTCGAAATGGCAATATAACAGGACACGCCGCCCAAGCCTCCAACAAGGACCCTATTCCATGCAATAAGTGAGCTAGTACTTCATATGAGGTACAAAAAGAACTTTCCTTATCTTAAACCATGGCACTTCTTCACCAATCTAAGCTGTACATGTGGCTGATCCATACGCCAAAAAAAATCCACGCCACACATCCATTCAAAAGTGCTCTGCAATTTAAACAGCCTATTAGCTGCACTGCTCATCAACCCAACTTGAAATATTAATATTTACCTGACCACATCAAACCGTGATCCGACTATACATCAGAGGCCCACATCCCTAGACCAAAAAACAAACGTAACCCTAGCCACACCCGACCCTACAATTCACGTCGCCACAGACTATCCGAACCAATCCCTCCCTACACAACACAAAAGATCACATGACCTTCCATACAACAATCTGATTCACCTACTTAAACCATCTGAACCCCTCTCTCAAGTATATGCATACTGCCCTCCAACCAAAATATCCCCTTACAAATACAACCAAAGTCAACAAAGCAAATATCCACCCCCACCTGAAAGCAACAACTATAAAGCCATCTATCTACACCCCCATAACCCCCAATGCACACTCATACAACTATCCACAACTAGAGACACCAACATGGCCTTATCTAGCTCCAAACAACAATACAAAAATATCACTGAAGCTGATTAGCTACTCTTCAACGTCTCGCCGGCATCCACCTCAACCCGTCCAAGACTCAAGCGAAGGTGGCTCTAGAAAAGGAATGTATTAAAATAAAAGATTGGAACAAGAGTATGGCACTCCGAGTTATAACTACTAAACCCGTCTATGAAACAAACGTAGCTACCGCCCTCATCAAAGCATGACGTGCATCACCGAACACGTGCATCTCTCACGTTGGAGGAGGATTTTATTGCGTCGACTTTGAGGATGAAGAGGAGCTCAACATTGTCATGAAGAGGGGACCATGGGCTTATCGGCAAGATCTAATAGTCATGACACGCGTAAAGAAGGCCGAGGAGTTCAACATACAACACCATAACTCGGTGAAAGTGTGGATCCAAATCCACAAAATCTCTCTGGAAACAGTGCAGGAAAACGACATCACAAAGCTGACCGAAGTACTTGGATGCCCTATCTCTCAACAGTGGGAAATAGCTATAACCGTATGAATTTTTATAAAATGCGTATTCTATTATCCCTAGACAAGCCGATTAAGGACAAAATAATCCTAGAATTACCGTCCGACAAATGTCAACCCATCTACAACTCATACCACGTTTACGCACTTCCTATGGTATGGTTGGACATGCACACACAAACTGTCATGACCTCAACCGACTAGCAAAACTCAAGGACAGCCCCTTAGCACAAGAACTCATCACAAAACGACTAGCGAAATGGATCTATTTCGCGGTCTACATGCTGCGACACCAGGAAAACAATGACGGTCAACAAACCATTAAAATCCGGCAAAAGAGAACACGTATTGAGATGGACAGAGACACCACCCTCTTGAAGGATCTACACATCACATGGCAGCCAACCGACGGGACCAATGTTGTACCGCCCCAGGAAGTGTCAACCGAGTACCAAGACCTAGAAGAAAACATCTCAAAGCTACCTTTACAAGTTAAACGTAGCAAGACAGCGGACACAGACCCGTCACTAGTCCAATGAATACCTTATCATGGAATTGTTAAGGGAGTGGAGGCCGCGTGACAATCTAAACACTAAACCCTTACCTCCACAGCTCTAATTCTATTGTAGCTTTTATTTCCGAAACTCGATGTAATAAAGCCAAGTCAATAAGGAAGCTTCCGCTTCTAAACTCTTTTATCGTTTCCTCGGAGAGGGGGGGGGGGGGGGGGGGGAGGGGGGACAAAAGCAGCGGCTTATGGTTGCTATGGGAAGCTTCCGCTTCTAAACTCTTTTATCGTTCCCTCGGGGGGGTGGGGGGGCCGCAAAAGGAGCGGCTTATGGCTACTATGGGAAGCTTCCGCTTCTAAACTCTTTTGTCGTTCCCTCGCGCAGGGGGGGGGGGGAGGAGGGCAAAAGCGGTGGCCTATGGCTGCTATGGGAGGATAAAGTAGATGTAAAAATCACAAAATCATCCAAGTACTTCATCTTTGTGAATGTTGTTGTTCAGTTGAGACCTATAGGGGGGTTTAAAAGGCCTAAAGTGCGGAAACGTGAATATTTGTATTTTTAGGGTTTTAAATTTTTATTGTTTTTAGACTTTAGTTGATAGTTGTTTGAATACTAATTGATAAAGAAAGATAAATAAATAAGAAATTAAAGTAAATATAAAAAGTACAGAGATACCGAACACACGATCTGATGACGGAGTTCGGCGAGGTGATTGCGTTAGCCTTAATCACCCGTTTACTCACTAGCGGTCCCTACCGCGTTCACGAGTTGCCTACTCTCCGGGACTTGCCTTGCGGCTCCGTTTATCACTAACAAACAAGATCGTACAAGACCTCTAACCACCGTCGCCTTACAACAACCTCTTGACGGCCGGTGAAACAATAACTTACAAACTCGATCTCTTGAAACTTCAACAAACCAACGAGCAACACGCTCAAAAACTCCACTAATCTCACTTTAAGATTTGGAGCAAATTAACAGTATTAAGAGAGGAGTGTTTCTGCTTTTTGTATTTCGAAATCGTTAAGAAAACTGAGAGAGGCGGCTCCACTTTATAAAGGAGGAAGGGAGCAGCCCTAGAAAAGGAAAACTGCGCAGTTCCGTTGACAACGGACCTTGTCCGTTGCCAACGGACTGACAAAAACGGAAGGCAATCAAGGAAGATTTTAAACCAAACGGCTAAATTCCTACAGTTCCGTTGGCAACGGAAAAGTTCCGTTCCCAACGGACTGTATACAATTTCAGCCAAAACAAAGTCAGGACGAAAGATTGCTCAACGAAGAATTCCGTTGCCAACACAGTGGTCCGTTGGGAACGGACTACTTCCGTTGACAACGGAACTGGCCAGAAAAAGGCAAATTGCAGATTATACTCCCATTTTAATAAAAAATTAAATTGCCTATCAAAAAGAAAAAGAAACACACACGAAGACTAAGAAGTTTGCTCCCACGCCTTGAGATACTCTCTTGAAATCCTTTGCCTGCGTGACGGCTTCTTGTTCTTTTGAGATAGGTAGTATGCGACCGAGACATTTCCGAGAACTTGATCGTGCGATATCTAGCTCAAGACATTCTCACACAAATATATTAGTAGCTCAGAATAGTTTTAAATATCATCAAACTGAGGACAACAAAAGTCACTGATCCTATATCCCATCTTGATGATAGGCGGGATATATGGGGACCCACACAAAACCCTAAACCCTCGCATTTGGACCTAAATTAAAACATATATCAACTCCACAAACCACTCATATGCTTGTTAGGTGACTTTAATGCCATAACATCGCTCCAATAAAAGGACGGGGGCGTGAGGAAAATGAACGCGAACAACAAAGGCTTCTCGAATTCATCCATGAAAATAACTTTATAGATCTTGGGCACCATGGGCCTGCATACACATGGTCCAACCTTCATTTTAGCGGCCGATTCATCATGCAAAGATTAGATCGATGCCTAGTCACAACCCCATGGCAACTATCCCGATGCAGCCATCTTCCATCTACCTAGATTTCAAAACGATCACCACCCCATACTCTTGAGACCATATCCCCCCAAAAAGAAGACGAATCAAAAATTCTGTATCGAGTATTGGTGGTTCCAAGATGTGTGAAAAGGCACTATCCATGAGGGGGGAGCAGACTGGTACTCAATCTATCAAAAGCTCAACTACAAGCTTGGGTCATGGTCACGTCAAAAGGCTAAACCGGCCGCCAAGGTGGCAAGCTTGGAGGAGGCCATGTTAAAAATCCAAGAAGCCACACCATCCCCGCAAAAATAGCAAGAACATATGGCATTACAAAGCAAATATGACATGGCCTTAAACCATCTTGAAACGTATTGATATCAATGATCTAGGGTGAAATGGACCCTCTTAGGAGTCAAGAATACTGCCTTCTTCCATCACACCACTACCATCCACCGAAGACAAAATGAGATTAAATCAATACAACTAGATGACAACATGTGGCTAGGGGACGAAAAAAATATCTGACATTCCTTCATCTCCCATTACAGAGAAGCGTTTGCCTACCAACCAGTTGTAAAAATGACCCAAATATACCCAGCAGAATTCCTAGCCCATCTACCGCAACTGGCAGATGATGAAGTAACCGGAATGGATTCAATCTTGTCATAAGAAGAAATTACATGGGCCGTCTCCTCGATCGGCCCGGATAAGAGTCTGGACCCGGATGGAATCTCCGGCCGATTTCTCCAAAACATACTTCCTTCTGCTCATCAAACACCAACTCACCGAAATCATCCAACAATTTTTCGCAACGGGAGAGCTCAAAGAAAGCATCACTTACTCAAACCTAGCCCCTGTACCGAAGAGCAAGCAGCCGTAAAAAATCATGGATTATCGACCGATAAATATGTTGAATTGTGTATATAAAATTATCACCAAAATCACGGGCTAACACATAAGGCCTCTAGTCATGAAATTGGTGCACGAATCTCAAATTGCCTTCCTACCCATCCGATCTATTGCGGACAACGTCATGAGCCTATGCGAAGTGTTGCACTCGTTCTTATCCACTGCCTTCAACCGCGCTGCCTTCCCCATGAAGGCTGACCTCGCAAAAACGTTTGACCGGATGAGTTGGGATTTTCTATATGATGAACGTCGTCCACACTTGCATGGCAAGTGCGAAATTCACTATAATATTCAATGGCACGGGGGATGGGTTCTTCAAACCAAAGTGCGGGTTGAGGCAAGGGAGTCCGCTCTCGCCATACATGTTTATACTAGGGATGGATGTTCTCGCTAGATCTCTACTCTTCGCGGCGCACTCGGGGTTCATTACAGGTATCGAACTCACACCATCCTCACCTACGCTTACCCATAGGCTATACGCGAATGACCTAGTACTCTATGGCGAGTCATCCACACAAGAGGCGGAGAGATTCCTCCTAGTCTTACACATGTTTGAACAAGTGTCAGGCCAATCTTTAAATCTGGCCAAGTCCAAGCTTTGGTTTAGTAAGGCCACAAATGAAGCACTAACGGAGGATATGGGGGGGAGGGGGAGGGGGGGTGGTACAAACTCGCCAACTAATCGAAAAAACACAAGTGAAACTAGCCGGGTGAAAAAACAAATTCCTCTCCCATGCGGGTCGCCTAGTGCTAATCAAGAAGTTCCTCCAAGCCTTGCCCGCATACATCATGGCAACTGAAATCATCCCCTAAGGCATCATAAATGAACTCACGAGTATAATCCGTCGGTTCTGGTGGGGCAAAAGCGAGGGTCGCTACACGGCACTTTGTAAATGGTCATTAGTAGAACAACCAAAAGGCATGGTTGGGTTAGGGATCCAAAACCTATATGAATTCAACAAGGCCATGTTCTCTAAAACCGTGATCCTTAGCGCAAGGTGAAACTCAAACATGGGCCAAGCTCATAAAGGCAAAATACTATCCTCGAAACACTCTATGGCACACGCGACGACAAGATCAATGCACGAAATTTTGGAGAGGCATAGTCTCGACGAGGGAACTTGTAGCAAGCAATGCTACATGCCAAATTAGCAATGGAGACACGTGCCTAGCTATTGTCCAACCGTGGATGGGCCACTGGTTTGAGAGAAGGCCGATGAACGGGCAAGAGCGGAGTCTCACCGTTAGCCAATGCTTCACTCAAAATGAGGGCAGCACACAATGGGATATCAATGCACTTACTAACCTGTTCGGTTATCAAAATGCCCTACACATAATGTTTACTAAACCTATCACCCAAAGCCAACTTAACCAATAGGACCGTCTTGTTTGAAGACTAGCGAAAAATGGAGCTTTCTCGGTGAAAGAAGCATACAAAAAACTCTCATCCCGAGGCTATGGTCAAAAATATGGGGCATTAGGCTACTAATCCCGAGGGTCAGAACATTCATGTGGAGAGTTTGCAACCAGACAATCCCAATGGCGAAACTACTTTACTCTCAACTGAGCCACATACAACCAACCTGTGAAAGGTGTAACGCCCATGAAGAGGGTCTCATGCACCTCTTTTTCAAATGTCAAACCTCACGCGTAGCATGGTTTCTCTCCCCTCTCCCCGCTCGGCCTAAGGACATATAACTTGCATGAGGGTTTCGCCGAGACCGTATTCACCTTACAAGGCCGCCTAAATGAAAGGGGGTTTGCGTCGATGGCAAACATTCTATGGCTCGTTTGGAAAGGGAGATGTGAATCTATCTTCCAGGGCATAAAGTTCATACCCCAAACATGCGTCAACCGAGTGATAGGGAATTTTCAAAATAAATGAATTTTATTTTCTAAATAACCTTATTATTATTTTTATCTTAGAAAATTAATAGGAGCATAAATGAAATTTAGATGTATATTTCTTAGATAAGGAAATGTCAAGTATACATACTTGACAGGATAGAATTTTGTCAAATTCTTTATGAGGATTTGAACTTCCATATAATGCTATGCATTCTAATAAATGATTAATCATATGAAGTGGTTAGAATAATGAAATTATAAATTCATGAAAGGCTTCACCTACGGGTTTATCAGCAAAAAAAAAAATATATATATATATATATATATATATATATATATATATATATATATATATATATATATATATATATATATTGGTACAACTGGTACGGTAGAAGTTCTTTGTTTTCATATTTTTATTTATTTGAGATTCCACTTTCGGTATATTTTATTGACCCGTGTAATCAATCAAGTTATCAAGTGTAGCCTAAGTTGATTGATTTGTTTGGAATTAGAAGAAAACTTTTGTTCTTGTATTGGCTAAACAATCACGGTACCAGGTTATTAATAGTATAATACTATAACAAAATTTTCTTAATTTGTGTCTCTTTGTGGTTTCTTGGTTTAATCCCTTGCTTAATGTCTTAATAGATTGAAGTTTGTGGTGTTGAATTGAATAATTAAGTTAACTGCAAATATTGCACACAAGGAGGTGTTCAATGAAATTCCCTTGAGAAGAAATTTGTTCGGTACAAACTATGATTGCGTGAAAAACTATGTAAATTTGTTCATTCAATTTAATCTCTTGGCCAGTTTGAATGCTGACTATGATTATTAAATTGCTAAGTGCGAATCAGACATATGTAGGTCTTTTAACACTTGATGGCATCCAAAAATGTTAGTTCTAATTCAATTTAGCTTCTGTGTTCTCAATATTAAGCTCCAAAGGACCTCATGAGTATGTGAGGAATAATTTGAATCAGTACCGAAAATAAACAAGCCTCTCTTTAACCCGAGCATTCAATAACCATCCTAAGCCTATTTAGTTTGTACACTAGTTAGTCATATTTAGCCCTGTAAAATTGATAACTATGCAACACTATAACTAAACTCACAGACCTTCATTGAACAGAAAGTGCTCTTGGCTTCATACCTTGATATAGCTTGTTTATACAAGCACACTACCTAAACATATTCACAACATACATTGAATAACAATGAGTACAATCACTAGGAAAACATAAAAAAGAGAAGGGAAAAAAAACTCAACAAAATATAAAATGATATTAACAAACCCTCAATTTTCATCGAAACAAAATGAAATTAACAAACATGATATTTCTAAAGGACAAAAAACAAAACTAAAGAATTGAAGATATCAGGGTACCCAAATTGTTGGGCATTGACAATAAATAAAACAAAATATTTGGTTTTCGTAAGCTAACCTTTGTTGCTCAACTCTTGGTCCGAAACATAACATTAAAAAAAAAATGTTCAGTTACCTCTACCTTAAAATGATTCTCAGAAACTCCAATCTAGCCTTCCTCTTGATGGCAGCTCTCCGTAAATATTTACAATTTGGGACTATTATGCCAATAATAATATCCCACTGTGTTCCTTTTCTTACACTTCTTTATTCCAGCCAAGCAACAGGGTGACCTCTAGTCACTTGATGAGCAGCTATTATGTGAGGACGAATCTGGAAAAAGAAGCTTGTTTTAACATGAAATATAATAAATGAAAAGGACATAGCTTGTAATGGACTAAATTCAGTAAATATAGAGTTGACCTTGGTCAACAGTTAACTTATCATCTGACAAAAATAAGCATCTGACAATTGAACACTTAATCTGATTTAGATCTAATAATATGAACCTACCAAAAAAACCACCCAATAAAAAAAAAATAAACGACTGAAAGCTGAACTCTAACCCAAGACAATTTGAGACTGAACTGCAGAATACATGACTAGAACTCAAATATGGCCCAACATAGTATTTTTGTTTTTTGTTTTTTTATGAGATATGAGATAACCTAGTTAGAAGTAGAACAATTCAACTGAAAGCCGTGTTAAAACAAGTACCTCTAGAGTGCCTTTTGCCTTCCATGGCTTCCCTCTTTTCCTGGCAACTTACACAGAGAAACGGGCCGTCCCATGCTCGTGACTTTCCTTCTAAATGGACGGAAACGCCCTCACCAGGTTTCAGTTCTGTCTGGCATATCGCGCATATAAATACCTTGAATATATTCCTTATTGGGTATTCCGTCTCAAGTCTGCAATAATAATTTCAATCAACCCAAAACCATCCATCAAATGTTAAATGTTGACACACAGAGCCTCTTCATAAAGCTCCTATATTATGTAACATTGAAAATTCCAAAAAAGCCCCTACACTATTGCCAAAATTGCAAAAAAAAAAACCTACCACTATAGTAAACGTAAAGGTTCTTTTTTGCAATTTTGGCAATAATGTAGAGGCTTTTTTGCAATTACCAACAACGCAGGGGCTTTTTTGCAATTTAAGGATAACATAGGGGCATTCTTACAATTTCCCCAAATCAAACAACATTTCAACACTCGACTCACCGTTCGGCGAGACACGCAGAGCCCTCCTCGAAAATCTCTTCGACGACATCGAGCTCCTGGAACTCCAGGTCGTGCAGATTGGACGCCGACTCGGACGTTCGTTTCTTGAACATGTGTTTGAAGACGCCCATGCCTTGTTTCTTCGTCGGCGGGGTGAGCGTCGGCGTCACTCTCTCTTGCGGGAGTATGTCTACCACGATGCATGTCGTGTCGTCTCTCAGCCCTTTTAGCTGCACTGCGTCCTGCACATCATAGGGAAATTGTTAGCCTTGTTCTTGATGATTAAACCGCTTTGAAGTTTGTTGTTAGTGAACGTTAAGAGAGACTTTTGTGTGATTTTTGAGATGTACTTTAAGAGTAAGTGATTTGGGAAAAATATTTTAGATGACTATTTGTTGTTGAGGACGCAACTTAGGAGTTGTTTGTGTGACGTTTGTTTGCCATTTTTTATAATAAACTTTAGAAAAGATTATAACAGAAACAAATTATGGAGCCAAGTTTATACATTTTAAACTTTACGAGAAAATAAAAGGACCCTTAATGTAATCTACTCGAACAAATAATAAGAGACATTTGCATGAATCCCAAGGTTTATGAGATTCCGTTCTTATTCCTAGGAGTTAGAGACTTATCACTAAAATTATTGAAGACGAACCCTTAATTGTGCAATCAAAGCTCAACTTAACCGAAATGGCCTCAAGTAGCACTCAGTTTTGCAACTAATCCTCAATGATATAACCCTCAATTGTGCAACCAAACCTCAACTTATCCCTCAATTGAATCTCAATGAACCAACTTTCCCTCAACTCACCCCTCAATTGCTCAATCCATGCTCTTACAAAAACAGAGAAACAGTATAAGGTTTAATTACTTTAACGATTTGAGAGGCGGCAGCATCAGGAGGAAGACCTCGCGAAGAATTGAATGCCATTTCTGCATTTAATGCGTCCCATACTCCATCACTTGATATGATAAGTCTGCCACCAGCACTTGACAGCTGTATTCAAGAAAAGAACAAAAAAATAATTAATTGTGATGTGCTTAAGTTTGAAACTGATTAGCAGTCTAGGTAAGTATTGGTTCAGATAAATAATTTTATCCACCAGCCCAAATGAGAAATGAACCGTCAATCGAACCAATTTATCTTCAGTAATCAAAATCCACGGAGTGAATCATTGGATTAGTACAAATATGTGCAAGTGATATTAATAAACCCCAATTATGAATCAGTACAATACTATTAAGCAACAACACAGTAAAGATGCCGATTCCTCAAATTAGAAACGAACCTCAATTTCACAATTGAGAATATCCACATGTAGTTTAACATCCCATTCCAACATTCAAACCATGCAATTACGTAAAGGAAAAAAAGAAAGAAACACAACGAACTTGGATGTTGGGTATGTGAATTCTTAATTTATGGTAATGAATTCGCAAGTGATGAGTTAAGAAACCTTGATTTGCTTGACATGAGGAACAGGTACGATAAATTCACCAACGTCTAAATCTCCTATTGATCTTGAAAGACACAATCCACCTGGCCAACATCTCAGAGGACCGATCTGTAAATTATGAAAAAAAAAATGTAAAGTAAATTTGATATTTATCCGTAAACATGTATGATACCATACTCTTAAATTACCAAACACCCAATTGCGCACTTCAAACCAATTAAGCTCAGTGAAAAACAGTAAACGTCCAATTGTGCAAAAGTACCTTAGTGCAGAGTAATTCACATAAATTAGTCCTCAATTAAGCTTCAACCCTAACTAATCTTAGGGCTTGTTTGCATATCCAAATTCCTAAAGGAACCTAACATATCTTAGATAATACCTGTGTATCCAACAAGCTTTTATTGTCCCCAAACCAACTCTATAACTAGGCCAAGAAAGAAAATAACAAAGAAGCAAAGAAGCGAAGAAAAATTGGCATAGAAACAGTTAAATCAAAGGTCATTTATGACTGATACTACAAACATAATACTAAAATAATGTATATCAATCTCTCTTTTAATGTAAAACATCCCAAAAATAGAATGATTTATAGAATGCATATTACCTGGGTTCCACCTACAACATTTAGTCTTCCAACCTCGCCACCACTTGCTGTTACTCGCTCTACCCTGAAAAAAAAAATATGCAATAAATTAAAGAGTTTCATACTTGACATGTATAAACACAACCTGTTTTGAGGGCACAAATTGCATTGGTACTACTGACTTCATTACAATAAGTACCGCATTAACACACCTGTGCATTGAGCTTACTTTAAAATACGATAATCCACTTGACATAAATACCTATACAATCATGTTCCTTATCGATTATATACTCTACCAGAGTGAAAACCCCTCTCCCCCACCCTTTTACTTGTCTAGGCGAGCATAAAAAAGGGCATTATTATTAAAAGAATATAATTATTTAAATTGTTAATGTTAAATTACTCACTCTTCTTCATTGGCCTCTAATCGATGATCGGCTGACAAGTGGTAAACCGAACCGTCTGCAGACTCGAGCACTGCGAGCGAATCCCCGACGGACCCGGATGTTATCACCATCCCGTCTATTATCACAAAAGTCACTGTTGTCCCTGATGTGTGCGCTGTCAAATGCAAAGGTAAAACATTGAAACGGTTGTTAAAAGAGAATTAATGTACTTGTTTATATGTACAGTTATTTATTGGTGTTGATGCTATAAACAAGTTCAGATTTATTAAAAGCGGAATATAAATAGTCGATAATGGAAAGAGGGAATGTCCATTAATAAAGTATGCCTCTATTTTGTACCGAACAAATTATTTATTTAAGTTAGGAAAAAAGTTTTAAGTCAATAATTTTAAAGTACCTTTGGTTTGAAAATCTTTATCGGTTTTTACAAATCCAGAAACAAAGGCCCTGGATAAAGCACCGAGCCATTCGTCCCTAGTCAGATTTGAAGGAATTGCGCTCAGAATATTGTCTAATAAATTTTCCTTTGAATAAATAGCTGCTTTCGTCCCATTATGACCATCAAATATCTGAAAATATAAAATAAAAAATATTGCTCAAATATTGAGAAAAAGAAAACGCTTCTACATTGTGAGATTTTCCCACTCTTAGCCTTTATTTCGATAATATATTTATTTGCCATTTTTACAAAGAGCGTTTGAAGAAAAAAAAGATTTTGAAGGATTAATATTTTATACAACATTACTCACCATATTTGGCTCTGTTAAACTTTACTTGCTAAATGCAGTAACAAATTATGCCCAAATGTATTTTTTTTTAGTGAATTGAGGTGCCCACATGTATTGTTAAAGATGATTATTATACACTGAAGTATTAGACACGTACATTCAATCCCATTGTGTTCAAACATATCAGAAATCAATCAAATCAATAAAGTATCTCTAAAATAAACACTGTTTTACTAACCACTCATTTTATTCACCAGATTGTATTTTCTTTATTTCTGTACAGGTTTCTTAATCTCTAACATTATACATACATCCCCAATCAATGTAACATCGAAGTTCTCCATAATAAAAATATAACAACAAACTTCTCGATAATAAAGCAAGGAAGAAAGTGAAAGAGAAAGAGAGGATCTGTTTTTCACTAACCGCAAAAACGGAAAATGTAGAGATAGAATCACCCTGTACCCTTTCACAGTCAGGCTTAATCAGCGTAAAATCTTCACCTTTCTTGCTCTGACCATACTGTCCATACACCAATTCACACCGCTGTCTCTCTCTGACTTTCTCATTCATAATCCCTTCTCTCTTTAGAAGCTCGCCTAACGGCACAGGCCCGCTTTTACTTCTCATATTCATTCTGTTGATTTTTCTCAAGTTATGAGTGCAATAATACCAAATAGCCTTAAGAATCAGAGACTGGTTTTACTTCTCATTGCCATTTCAAAACCCATTCAGAATTTTCTTCCAATTGAACTCGTTCTGACTTCAATCTGCCAATGACCTAGCAGCGAAGAAAAAGGAGAATCAGACGCTACGTTTTCAATTTACACTGCTCGCATTCAGTACTTTGTCACAAATCAGGGATCGATTTGGGTAATTTTGTGGAAAATTGGGATAATTCTCAAGAGGGAAATAAAAGAGGAAATATCATAAAAACTGGAATTGGGTTCAATTACAATACGCAAGTTCTGATTTACAGCTCCTCACTTCTAAATTAAGAAATTTTTTCATTCTACCCAATTTCCGTGCATAACCAACTCTGACTCTCCAGCCCAACAAAACAAAAATAAACACACTCGGTCTATCATTTAAAGTTTACACCATACTTAACAAATAAACTCAACACCAGGGCTGTTAGTTTTGTTCGTCGTTCGATATTCGTTCGCGTTCAGTTCAAGTTCGTTCGCTAAATGGTTCGTTCGATTTTCCGTTCGAAATAACGTGTTCATTCGAATAATTAATGAACCGAACATGAACATACTTATGCTCGTTCGATTGTTCGATAATATGCTCGAATATATATTTAGTAATCCAAAATATATATAATTATACTAATTATATATCCAATAAAAAAATTTCACATTTCAACCCAGTGATCCATTAAAATCAACCTAACACAAAAATTAGGATACATATTTTACATTTATAAAATTTTGTTAGCCCAAAACGCAAAAAAAACTTTTATTTTGCTTACCCCTAAATTTTAATTACTACTGTCCCAACCTTTATGACTCTCTTCCCTTCTTTCTAAGTCTCTGATCGACTAACTCTAGTTCATATTTACGACTGTATCTTTCTTATCCACGATTATGTTCTCTCTCATGGTCAAAAATTTGAATATTTAAACTCATAATGAAAAAAAAAAATAGAACTGTTATTTTGTTCATGTTGTTCGAAATTCGTTCGCTAAATTGTTCGTTCGATAAATGGTTCATTCGATTTTATGAACCAAACAGCGTTCGTTCGAATAATTAATGAACCGAGCATGAACAAGACTGCGTTCGGTTCAGTTCGGTTCGTTAACAGCCAGTGTTCTAAAAATCGCGCCTAGGCGCCGCTTAGGCGCTAGTTGCTCCTCCACTGAGGAATTTTGGTCAAATCGGCCAAAAAAATCGGATTTGTCGCCTAGAACCGTCTAATTTCCGATTTTTCCGATTAATTAGCGATTTTTCCGATTTATTAGCGATTTTTCCGATTAATTTTGAATTTACTAATTAATTCCACCCAATTCCTGGCCGTCTGGCTACTGATTTTTTCCGCATAACTACCGATTTTTCCGCCTAGTCCCGATTTGTCCGCCTGGATCACGATATTTCCAATTAATTCCGATTTCCCCACCTAATTCTAAGAATTTTTGTCCTAAATTTCCTAAATTTCATATATTTGTTTTATATGTGCGTATATTAATGAGAAACTTCTATTAGGAGCCTAAAACGCCTAGGCGCCTTAGGCGCTAGTCACTACCCTAGCACCTGGCAACCGTCTAGCGATTTCTAAAACACTATTAACAGCCCTACTCAACACTAACAAAAAAGTGTAATAAATGCATGCGCCTGGTCTACACAGTAAAGGCCTTGACAATCCGCCAGCTCAACATTCAAATTCCCTATTTTATGCACTAAGGCCCCTGTAAAATTTATAATTGCAGAGTGTAATAAATTCCTAACATTTCCTGTTAAACCCAGTCTTTATAGACATTGAATGATTGAACCCAATTAT
This sequence comes from Juncus effusus, assembly GCA_027726005.1. NCBI lineage: Eukaryota > Viridiplantae > Streptophyta > Magnoliopsida > Poales > Juncaceae > Juncus > Juncus effusus. Next base: position 6,361,183 of record CM050898.1, read on the forward strand.
TCTTACTTATTTTGAAAGATACTAAATTTTCTACAAATAAGGGATCATTTTGCAATTTTTTCATGAGGTTGATTTCTAACCCTTTGATCTAAAATTATTCTCTAAACTCAATCCTCACCATCCAATTCTTATCTCTAAAAATATAAAATACCTTCTCCTCTTCCAACTACAAACGACACACACACACAAAACTCATTTTCTTAGTCTCCATTAATGGCTTAGCCCTAACCCAACACCTCATTCTCATCTTCTCCCATCACTACCATCACCGGCAGCCACCACCACCATCACTGGCGCCACCAGCTCCGGCCGCCGGCGCCACCTCCTCCGGCCGTCACCGATGATCCGAACCTACCGAATAGTTTCCTTCTCTTTCTTCCCCAATTTGTAAGAGGCTCCGTTTGTTCTATTTTCTCCTTTTAGTTTTTTTTTTTTTTTTGAAATAGAAAAAAAAAATGAGAAGAGGATAAATAATAATTCCATCATAGCCTAAAGCCCTAATCAAGCTCTAATCTTTTCTTCATGCCAAATAAATAAATAAATTAGTCTAAAAACATCTACTTATAAGGTTTTGCTCATTCTCTTATTTTGATTGTGATGTATGTAAATATTTTGTTGTATGTTTTGGGTGAAATAACGATTCCAGAATGGATGGAGTGGCCCATGGAATTGACGGGGACCGACTAGTTGGGGCACACAAGGGCGAGGAGTAGTTGGTTCTTTTTGTGGCTTATTGCGCTTTTGAGGTGCGGGTCCCGGTTTATATATGCTATTTATTATGCTTGAAAATCGTATGATGCACACATGTAGAAACATCTCATTTAAGGTTTTTTGGGTATGGTTGCATATTTACAGAAAAGAAATAATAATAATAAAAATAATTGCATATATTTTCTTTTATTGGTGATTTGACTTTCATGGTTATGTTATTATGTAATGGCTATACTCTAAGTAGGGGTTAACTGATAATCATGAGTAGGATCATTTGGTAAGCTTTATATTTCCAAGTTGAGATTATGGTTTATTCATATCATGTAGCATATATTGATGGCATTTATGTTAATAGTAGACTAAAGCGTATTTAATGAAATTGGAATTTAAAATGGGGTATCTTAGAAAAGAAGATTTTAGTGTGGAATTAAATGAATTTTAATTAAATAACATTTTTATGACATTGGTACGAAAAAGTGGTATAGTTCGACTGTCCCGCTTGCAAAGATTCTGTGTAATTCCAGATCGATCGATGGTCTCGAGAGCCTCAACATGGTGGTGCATACTAGTTGCGCCGAGGCTATGGGCAAGGGGAAGGGAATGTACATTTTGAGATATGTGTCATTTCATTATTGAAATAATAATAATAATAATAATAATAATAATAATAATAATAATAATAATAATAATAATAATAATAATAATAATAATAATAATAATAATAATGTATTTAAAATAAAATACGATACCAATTTGGTTTGTTTTTATTTTGTACATAATAAGAGGTTAGTTGTGTCCAATGCAAAAGGGCTTTTATATTATATTATATTATTTTAGCATACCTCCAAAAGAGATTTATCTATTATTCGAATGGCATAAATTTTCATGCTTGTATAATTTTAAACATGTAATTCATGGACAGACATTAGAAAGATTAGGCATGCTTATTCTTAATGACAATTTGGTTATTTAAGATGTCACATCATATAATATGTTATGTTTGAGTTTTATCTCGGTATGGTTTTTTTTTGCGCCTAATCGATCGCATATATCGACAAGGGCTGGACCTAAATACCATACTGAGTGATTTATCACTCATTCCCGCTTTCTTTTGATTGTGGGGTCCAGGTACGTAAGGTGGCGTGGCATAGAAGGGAGGATGTTCGTGATAAGCCATTTCTATTGTTGACCATTGGTATAAATCTGAGACTTTTTATTAATTCCAATTTTTAATTATGATCTTCTATAAAATCTCAATGAGATTATAATGTGATTGTCTAAATAAATAAATTCTTGTAGTTCTGAGACGCTTAATATAATCATATGTATTATATGTATATATTGCGGGGATGCTCACACTCTATTTGCCATGATTTTGGGTTGGGGGTGTGACATCTTTTGGTGGTATCAGAGCGAAAAATCCAAATTTACCTTCAGTTACGGATTACGTGAGCGTGGTAGGTATAGGAGTTGTTTGTTTACCGGTGTGCCTCATGGTTTGTTTGTTTGTTTTGTTGTTTGTCTCCAAGTGCTTAATTTGAAATCGTTTGTTTGTTTTTCTTTTCCTTTCTCTTTGTGTGTTGGATCATTGTCATGCACATATTAGTAGTAATGACATCATGTACAACAGAGGTAGGTAGGTCAGGCGTGCTGAAGACTACCATATCGGCCGAATATTCATAGGGTTGCCCCTATGATGGACGTGATGTTGTCTTGCCTGTAAGGAAAGTTGAGCCCCAGATATACCCTATGATGGACGTGATGTTGTCATTCAAGATGTTAGATCATACTGAACCTTGTCCTATTTGACTTTCCCTATCACCTTTTCTTGACGGTTGGTCTCTTCACGTGTCATAGTTTGACCAGTATACGATAAATGGTATTCATATCATCAATTTCGACCCCTTGTAGTTTAAGCCATAATTCACAGAAGAGGAGATTTCCATTTTAGTATTTTGGGTAACCGTCAGCAGACCGTTTGTCAGGGATCAGGTTTAGGGGCGAGATCACTCATTTACAGGCGCTACATGGAAGCTCGAGAACTCCATAGAGTTTGGTATCTGTAATTATCAAAATTTTCAACGCATGCTATTGTTTAGAGGACTAAACAATTTTCTTAAGAGGGGAAGGATGTTAAACCCAGTCTTTATAGACATTGAACCCAATTATTCTTACTTATTTTGAAAAATACTAGATTTTCTACAAATAAGGGATCATTTTGCAATTTTGTCATGAGGTTGATTTCTAACCCTTTGATCTAAAATTATTCTCTAAACTCAATCCTCACCATCCAATTCGTATCTCTAAAAATATAAAATACCTTCTCCTCTTCCAACTACAAACGACACACACAGACACACAACTCATTTTCTTAGTCTCCATTAATGGCTTAGCCCTAACCCAACACCTCATTCTCATCTTCTCCCATCACTACCATCACCGGCAGCCACCACCACCATCACTGGCGCCACCAGCTCCGGCCGCCGGCGCCACCTCCTCTGGCCGTCACCGATGATCCGAACCTACCGAATAGTTTCCTTCTCTTTCTTCCCCAATTTGTAAGAGGCTTCGTTTGTTCTATTTTCTCCTTTTAGTTCTTTTTTTTTTGAAATAGAAACAAAAATGAGAAGAGGATAAATAATAATTCCATCATAGCCTAAAGCCCTAATCAAGCTCTAATCTTTTTTTCATGCCAAATAAATAAATAAATTAGTTTAAAAACATCTACATATAAGGTTTTGCTCATTCTCTTATTTTGATTGTGATGTATGTAAATTTTTGTTGTATGTTTTGGGTGAAATGAAGATTCCGGATTGGATGGAGTGGCCCATGGAATTGACGGGGACCGACTAGTTGGGGCACACAAGGGCGAGGAGTAGTTGGTTTTTTTTGTGGCTTATTGCGCTTTTGAGGTGCGGGTCCCGGTTTATATATGCTATTTATTATGCTTGAAAATCGTATGATGCACACATGTAGAAACATCTCATTTAAGGTTTTTTGGGTATGGTTGCATATTTACAGAAAAGAAATAATAATAATAAAAATAATTGCATATATTTTCTTTTATTGGTGATTTGACTTTCATGGTTATGTTATTATGTAATGGCTATACTCTAAGTAGGGGTTAACTGATAATCATGAGTAGGATCATTTGGTAAGCTTTATATTTCCAAGTTGAGATTATGGTTTATTCATATCATGTAGCATATATTGATGGTATTTATGTTAATAGTAGACTAAAGCGTATTTGATGAAATTGGAATTTAAAATGGGGTATCTTAGAAAAGAAGATTTTAGTGTGGAATTAAATGAGTTTTAATTAAATAACATTTTTATGACATTAGTACGAAAAAGTGGTATAGTTCGACTGTCCCGCTTGCAAAGATTTCGTGTAATTCCAGATCGATCGATGGTTTCAAGAGCCTCAACATGGTGGTGCATACTAGTTGCGCCGAGGCTATGGGCAAGGAGAAGGGAATGTACATTTTGAGATATGTATCATTTCATTATTGAAATAATAATAATAATAATAATAATAATAATAATAATAATAATAATAATAATAATAATAATAATAATAATAATAATAATGTATTTAAAATAAAATACGATACCAATTTGGTTTGTTTTTATTTTGTACATAATAAGAGGTTAGTTGTGTCAATAGCAAAAAGGCTTTTATATTATATTATATTATTTTAGCATACCTCCAAAAGAGATTTATCTATTATTCGTATGGCATAAATTTTCATGCTTTTATAATTTTAAACATGTAATTCATGGACAAACATTAGAAAGATTAGGCATGCTTATTCTTAATGATAATTTGGTTATTTAAGATGTCACATCATATAATATGTTATGTTTGAGTTTTATCTCGGTGTGGTTTTTTTTTGTGCCTAGTCGATCGCATATATCGACAAGGGATGGACCTAAATACCGTAATGAGTGATTTATCACTCGTTCCTGCTTTCTTTTGATTGTGGGGTCCAAGTACGTAAGGTAGCGTGGCATAGAAGGGAGGACGTTCGTGATAAACTATTTCTATTGTTGACCATTGGTATATAATCCTTAAGTTTTTATTAATTCCAATTTTTAATAATGATCTTCTATAAAATCTTAATATAATGTGATTGTCTAAATAAATAAATTTTTGTAGTTCTGAGACGCTTAATATATGCATATGTATTATATGTATATATTGCGGGGATGCTCACACTCTATTTGCCATGATTTTGGGTTGGGGTGTGACATTTCCTCTCCTCAAAAAAACCTTGTCTCAGGGTTAAACAATGGAAACCGTTCGATGATACTATCATAGTCCTCCCAAGTGGAGTCTTCCCGCGGCAAGTTTGACCAATGAATCAAAAGCTCGACATCCACCGCGTTGTTCTTTTTTACAACCCTTCTATCCAACCCTTCAATCAGTTCAACCTTGAGTTTACAATCCGGACCCACAAGAGGTAATTATGGCACCAAAAAGTTCTTTTTCCCGATTTTCTTTTTCAGTTGAAACACGGGAAAGTCCGGATGAATTTGTGATCCGATCGGCAACCTCAATTTGTATGCAACATTGCAAATTCTCTCCAACACTTCAAATGGCTCATAATACCTTGAGTGAAACATGGTTCTTTTGTTCATTGAGAGGGATGTTTGGCGGTATGGTTGCAAGCAAAGGTAGACAATATCCATAACTTCGAATCTCTTTCTGCCTGATTTTTTCGGTATATTGCTTCATCCGATCTTTTCATCAAATTCTCTTTAATCAATTACAAAGCCGCATGCCTCTCTTTGGACCAATTGATTTAGTACAGCGGTTTGGCAGAACTTCAGACACACGAAATTACCAGACTCGGCTAGACGAGTCCGGAAATATTTTTTGAAATTACCTCTAAAGTCTCTCTCTCTATTTCTATATTAGACGACCTCTAAGCCTTGAGAATTGTCTGTTAAATAGAGAGGAGCTACCTCTCTATTTATACTAGAGAGGAAGGCAAACGATTGCACAGTTACCATAACTAGAACCCTAATTCTGCGTCTATTCCGTTCCGAACGGATCTATTTCGACAGAATAGGGGTTTCCATGTATAAAAGCTTGTCAGCCAAGAAAGCACAATTACCAAATTTATTCCGTTCAGAATGGAACTGTTCGGTTCCGAACGGAATAGTGCTGTTTTGCACAATAATTATCCAATAATTGATTATTTCGTTAACAAATTTATACATCACATGTATAATTGTTTTGAGGCATTTTCATCCCGTATGAATGGAGTTTATTGTGTAATCGTGTAGGTTCCATTTAATATGAAGTTTGATAAAAGAATATCTCTTCATAGTAAATCAAATTAAATAGTTTTGATATATTTATACATTCAAACAGAGTTCACTAATTATTATATTTTTTTTTTTGAGAAAATTTGGAGAGGCCTTTGATGTCCCCCTTCCAAACGTGTTGCCTCTTTATTTTCATTGCTATAAAAGTTATTTACATCCTAATTTCTATATATTTACATTTGAAGAATAACCCCTCTGTCTATAACAAGCTAAAGAAATTCTATATCACGGCCTGTAAATACACAAGGCCCAAACAAGCCTAATAGACATGTGTTGTCTTTATAACAAAAACTAATAAGACCTAAGAATTAAGCCCCCCCTTCTTTTGCATACAGCTTTGGGATTTGCTGGGGAGCCACGTCGCGAGTGATTTTTGACTGCCCGATGAAAGGATGTGTTTTTATCTCAGCGGTTAATTTCTTCCGTCTTTGAGTAAATTTGTGTGTGCAACGGGATTTAGTGTGAAATAAGGCCACTTGGTCTCTCACTCCCTTCCACACCCTTCTCTCCCCACGTAGCTCTCTCTCCGCTGACAGCAAGAGGAGAGCACCGCCATGGCCAGAAAAAGAGTGAGATCCGTCGTGCTGTCGTGGCTACTGATTTCATCGAACAATTCTTGCGCGAATGGAGGAGCGCCGGCGGAGCGACTCGCCGGAGCTCACTGCCTTCATCAACTCCGGCGTCTACAATCTCTCCAGCTCCGGCGGCTCCGACGCCATGTTCTTGGATCCCGTGCGTTTTGTTGTTCTTTCAATCAGGTAATTGATTCAGTTTGGGGGTTGGGTTGATTGAAGGTCAGATGCTGTTGGACAGATCGATTTCAGCTTGGATCCGCCAGCTTCTTTCGTGTATGGGGTACGTACTCACCTTCTCATCTCGATTTCGCTTCCGATTCCACTTCACAAAACCATCAATTTTTTGTTGTAATGGTGGATTTGCAACAGAGCAGAGGTTGTTTAGGCTGCTGCTCCAAATCCACGCCCATCACAGCCGTCGACGAGCCCTCAAAAGGGTTGAAAATCCAGGGCAGAACCGTAAAAAACACGAATAAATCTCGCAAAAATAATAATCCGTGCGAGGATTTGTGGAGCACAACGAGCACTTATGAGATGGATAATAACAGCGCGATGCAATCTCAAAGGAGTATTTCTTCCTTGAGCACTTCTTTGATTCAGAACAATCAGAATAATCATAATCAGGCTGGAAGCAGTAATAGTAGCTCGAATCCGAATGAGTTTGTAAATCACGGTAAATTTGTCAAAAAGACCCGAACTTTTTCAAAAAGTACACTTGCATTGTTCAATTGTAAGTCTGATTATTCTTACTTGATTTATCTGGCACTCACAGTTCTTGATTTTGATGTTTCTCTCATGATAATGGAAAATGAAACTAAAAGTTTGCTCGATTGACATAATTTCTTTCTTTTTATTTTTTTAACTAATTATGAATAAATATTTGGGTTTAAAATATGTAGGTATTCTGTTGTGGAATCAAACAAGGCAGCAATGGCTTGCGAATAAACGGCCAACTGATTCCAAGTCTCAGCAAGTCAAAGAACCCAAATTAAGGTAAATTATGAGTATTTTTAATATTTGTACTTTCATATAGAAAATAATTAGCAAATATTATGCTTGAATTGAAGCATCACATAATAATTTTATGTTCCTTTTTTTGTATTTAGTTGGAGTGCAACATATGAGAGTTTACTTGGAACCAACAAGCAATTTCCTCATCCTATTCCTCTCTCTGTAAGTTGAAACCCTAAACCCTAATTCCCCTCAGTAATTTTGAGCATGTTTGATTTAGTGTATTTAAGTGAATTGTATTTATTTGTAAATACAGGATTTTAAACAAAATCCTTTGTTTGATTTTGTGAAATCCTGGATTTGAGAGCTCAAATCCAGGGATTTTGTGATACACTCAAAATTTTGGTATTACAAAATATACATATTCATTCATTAATATAAAATTAAATTCAATGTGTATTTTTGATGAATTTAATTTAATCGGTCATAATTAAACATAAAATAAAACTAATCACTCAAGTAAACATAAAATTTATGATTTTTAACCAAAAAAACTAACAATAATATTTGACATCAATGATTTTGATATACACCAAATCAAACAATCAACATGAATTTGATGATCCATGTATATTTTGCAGGAAATGGTAGATTTTCTTGTAGATGTGTGGGAACAAGAGGGTATGTATGACTAAATTTAAAAAAGAAAGCGCGAGTGAAAATTGAAAAGAAAAAAAAAGGATCAAAATGAATTATTATGGTACTAAGAGAGGATGGAAACCCTAATTTATTGAGCGGCATCCCTCAATTGAAAATCAATTGTAATAATTGTATCATGAGTGAGTTGTTGTAATTTTTATTTTATTTTTATCCGTGTTGAAATGCTTGTTTGACCTAATTTGTTTATGTGGTTTGCGATTTATTTATGAAACTTTGAGGGGATGTTCGGATATGTTGTATATATGTTTTTTTGAATTGTACTTGTGCTTATTTGATCGACTTTTTTTGATATTTTGGTTCAAAGTTTGAGATTTGTTATCGCAAGTTTTTCATTTCAAAAATGTTAACATTTTAATAATATTCATCTAACCATTTATTTTATAAATATTCATCAATGTGTTTTTCATTTGGACAATGCTTGTTTTCCGTTGTGTTACATCAGGCTAATTGTTTTAGCTGTCAAATAATAATCTGTAACAAATCTTAAATTGATTTCTTAGTATATATTTTCTGGTTGTATATTTTTATTTGTTCTTAGTTTACAATCTGGAGTTCAGAAGCATCGATTCTTTTTCTTTAATCGAGCCTTGAGTCTCAAGTTGTTTAGAAAGTTGATACCTTTCACTTATCGCTTTGATGGATTTTTTGCTTTAAAAAAAAGAAATTGCAAACTAAAAAAAAAAGAGAAAAATCCTTTAGCTAAGATAGAGGAGCGATGTAATCAAGGAGAGAGAGTTGAGAGTTTCAAAGCATAGTATTATTTTAAGAAACATTGACTTCTTTTCCTTGAAAAAAATTTCATCTTATAATAATACTCTTTGTTTTGAGATTTTCAAGGGTGCTCTCAAAAATTCTCTTTAACTTAAAAGTTTGTAAGAATGTATTACTCCTTTTACAAAAGATGAAAGCCAAAATAAACTCATAATTGTCATTCTATAAGGATATGAATTATATTTTCAGATTTTGCTGCGTTAAACAAGAAGTTTCTTATTTTGTAAGTATTGTTATGGATATGATACTTTCAGACTTTTTACGGTCATACTTTACGATTGTTGTAAGATTTAATGACATACGCATGATATATGCTTAGTAGATTGTTATAAAGTTTTGTAGCATTTACAACTTATGTTAATATATATAAATTTATAACCCAAAAAGAATTGTTAGAAATATGAGTGACAAAATATTGCGAGTCAAAATTTAACTCGCTTCACATTTCATAAGAAATTGTCATGTATAATCAAATAGAATGAAAAATACAAGTTCTTTTTATGTGCAAATTTCATCTGGTTTAAAATATGTAGTGAATGAAAATATCAAAATGCATTGAGTCGTCTCATACTACTACACAAAATAAGAACAATAAAAAATCATAAATATGTCACGGACTTATTTCTTACTTACACCTCTCGAGAAGTAGAAAATTGTATAACAAGTCTATATATCCTACAAAGTTAACCCGTTTCACACTTATCTCCAAGGGGAATGATATATAAAATCACGAAGTAAATGTATCTTTTTTCTTACTTGCACATGCACCAAAAGATGAGAGAATATATAACAGCTCAGATCATATACAAAATTGGACATGTTTCATGCTATCTTCATTGGACATGACACAGAATATCATGAAGATGGACATGTTAAAATCTCATCCCCCTTGTTTAAATTTAAACATAACTAACTCAACTTTAAAAAATGACCAAATAAGTCATTAAATTTTTTATTGTCTCTTATAAGTTACTTGATTTTAATAAATTATCAAATATATCATTTAACTTTCAATTGTCCCATATAGGTCACTCAACTTTCAAAAATAAACAAATAAGTCACCCGATTAATTAAAAAAAAATCAAATAAGTCACTTGACTTGAGTGTCTTTTTTGATAATTTTTTAAAGTTGAGTGAGTTTTTTTTATCATTTTTTTTAAAAGTCGTGACCTGTGTGAGATAATTGAAAGTTGAGTGACATATTTTGTTATTTTTGAAAGTTAAGTGAAATATAATGGACAATTGAAAGTTGAGTGGTTTATTTGGTCATTTTTAAAAGTTGAGTGACCTGTGGTGAAATTTACCCTACAATTTTCTAAACTGGTAGATGATTGATACGTGTATTTTTCCCAAAAAAATTTGTATTATAATTTATGTGTAACGAGTCAACTAGAAGGATTTAATTCAATTAACACTCATTATATTTTTTTTGTAATATAGAATTGCCATAAGAAATCCAATTCTTCCACTAAATTCATGAAAATTCTATGATAAATTCTATGAAATATTTCATGTAATGGGTCATATTATTTCCTAATAAATAGTGCCATACAGAATCAGCATATTTCATTTCAATATCCTTAAAGAAAAGTAATAATTAGGATGGATCATGAAGTTCTTAATCAAATGTTGCATTTTTCTAATAAAACATTTATATATAAATTCATTTTAATTTAATTTTGTTTTAAACTAAATAAGATAAAATGTAGCAATATATTATGTATATATTAAAATATAATGAGATTCAAACCTTGTTAATTAAACCAATGTCAATTATTGCACTGCTAATCTTTTTGAACAGTTCGTACAGAGCTTCAATTTCACTTACGCTAACTGCATTAAATTTAAACCCAAACAAAAATTAAATTGTGTAAAATTAGACTGTTGTATTATATATGATAATCGAGTTTGGAAAAAAAAATATTAACCAAATAGCCAAACTAAGCCTTAATGATAAAACATAAAGAACAAATTTAGAAAATTTAATAACCAAATTGAAGTTCAAATTGAGTAATGAAAAGTGGTATGTTATGTATAATAATCATGTTTGCAAAAAACAATTGCAAAAAAATAAAATAAAATAAGTAAATGCATGCACAAAATTCTCTTTGCTAAATCATGCTACAATAATATTAACCAACAAACCAAACAAAACATAAATCAAGTTTGTAAAAAAGAAAATGGAAAAATAAAACATAAATAAATAAGAAATCATAAATTTTGGAATAAATAAAATGTACAAACAGTTTTTCTAGCTAACTTTTCAGAATCTTCGAGTCCGGCAGATTTGTTGAGCTCACAACACTTCAAAAAGAAACCCGCAAATGATAAAATAGATTCAATTAAGATTCAAGTTCGATTTGAATTTTAAACTCGACCGAAAGTAAATTTCCCTCTGAGGAAAAAAGAAACAAAAAATCAAGCTTATATCTATTCAAATTCCAAAGATCTATTTCTATTAATCAAACAGTGACGAAAAATTGCCTCCTAATCCTCTAAACGACCATTTCAAATCGCCCCCAAAATCACAGAGTCTAAGATCCTCTAATCAAACTAACAATTCTACCCAAATTTCCCAAAAAAATTTCCAAATATTTAAACACTCTAAAATTCAACGAATGATTCAAGCAATTGTGTTGCAACGTAATTCAGATTGATGAATACACATCCACATCAGATTCAAATTTCGACTCCTAAAGACTCAAAAGATCCCGCAAAAATGCAGAAAAAGATTCAAATCGGTCCATATCAGAGAGAGAGAGAGAGAGAGAGATAGAGAGAGAGAGAGAGAGAGAGAGAGAGAGACTCGCCTTTGGAATAGGAGAAGATACACGAGAGGAAGCTAATTAAACGAATATTAAGACTCGCCTTTTATATTTTCTTTACATATTATTTTATATAATTAATCCTCACATTTTTTTTTTTTGAATTGTAATCCTCACATATTAAATATTAAGAAAAGAGTGTAACAAGCCGAGCTTAATCAAACGAAGCTGTCCGGCTCATAATTTGTTCGCGCTAACTCGGCTCAATTCATTGTACCGGTTCAGTTCATTGGGTGAATTATGGATTTATATTTAAAACTATTTGAAGTCAAAGCTGAACGGTTCAGAGCTCGGTTTTGATTTGAGCTTGCAGCTTGAGCTGAATTTGAATGAGTGATTTTCATGTCGAGCTCAATCGAAGAACAAAATACAAATTGAATTGCATGCCCTACTTAAATGAGAGAAAAAAAAGTAAACAAAATCTTAACTAAATACTATTTTTTTCCAGGAGGAATTCCAGCTGGTGTTGTTTAAAACTAACAAGAAAGAGAGCTTATTTGCTGATAGAGTTTGTTTGTTTGTATGTTCATATACAAAATTCATAATTGAAAAGAAGTACAATTTACTTATATAACCTTTGGTTTTTGTATATTTATTTACAGGTGTTTGACTTGTTCGATACAAAGCACAGTGGAATTTTAGGGTTTGAAGAGTTTACGCATGCCCTTTCTGTTTTTCATCTAGATGCTCCAATTGAAGAAAGAATCGATTGTAACTTGAATAGTTTTTTACTTTATTTTATTTTATTTTTATTTTTATTTGTTTATTGTGTTTAAGATTTATCTATTGCTATGTGTTTCAGTTTCGTTCCAATTGTATGATTTGAAGCAACGAGGTTTCATAGAAAGACAGGAGGTAATTTTATTATTTTTGAAATTTCAAAAATAATAAATATCAAGCTAACTACCAATTAGAGTTTTTTAATGACAGATAATCAAATGCATATATTTCTATATAATTTTTTTCTATGAAAGAATATTTAATTATTTTTTGCCATTTTTCATTTAAAATTTTGCCATTATTAGTTCAGATGAAAAAAATTCTCTTTCTCTGTTTACTTTAATTCTGTTTTCAGAATCAAATAACCATATAAAATTATTTTATCTAGGGCTTAATATTTTTATTTTTTATTATTTATTTTAGGTAAAGCAAATGGTAGTGGCAACTCTTTCAGAATCCGGCATGAATCTTGTGAATAAAGTCATCGAAAGCATCATTGACAAGGTTTGCACTCATTCATTCACAAATATTACATTTTACTATTTATTTATGGAAAAGACAAGGACTAATTTGCTTCGAAAACCAATGGTTACTTAATATTATAAATAGTTTTGCGGCTGATTTGGAACTGCTTTATTATCTATTGTATCAAAAGGAGTCATGTTTAAAGAACTTTGCTATCCTTATGGTTTGTAATGTATTGAATTTAGTACTTCATATTATGGTATGCAATGTTATTGCATTTAGTACTTCACAGATCATGTTATGGTGTGTAATGTAAAATAAAAAATATGTTTTGAATCATTAATTTATGTCGGGCAATTAGACCTTTAATATTATTTTGCTCTTAATTTTTGGTCATATGTATTGTTTAAACTCATGTTCAAACTCTCAAAATTATATGGGCTCTGAAAATACCCGCACTCAAATTATATGGGCTGTGAAAATACTCGCAGCAAATACCCGCAGCGTAGCGCGGGTATTCACCTAGTATTAGATAGATATGGACTTCGGTTGCGCTCCGCCTGTCACTTTCCTCTCTCTCTCGAACGAACAGCTGGCCTTTCTTCCTCAAGCTCACTTCTCTTCTCAAAATCACCATTAACAGAAGCTCGATTGCTTAGCTGTTCCTCCGCGCGCTTGATCTCCCTTTCCTCCTCTAGAATCTCGCCGATTAATTCTTCGGTGTTCTTTTCTCGATCTTTAAGGGCTCTCTTGCATCTCTCCCTCTAAAGTATGAAAACAAAGAGAGCAGAAAGCTGCTTCACTCGTCTCTCCCCTTTTCCATCAGTTAAACCTTCAATCATCGATTCGGTACTACTAGGAAGTACGGATTCGAGATCTGTGGCCGTTCTCAACAAGTTCCAGTGATTTTTAGTAAAATCACAAGTCTTTGTCAGATGATGAACCGATTCAGACTCCATTTTGCACATGAAGCACCGATTTGCGAATGAATAACCCCTCTTCATCAGATTATCAAGTGTAAGTATCATGTTCTATTTCATTTCCCACAGAAAAATATTCATACGCAAAGGTACTTTAATTCTCCACACATTTCTCAAATCAGAGGAAGTGTGGACTCCTCTCACCATCGTTTGATAAGCACTCTTAGTAGAAAAAGGCCATTTTCTTTCCATTTCCACTTAATTAGATCCTCTTCCTCTCCCAATTGGATTCGATTCAGCAATAAGTTGAACTCTCTAAACTCTTGTTGGGCTCTGACTGCTAAGATCTCATGAAACAATACACTTCTATCAGGGATGGCTTTGTATTGAGCTATAGAACCCTGTCTATTTAGCAGATGGGTATATAAAAAGGGAAAAGACATACAGCACATGCCAGTACCTCAATTGTTGTCCCACACATGAGTGTATTTACCATTGTTAACCACAAATTCAGTGCTGCTTTGAAAGAAAGGGAATAATGCCTTTAAGCTTCTCCAAAAATAGGATCCTCTACTTTGGGGGTAGAAGTCCATTCCTTCAGTAGCAAGGTTAGGATCCAGGCCTTGCCTTTGTAGACCTTTCTCCTTCTTGTAGAATTTCCACAACCATTTGAGAAGGAGAGCATGGTTGAAGGTTTCTCAGTCAGTGACCCCCATCCCCCCTACTTCTCTTAGTCTACAAACCCTCTCCCATGCCACTAAATGAAACCCCGTCTTCTTCTCTCCCTTCCGCAAGAAGTTTCTCCTAATGGTATCCATGGCTTGGATGACCCATTTAGGAAAAAGGAAGACCGAAAAATAATAAACAGGTAGGACAGAGAGGACAGAGTTTATTAGGGTTAGCCTACCTCCAATTGAGAGGTATTTTCCTTTCCAACCTTGAAGTTTTTTTATCAAACTTCTCAACAATTGTGCCGGTTATAGGCCCGATTTCAAAATTGGAATACGTTAATTCTAGGCGGCATGAACTCGCAATGTGAAATTAAGCATGACACAGAGGTGACATATAAATATAATGATTGGTTTATACGTGTGAATCACGAACTCGTCAATGAAATGAATCTGTTATCATGCGCAGAGTTCAATTTAATGTTTGTCTTAACTAAAGTTATTGAGTATATTCTACTTTTTAGTTAACAAAGAACTGCAATTAACCAATTTCCCTCAGACAAAACTTCAAGCATATCAAATAAACAATATATCTCTCATTTTGTTCTTAAAATATAATGAAACTAAAAAAAAAAAAGAAATATCTGGCAAAATTGCAGCAAATCACACTGTTCTAATTAATTTTGAAAGAAATTTAAATCACCTATGTGCATTAACTAGAGTTGCAATAAATCACATTTTATCATGTTTAAGGGCAAAATTTTCTTCGTCTCAGTTCTCTTGATTGAATCCTTCTTTTTGAGCTGAAGCATTTGTTTTCACATTTTGGTACTCTGATGACTTCCTTCTTTCGCAAGAGCTTGTTATATTTTTCATTTCTTGGATGATTAAATAGTACTTGTATAGCAATTTATGTCATTTGATTATTGTTAGTATTCAGTTTTACCATATAAAACAAACCAAAATCCAAATCCTTGGAGGATTGTGTTCAACTTCTATTGTTATTTTTTTTATGTTTACTAAAAAAAATGAAGGAAAAAAGATTCATGGTGAACTTAACAACATCAAAATAATTTCATTTCAACAGCCATTTATATTAAATCATTATCTACATAATTATATTATTTTACCTAAGAAAAAATTATAAAATGGAAACTCTATAAAACTTAGAGGGCCCATATATGAAGATAATATTCAGTAAAGACAGAATTTCATATTTGTTCAAAAAACTCTCTTGGGGGTTTTTGGAAATCCAAAGGGAAACCAAGATAGTTGAGTGGTAGGGCTACACAAGGGCACTCCAATTCCTGTGACAAACTCTCCTTGAGCTCATCAACGTCATTTGATATCAAAGCAAATTCAGACTTATCAAAGTTAATAGTCAGACCAGAGTTTTCTCCAAAAGATCTTAACACAAACTTCAACCTTCTGGCTTGAATTGTGTCAAGCTTAATTAGGAACAAGGTATCATTTGCATATAGAAGGGCCAATTGTACCCCTCTAATTGGCCTTTCTATAAAGTTTTGTGCCCCAAGCCTCTCTATAATTCTGGCTAATGCGTCGATACCAAGGATGAAAAGGTGGGGGGAAAGTGATCCCCCTTCCTTACCCCCCTCTTTAAATAAATATGCTTGCCTGGAATCCCGTTCAATAACACTCTTGTTGCCCCCTTGAATACATAAAATTCCATCCAAGTAATCCATTGGGAAATAAAGCCTCGAGCCTCCATGACTTTCACCATGAACTGCCAAGAGACGGAGTCAAAGGCTTTATGTACATCGGCTATGAATAGTACCATTGGAATGCTCTCTTTATTTGCTACATGTAAAGCTTCTCTTGCATACATGTAACACTCGGTGATTTCCCTTCCCTCCAAAAAGGGGAGAATGAGATCATTTATGACTTTTTTAAGCGCCTATTGGCAAGAGACTTTGAGATAAGCTTTTGTATCCCACTGATAAGACTTATTTGTCTTGGGTCTTTGGGATTGTTTGCACCAGGTTTTTTTCGGAGGGTTAGGAATGAGGCGGAGAAACTGCCCAGTCCTTGCTGTACTGGGTTAGTTGTAATGATTCGAAACACTTCCTGCCTTAATAGAGGCCAGAATCTTTTGTAAAACTCGCCGATAAAACCATCAGGGCCTGGTGCCTTGTTCGGCTTCCATTTTTGGACAACCTCATCGAGCTCTGTGATACTAATGCTGCCATTCAAGGCTGATAAGTCTATAGCCTCATTCGAGAATAACTGAGTAAGATTAATTAAATTTTCTGTCCTAGTTCATCAGGGGGCCCAGAGATATCTCCCTCTTGTCTAGAGGAACAAATCTCATCTTAGTCACTCACATTCGTCGTCATGATTCAGTGCATACCTAATGATGACCCTAATGATCATCCCATTACGGATAACGTAGGATCATATTAAAATATGCAGTTCCACATACAGGAATCAATGGTGAAGAAGAAAATTTTGGGTTGGCTCATCGGTAAGGTTTGGTATTGTTGGTTGCAGCTTTGGTTCGGTTGGTCCTCCTACCGGGATTTCTTCAGTTGTCGGAGGTGAATTCGTCATTCATGTTGCGGTGTCGAGACCGCTGGTTGTGATGGATTTGCCTTGACTCTCCACGTATATCCTTGCCAGCCCCTCAGAGTCATCACAATATTGACTTGTTCGTGTGGGTTCTCGGTCCTGATGGGAAACTTGCCTTCTTGTTGAAATGCGCTGCTTGCCTGTTCTGCTATCTGCGTCTCCAGCACCTTGCTGTGTGAGGCCAGCGAGTCCACTCGGCTTGCTAACTTCTACAATTTCTTATTCAATTCTTGGCCATGGGCCCGAAGTTCAGCGGAAACTTTGGTTTGTTCCGCCAAAAAAATTATTAGCATAGAATAAAGTCCCAGTCTTTGATTATTGTACCCTTAATTTTGTGCGATGTTTTGAGGTTGACCTATTGGATTACTTCTATAAGACAGGTCTGGGTTCCTCCTGTTATTATTGTATGTGCGTGTATATTGGTTGATGGCATTAATTCGTTCACTTTCATTTTTGATCAAACTCAAGGATGACATACTTCCATGCCTTGTGATCAAGACATATATTATAGAACAAAAGGAATAAGCAAGCGTCTATTCAGATAGGTTTATGATCACTGATCATTTCATTTAACATGGGTAGTCATGACATCAGTCTAGAGGTTACTCATGACTTACGATCTTTAGAAGATCGTTGCCAGCGTAAAATGGAACCTACACGGTAATACAATGAACTCCATTCATACAGGATGAAAATACCTTAAAACAGTTGTACATGAGATGTATAAATTGGTGAACGAAATAATCAATCATTAGATGATTGATTGTGCAAAACAGCACACTTCCGTTCTGAACGGAAGGTGCCAGTTTCTTGGTAGCAAGGTTTTCGCAGTTTTGGAAACAATATTCACTACTAGAAAATCAGGCACCAGGGACGGTTTTCTCCGTCCCTGATACTCGTCAACCCCATCTCTGAAAGTATCAGAGATGGGTTCCCGTCTCTGATGAGCCGTCCGCGCTAGTCCCATTTGTGATACTAAAAAACACAGACGGCCCGTCCCTAATACTTAAAAGCGACGGTAATTTTTATTACCGACGGGAGAATATATCGTCGCAAATAATATATAACGGACGGTATTATCAGGGATTTTCAAGGACGGACCGTCTCAGATAAGTTTATTACAGACGGCATTTTTGGAGACGGGTCGTCTCAGATAATGTTTTATAGACAGTGCTTTCAGGGACGGGCCATCTCAGATAAGATATTACAGACAGCCTTTTCAGGGACGAGCCCATCCCTGATGACGATTCTGAAATTTCAAAATGCTGCCCATTTTCTAAAATTTCTCCAATTGAACAAAAAAATAACAGCATGACCTATTTTACCCACATTTCTCAAAAAACAAAATTCATTAAATCTAAATCATTCAAGATTCAAGTTCGACATCAAACACATCACAAATCCTAAATACGCAAAACAACAAACAAGCACAAACAAGCACACTCTATGTTCAAAATCCAAAGTTTATAATTAACCTAAATTATTATTATTAGCATACTAAAAGTCCACCAAATCAACGTCCCAAATCCTCAACTTCATCGTCATCACCCGCGGTACCATTCGCAGCTCCACTAGTGAATGCATTTGGAGATTCGTGAGAACGAGCAATCTGTCCCTATGAAATCGAAAACATAATATACACTCAAAATTGAACCATACGTAAATAATTAATACTGGACTTAAACTATAACTCTAAAAGAACGTGCCGAAGGTGAATTTTTCATGTTTTGCTCACTTGTAGTCGCATTCATCCCAATAGGCGCAAATTGGGTTGATGGCGGCTGCGGCACATATCCTCTCGGAGCATATCCTGAAAATAGTGGTGGTTGCATCCATGGCATATTTTGTGGATGTGGTCCTTATCCTGGTACGGACGGTTGTGACATCCATTGCAATTGTTGTTGCATCATTTGCTATGTAAATATTAATATCAATAAAAAAAACTAAATTAAATAGTCAAATTTAAATGAATGACGTTAAATTCATGCATCAAAATTTTAGATATACCTGAGATTGTGAATATGTTAGAATCGGGACTCCTCCTCCGGATCCACTACCTCCTACTCCATTCCACCCAGCTCCCGGTCCATTACCGCAGCTCCCGTTCCACTGCCGTCAGTTCCTGACCCAGAGGAATCTCCCGCTTGCATGCTGGACTTACACATGAGAAAAATTGAATATGTAAGTTATATTTCAAAGTAAATAATAAACTTGCAAGTGAATCTACTTCTTACCATTTGAAATGGCCATGGCTGACGATACATCAGCTCAAAACGAAACTCCATCTGTGATTGCAAGGCCCTAAACATCAAATTAGCATTATGCTGAGATTCGCCTTATGTCGTTGTTCTTCTCTCTGTCGTGCAAGATCCCTCTCTTGTTGCATCGCTTGCAACATGCTCTGCACACTTTGGAGTTGCGTTAGGAGGTTCTCAATGCTCCGGATTTTGTGACGCGACAGGAGCTGATGATTCAGCAGTAGCATAATTAGCGCTACTTGACGTCCCACCACATGAAGATGAAGACTGAATTTTAGTTGTGTCGATGATCGAGCCTATCCCGTACACCTTACAATGCGGCTTCCCTCTAGACACTTTTAACCACTCGACATCACTATCAATATTAGGTATGTCCTGCCAGTTTTCACCATGTAGTTGTGACATAGCACGTTCATAACTTTTCTGCATTTATGAATAAATAAAACTAACTCATATTTCATATATGATTATATATACAATTAGCATTTTAAGACTTACTGCTATAGCTTCAGATTTCGTATCAACAAATATATTCGTTCCTTTGCGCACCTTAGACCTTTTAAGAATTTCCAAATGCGAAAAGGGCCTATCCGGATTCAACTCCACCTATTATTCTCAAAGTCGTCAAACAATACTATTATAAAGAATGAAATCAATATTTTTCTAATAAGAATATAAAAATGCAAATGTACCCATCGCTTCTTGTG
This sequence comes from Juncus effusus, assembly GCA_027726005.1. Taxonomy (NCBI): domain Eukaryota; kingdom Viridiplantae; phylum Streptophyta; class Magnoliopsida; order Poales; family Juncaceae; genus Juncus; species Juncus effusus. Next base: position 6,381,394 of record CM050898.1, read on the forward strand.
CTCCGCCGCGGTGATAGAACCAGTGGTGCTGTGTCCACGATCAGGACCATCATTACGGTTATGTCTGTTACGTACTTGTTGTTCCTGAAACGCTTCAGATGCGAAATTCTTGCATATTATTCGCCAGTTATCCTCTGAGCACCAATTCGGACATGTAACCTCGATATTCTCATCAGTGCACCATTGAGAAACGTCTTTACCAACTTTCTTTATCGCGTCTCTACGTGCTTCATACATGTTCTGTCTCATTATGTCGCCCGTACAATTATTAAAATTTCTCTTACATAAAGTTACGTTTTCACTGTCAACCCACCTAAAACGACGCTAAAAAAAAGAAATGAATAACATCAGAAAAAATAAAATAATACGAAGAATAGATAACCCGACCCTTTTTAAAAACAAAGTAGTACCAAGAATTCTTTTAAAAGTCTCGCTTTAGCTTTATCGGACCACTCGGAAGAGGTACGCCAACCTTCATTGATACCTTTTGCCAAAATAGAAATGACCCGTACAATCTTTGTGGACTTTCCGGGACCGTCAATAGAGAGTTTCTGAAGAAGATATTAAAAAGCCTAGTTTACAAATTGAGTACATTTAAAAGCTACTTTATGTTTAATTGATAAAACTAATTACCGTTCTCCAGCTCGCACGATGGGGACCCTATTCTCGGGGCGTGGGATCGGACCCAGTATGTTATGGCCTCTTCCCTGACATACCGGGGCTTCATTATCCTCAGCGTTCTCCTCGTCATGATCCTCGTCTCCTCCTCCAGCCTCCTGGACCTCCGGGGCAGCCTCTTCGACCTCCGAGGCCGCCTCCTGAAATTAAATTAGTTACAGATATAAATTAACAAAAACACAATATATAAAACTAGAAACATAATATAATATACTATTCAATATCGTCATCATCAAAATAGTCTTCTTCTTCATCTTCTGTTATAATCGGAGTTAAATGTATGTCTCTCTCATTTACGGCCTCAACTATAGCTTCCTCGTATAAGAATTCATCCACCGTAGTGTCTTGTGAACCTACATTTAATATGCGAACTGATCCTTCTTCTTGTAAGTACTCGGAAGCGAATTGAATCTGCTCATTGTTCATCTCGTTCATTTCGTGCACATTAAGCTTTTGTTTCGACTTCGTAGCAACCCACCAATCACGTCCATCCCGTATCTGAGATGGATAAAACATATAATACACTTGAATGGCTTGGTGGGCGAATATGAACGGCTCGTAATAATTCAAACATGACATATGTTTCATTTCTATAAGGCCACGTTCTTTATCAACCCTAACGCCTTGATTGTTATCAAACCAATGACATTTAAATAAGACAACTTTATTGGTGACTACCCAGGGATACGTCAATTCAATAATTTCCTCAAGCACCCCGTAATAATCACGAACTACATTACCCGAACAAGCCCCCTTAACATAAACTCCACTATTTTTTTGTTCTCATATTTTTTCCGTAATTATCCGTGTGAAATCGAAACCCATTACATGTGTAACCTTGGTATGTTTTGACACATCGTGAAGGTTTTTGCGCAAGACTTTGTACAATCTCCGAGTATTCCAAATCATCGGAATAAACTACTTTATTATACAACCAACCGGGATATTCTTGCTCACGTTTCTTACCCCGCAAGCGTGGAGGAACGTTTCGAGTTTCAAGAGTCAGATCATATTCTCTACACATGTACGAATAATATATTAATAAAAATATTCATTACTAACATATCATTTAAGTACATTGAAAATAGAAACTTACTTGATGAAACGTGTCAAATCGGGGCAATTTAGCAAAACATAAAGATGTGCCGCTTCAAGATCCTTCACGTCCAAATCTTTGGATCCCGGAATCATCGGATGAGCAGGATAATCAAATATAGAACATTCGACATGACTTGATAAATCTTCACCGACATCGTGTCGAGTGGGTCTTGTAGATCTAGTTTGTACATCATCCGCAAAATAAAGAGAACAAAAATTTGAGACTTCTTCAATAATAAAAGTTTCTACAATCGAGCCCTCTACTTTTGCTTTACTTCTTACTTTTTTAATCTTTGCGAAACATCTTTTGAATGGATGCATCCACCTATATGTAATGGGTCCACCAACTCTAGCTTCGTACGCTAAATGCACCACTAGGTGCATAGAGTCAAAAACTGCCGGCAAAAATATTTGCTCTAGCTTGCATAAAGTAACAACAATTTTGGCTTCTAACTCCCGCAAACAATCTGGATTCAATTCACTTGCGCAAATATCACGAAAAAAATTACTTAATTCCGTTAGCGGCTCCCAAACAAAGTCTAGAAGAAAATCTCTAAACGCAACCGGAAATAGCGTTTGCATGAAAAATATGACAATCATGACTTTTCAAACCGCTAACATTTAGAGTTTGCAAATTAACCAACTTTGCCCAATTGGACGCGTAACCATCCGGAAAATGTAAATTTACTAGTCACTCACAAACCAATTTCTTATTCTCTTTGCTTAAGCTATATTTCGATTTCGGTTTCGCCCATCCACCATTTGGTTGGCACCGTAATTCAAGTTCGGTATGATTACATAACTCCGCTACATCAAAACGAGATTTTGCATTATCTTTCGTCTTTCCGGTTATATCCATTACCGTATTAAATATATTACCAAATACATTTGTCTCATTATGCATTACGTCCAAATTGTGACGTATTAAATTAGTCGACCAATATGGTAACTCCCAAAAAATACTTTTCTTAATCAATTATGGTCGTCCCAAATCCTTGATACTTTTTCTTTTTCTTTTCAATAATAATTGGACGTGTAACAACTTCTTCTATGATTTCCAACATTTCGCTACCAGAACAACGGGGAGGCGGGAGATAATATTCGGTTCTATTTTTCAGGAACATATGTCAATGTCGACGGTATTGATGTCTCTCCGGCAAAAACTGCTGATGACAATTAACCCAAGTAGCTTTTCCGCTATTTCTTAATTGAAATGATTTTGTATTCTCCATGCATATTGTGCATGCTAATTTACCGTTTGTTGACCATCTTGAAATCATACCGTAAGCAGGAAAATCAGTTACGGTCCAAATCACTGTAGCTTTCAAGGTGAAATTTTCCTTTCGATATGAATCGTAAGTGACAACACCATGATCCCACAAATTTTTCAAATCGTCTATTAATGGACGCAGAAAAACATCCAGGTGTTTTCCCGGATGATCAGGCCCGGGAATGACCAAAGCAAGAAATACGTATTGATCCTTTAATGTCATCCTAGGCGGTAAGTTATAAGGAACAAGAAATACATGCCAACATGAATATTTCGACCCCATAGTAAATGGTGTAAAACCATCCGTCGACAATCCGAGCCGAATATTCCGCGGCTCGGAAGCGAAATCCGGATAAGTTAAATCAAATTGTTTCCAAGATTCACTATCAGCGGGATGGATCATATGATCAGGATTATCCCGCTTCCTTCCTTATGCCATTTCATGAACTGAGCTGTGTGCTGAGACATATAAAGTCTCTGCAATCTAGGAATTATCCGAAGATAGCGCAATTGTTTATAGGGAATAGGTTTCCCCTTTTTGCCTTCATAAGATGGCTTGAAACGAGGATCTTTGCATTTATCACATTTATTTTTACTGATGTTATCCCCATAATATAACATACAATTTCTAGGACAAACATCGATCTTCTCATAACCTAACCCTAACCCTTTAATGAGTTTTTTTTTATTCATAGAAATTCGAGGGTAATTTATTATTTTCTGGAAGGAGCTTATTCTTAATGATGAACATCATCCTATCGAAGCAATCCTTGGTCATTTCACATTCCGATTTTAGGTTTAACAGCAAGCTTACGGCAGATAAGAGATTCCCCCCCGAGCAAGCAGGGCCATCCCACAGTGGCTCATCAGCCGCATGAAGCATTTCGAAAAAAGCAGCGGCTTCTTCATTGGGTTCTTCATCCTCTTGATCAAATTCGGGACCCGCTGCTTTGAATATCATCTGTTCCATCCTTTCGCCGTGACCCCGTTCTTCATTAGCTTCCGAAGTAGATGCATGATGAGTTACCCTAGACTTCCCATGCCAATCCCAAACGAAATAATTTAGGACAAAACCAGATGACACTAAATGATTTGTTATTTGGTCTTTATTTTGAAAAAAAATATTCTGGCATTGTGTACAAGGACACTTAACACACTCCAGACCCCTCTTCCTCTTTATATTCTCTGGTCGTGAAAAGGCAAATTCAAAAAATGTTTCAACTCCATCGATGAAATCCTCACTTATTATATTACCATCATGATGGTTATACATCCAACTACGATTATTATTCCTCGTTGCAATTCTAAAAGGAGAAGATTTAAATGTATAAGAACTTAACGTATAAGATGTGTATTAACCATGCTTCCTAACTAATAATTTGTTCCTCATTTTTATTATATAAAGATATTTTAAAAAATCCTAATAACGAAAAACCCTAATTCTATAAAAAAAACCCTAATTTCAAATAAACAAACATATGAAGATAATACAAGATTTTCACAAAACACTAATTCTCTCGCATAACCCTAATTCATGCATACATACTATAAAAATAATATTTCAACCATATAAAACCCTGAATTTGCATAAATAATAAACCTATTTCACACTATCAAAAATAATTAAGAAAAAAAGAGCAAACCTAAAGATATGAATCAGGCTTTGATTTTGCGAAAATAGAACACAATCTAAAATCCTAAAAAAACATACAATAAATTTAAAAACTTAATTAGATATTATATAAGCATTAAAATTATTATTAAATGGTAAATTAACACCTAAATTCTCATAAAACCTAAAAGATCCATAAAATGCCCTAAATTATTTGTTCATCTTTTTTTATTATATAATGATATTTTATATAAACCCTAAGTACGTAAAATCTTTAATTCAAAATTAACTACATAATATGATATAATTAGAACCCTAAATTGGCATCAATAAGAAACCTAGTTTCCACAAAAATGAAGGAAGAGAGCAAACCTTAAGATATGAATTCTGACAATTTTATGCAAATAGAAGCTCCTCACCAATTGAAAATCTGAAAAAAATAACCTACAATAATTTAGAAAATAATTAGATAACGTTGTTATGAAATAATTAAAACAAAGAGGAGAGAAAGAGAAAATATACAGAGAAAAATCTTTCATTCACTTATATTCAATTATTGTTGTTTCTTACACATTACAAAGCACGATTTATAGCATAAAATATCTTTATATGTTACATAATATTAAAGGGAGGAGTTAAAAGGAAGACATAACATCCTTAGAGTTATGAATCCAAAACATTATGGACATCCACATTTATATTATTCATAACACTCCTCCTTGGATGTCCATCTTCAACTTCATACGTATCAAACATCTGCCTCGTTAAAAACCTTTCCAGGAAAACCCTATGGGACAAAACCATGGCTAAGAAAAAAAGAGTGCAGAGCGTATTGTTTCTCTCCCTCACAAATATAAATATTTATATATCATTCTTCTAACTCTGCCATATACATGTTGTATTATCTTCGAAAATCAATGTCGTCTTATTATCATCATTAAGGAATGCATGCTTTCCTTGGATAAAAAGGTTCCTACAACTTGGTTCCTCCATATGTAAATATTTCACAATTTTATTTGTCTTAATACGTGTTATTACAAACACTCATTTGTGCATTACCATTGTACACTATTAGATGTTTCGACTACATGTCCAAAACTTCACATTTCACAAGAGAATATAATGATGTTCTAACCACATCTTTCTTTTATGGCCAATATTCAATATGTCGACATACGATTAATTTTAATTCAAGATCCCCATTTCACTTATTATATGATTGCAATCACATTGCAAGCTTTTGTTTAATCATGATTTTATTTCGGTTCCACTCATTTTATAGTAGAGACATAATTTATTGAAATCTCATCAATTTCAATATTATCAGGTACTTGAACCTCTTCTTGGTTATTTGCTCGTCCATGTCTTCTACTCTTTTACAGTAATATTATTTTCAGAATAATTTACTTATTTAGAAGTATCGATAACTTCAAGACAACTTTCTTATCATACTCTTTCTTCTTCCTTGGAGTTTACCTTTGGAACCGATTGGTCGATCATGCTTTTTGCATATATCAAACAGAAAATTATCCAAGGGTATTTTAATATAACTATGAGCACTTAATGTTGGAATATATCATATGATAATTATTTTTGCATCAATGAAAATAATATATTTACATGTTTGAGGATCTAATTAATGATGCATTCCATATAATATAACTTATAGTTTTCCAGCTCTTATTTTTCTCCCCCTAAAGCTATAATTAATTAACAAGTTCTTCGGGACTTGCATTGTCTATATCTTGAACTTTCTCATTAATATTTGATTGTTTCACAATATTTACTTGACTATTCATTCAATTCTCTTTCTAGGGTTTTTATCTATAAACATCATAATCTACCACACTTCAAGTATATTTTGGATTCATTTGTTACGAAACGAATAGATGATCATTCAGGACTATCAATCTGAATTGAGATGTTGTAAGCAAATATATGTGACTTAATCATATTTATGAATGAAAAAAATCTATAATCAATAATCATGTAATGAATAAGTTTCATGTCACGAAGTTCAAGATATGAAATTATTGAGGGCGATTTAACTTAACATATATGCCCGACTTTAATTTGTGACTCATCTTTGTGCGTTGCGGTGGAGCTACCGGAACAAATACTTCAAATCCAAATTTTTTTTTGAAATGATATATATTTGGCTGCAGGCTAGTCAAAGGCGGTAATGGAGAGTATTTATCATATATAGTTGGCTTTATTCTAATTAATCTTGCAACATGTATTATTTCATGGCCTTAGTTAGAAGACGAGCGTTGATTTATTATTATGGGCCAAACGATTAATTATATTCACTTAATAAAATATCATGTTAGGTCATCTTATGTGCGTGTGTGGGCCAATGCTCAACTGTAATCTCAATCAACGTACAATAGTCATTGAATATTTGGGATGTAACTCACTGGTCGTCATCAAGATGAGTTATCTTATTTGTACAATCCAGAAATTATTATTTTAATTAGATTATTTGAGCAAACAATCTCGCAAATATAACATTTTGAGATAATAATAAATATGTATGTGACCATCTAGTAGACGCATCTGTTAATACCATAAAATGTCTAGATGGTCCACATGAATGAGTAATAGGCTCACATATATTCGATAAATACACTCAAGAAAATTGGATGATTTATTGGCAACCTTAGTTTGTGATGTCTCATGATTAACTTTCCTTGACAACATGCAGCACATGAAAATTCATTTGATAAAAGAATCTTTCGGTTCTTTAATAGATGCACATTTGAATTCTTTGTATTATTTGCATCATTATTGCTCCGAGATTAGTGAAATTCTGGTTCATGCCAAATCATGAAATTTCTCTTCGAAGTGAATTCAAATCATAAAATTACTTTTCAAATTAGTGAAATCCTATTTCATGTTAAATAATAAAGTTGTTTTCTACTTAGTAAACTTCTAGTTAATGGCGAAACCATAAAATTGCTCTTCGATTTTGTGAACATCTTGCTCATATAACTTTAGACAACAAAGTAATAGCTCTTCTGGAGCGTCTAGTCATGTTTTATTGTTGAGCATGCATTCATTTTGGATCATATAGAAAATAGGAAATTTCATGTGTCTTTATTAATTGAATATGTAATAAAAATAAATATAGGATCAAGAAAATTTCCCACATCCAAATGCTTTAATGTACGACGAGTACATGACACCAATGACCTTTCATACGAAAGCCAAAATATTTTATTGTGTCTTATTGTTTTCTTCGTGTGATTTTTCTTATTATGACTTCACTTCTCCTCCTTTTTAACCACACTATCATGCCTTTTATAAGTGGCGGTATTCACTTCAGGGAACTAAAATAAGTTAGTTGTACGATATCCATAAAACACATTATTTTGCTTCGATAAAAAATATAATGCTTAGTTCAATAATAATATATGCTTCTACATGAGCAATAATCTTTTATCTAACAGGAACAACAATATAAGTTTCTACAAGAGTAGTAATATCTACTTTTTTATATTGCTATTACTTGAGTAATAATCTTTTGTCTACCAATTATCATTTTCTTTAATTTTTTCATACACACAATGATGAAAAATTAGTCTTATCAATTAATGATCAAACAAACCTTGTTGTGAACAAATTTCTTATCAACAATCAAATATGGGAATACTTCAAACCCAATATATATTGCCAACATATTTGATAATCAATATTGGTGCATTTTGGTTGTGCTACATTTACACATATATTACATATCTAAAAGTTCCAATACATAAATTATTTTACTGAACCAATCTCAACTTGTAATGGGGAGTTTTCTTTCATAGTTCATATCATTGCAACCAATGCTACAACATGCATTATTTAATGTATCAAACAATCAGCTAAATCACACAAAATGCTCTTTAATCTGTGAGTAACTTATTTAATTCTGCAGCGTGACATTCTATTTAATTTAGTGAACTCCATGTTCATTTATATCATAAAAGTTGTCATTCGAAATAATGAATTTTCGATTCATTATTATAACATAATCATTACCATTTAAATAAATGTACTTCTGGTTCATTGTTGTAGCATGAGCATCAATTTGAATAAATGAACTTCTTGTTCATTCGATTTAGCAAAGAAGATAATTTTTTTTCACAATATTACATTTCCTTATTATCTCAAAAGTATTTCGTTGGAAATATTCATATGATGGATCTTCAGGTCCACAAATAGTATCTATTATGAGAAAATAATAATTTTTGGCATGATGGATCTACCGGTCCACATATCACAATGTATGGATTCTAAGAATATCCTTAGACCCAATCTATTATGCTGAAGAATAAATAAATTTAAATCAGTAAACTTCTGGTTTACTACTGAGTATGATTCCATTGTACTAATTCTTATATGGTACAAATCATTTGAAGAAACTGTTTTTCTAATATACGTTTATTTCCTGAAATATATTATGGAATACAAAGATACTAAACATTCATCTCATTTATAGTCTCTACATGATATCCATTCTTGATGATATCTTGAAAACTCAATAAATTATTCAAAGTCTTGGGGAAATAAGTATAATTAATTTGTCCCCTTTTGTAGGTATATATTAGCTTTTTCGGAGCCTTCAAATAAACTTGAGCTACCAGAAATAGTGCTCACTTTTGGCTTGTTCATTTCAAACGAGAGAAGTATCTTTTACTTTTAATTATGATATGTGTGATACCAATTTCAATGATGCACACGTTCTTCATGTATAATGTGGCTAAACCAACTTTTATTCATATTCATAATATCAACTATAATTCAAATTGATTTATAATTTCACAACTTCAGGTAGTTTATAAGTTCAAGTTCAGGTTGCTTTATGTTCTTCAATTTCACACTTATTAATAATATATCTCAACTTCTGATATAGTGATAATTTTGCAACTTCATGTTGCTTCACATATTCCTTGAATTGCAACTTCCAATGCAACAAATTAAAAACATAATAAATGGAAAATTGCAAGAACGTCAAATAAATATAAATAAATAATAGAGTAAATTAAAAATGAAAAATTATTCCTTTTCTCTTTATATCAATTTTTGCTTTATCTTTGTCTATGTTAGTGCACTTTTAGATTTACCTAATGGTATCGTTATCGGAGATGAACATATATTTGTTTGACGTGTCGAGAGCGATTCGTGCTGATAACGTGTTATGAAATAATTAAAACAAAGAGGAGAGAAAGAGAAAATATACAGAGGAAAATCTTTCATTCACTTGTATTCAATTGTTATTATTTCTTACACATTTCAAAGCTCTATTTATAGCGTAAAATAACTTTATATGTTACATAATATTAAAGGGAGGAGTTAAAAGGAATACATAACATCCTTAGAGTTATGAATCCAAAACGTTATGGACATCCACATTTATATTACTCATAACAAACATGATATAATTAAAATTATCAATAATTGATAAGAAAAAAAAAACCTACTTCCTACAAAACCATCTTTATTCACAAAATAAAAATGCTATTTTCAATAAACATTACTATAAACATAATGAACCTAAATATAAACATATTTCTTACAAAACGTAATTCGCAAATAATAAAATAAATTCCCACAAAACCCTAACTCTCAAAAGAGATTAATTCATGCATACACATAATTTCCAAATTTACATACAACACGAATTAAATAATATTTAAAAATCTAAACAGGAAATACAACTTAAAGTAGACCAATTTCAACTATAATTCATTTCAATTTAACCAAAAATCACAAAAAAATGAATTTGAAAAAACTCATTCCTTGAATAGTCGCCGGCAAGAGAAGCGAAGAGAGTGAAGCACAAACACGAGCAAAGAGACGAGAGAGGGGAGACTCCAGCCGTAGATTTGGGCGAAAAAAAAAATTGGCCAAAAAGAGGGGACGATTGGGCGGATAGGGAGGAGATTGAGCGGAAAGAGGGGAGGATTGGTGGCGGTAGATGGAGCTTGGCCGGCTGGAGTTTGGCTGAGAAATTAGGGAGGTTTAGGACGGAGGGTTTTAAGGCGGCTGGAGGATTTAGGGCAGAGGGTTAGGGCGGAGGGTTAGTGCGGCGGACTAGGGTGGCGGGTTAGGCCGGCGGTTTGGGGACAGAGGTGGAGAACGGAGGAGGATTAGGGGCGGAGGGCTGGGGGGGAAGTGTAGGAATTATGCCCTAGGCCAAAGTGTTGGACTAGAGATTAGATTATGAGAAACACGTTTATTTAGTTCATATATGATTGAGTGTATGAGTGACTAATATATTTACATATATTAGATTGACCATGAATGACACTTCGGGTTCACGTCATCGGAATACGTGATTCCGATAGTAGAACTATGAACCAATGAATGACATTCTAAATTGTCCCTAGTGATATGTGGGATGTTTATAGCGATCGACATACTTCAGGTAAGAAGCTACATATCCACACTAGTATATTCGCAGGCTGGATGATCATGTTCTGCTGATCATAGACATAGGGATGTCAAGTCTGGAATATAGGTTCGTGTTAGAGAACACGTCCTGGACTGACCACACTATGAGAATATGCATGGTATATGTCATTAGTGATTCTCATACGAATAGTGTGCTTGTTCCTACGACCTGAGGCCACCATGGATTCCTGTATGAGGAACTGCATACTTTAATATGATCTTACGTCATCCGTAATGGGATGATCATTAGGGTCATCATTAGGTATGCACTGAATCATGACGAGGAATGTGAGTGACCAAGATGGGATTTGTTCCTCTCGTTAAGAGGGAGATATCTCTGGGCCCCCTGATGAACTAGGACTGAAGGAAATGCATGGCCATGCTCAAAATGGATTAACATGTGTTGTTAATATCATTTTGTATTTGTTCAGTTTAATTCTCGATCAGGAAAGAGACTTTGATCAAACTCAAGGATGACATATTACCGTGCCTTGTGATCATGACATATATCGTAGAACAAAAGGAATAATCAAATGTCTATTCAGATAGGTTCATGATCACTGATCATTTTCATTTCACATGGGTAGTCATGACACCATTCTAGAGGTTACTCATGACTTACGATCTTTGGAAGATCGTTGCCAGCATTAAATGGAACCTACACGGTCACACATAGAACAACGTCTAGTCGGGAAGGAAATTTGAATGATTGTGCAAAATTAGCATAGTTCCGTTGGCAACAGAACAGTTCCGTTGCCAACAGAACTCAGCCAATATGTCGGCAGCTAAGTTTTCAGATTAGGAAACCCAATTCCGTTGGCAACGGAATAGGTCCGTTAGGAATGGATAAGCGCTGTAATTAGGGTTTTAGTTATGGTAACTAAGCAATCATTCGTCTCCCTCTCTAGTATAAATAGAGGGGCAGTCCCCCTCTATTAGACACACATTACAGAGCCTCCAGGCTACCGTAATACAGAGAGAAAGAGAGAGAGCCTCCTGAAAGTATTTCCGGACTCGTATAGCCGAATCCGGTTATTCCGACTATTCGAAGTTCGACGTGGATACAAGTAGAGATCTCCTGCCTTGGAGATTAACGAGTGATCAAGCTCTTCGTCCCTAGGAAGAGCAAGAAGGTTCTCAGAGTCGAGCTTCAGAAGCCAGGAAGGAGAAGGAAGTAAGACGGAAGTTCGTTCAAACCTACATCCGCTTCTCTCTCCCGGATCAGGAAGATCCGAGGTATAAATTTTAATAACATAATCTCGTACCTTTATTTCCTTTACGATGATTCTAGGGAGAGTTGAACCCGTATGTTCCGCTGCGCATGTAACGTACATGGCTACGGGTTTCCCAACAGGAGGAAGGGCTCGTGGAGAGAGAGAGGAGAAAAGGGAAAATAGAATGTAAAGAAAGAAGGAGGCGGGGTTCGGAAAATAGAAGGGAAAAAATTAAGGGAAGCTCCAGGTCTTTCATCACGGACGGGGCCGTCCGAAATAAAATCCCCGTCTGTGATACGTTCTGTGACGGTTCGTCCGGTTTTTTGAGACGGTATTTTGAAATATTTAAACGCACGCTTTTTTTATGAATGTAACACAGACGGCCCGTCTGAAATAAATAAAACGCCATCCGTGAAAATAACATATCAGAGACGGTTTTTGGTCATTTGCGACGGCTCGTCTTAGTTAAGTATATATCAGGGACGGCGAATGTCTTAGAGACGGGTCCGTCTGTGAAATTAACTTATCACGGACGGGATATTATTTTTAGGGATGGGGCCGTCCCTGATGTCTGAATTTCTAGTAGTGATTCCATTCAGAAGGGTTCCGTTCTGAACGGAATATGCGCAAAAAAGTTGGTTTTCAGTTATGGTAACTGAGCAATCGTTCACCTTCCTCTCTAGTATAAATAGAGAGACTTCTCTATTACACACATAATTCTAAAGCCTTAGAGGCCGTCTAATACAAAATAGAGAGAGAAAGTTTAGAGATAATTTCGGAAAGTATTTTCGGACTCGTGTAGCCGAGTTCGGTAATTCCGTGTGTCTGAAGTTCGCGTGGATACGAGTAGAGATCCCTACTTTGGAGATAAGCGAGCAATCAAGTTCTTCATCCCTAGGGAGAGCAGGGAGCTTCGTGGAGTCGAGCTTCAGGAAGAAAAAGGTTACTAGTCAGAAACGTTTAGACCTACATCCGTTCTTCGTCTCGCGGATCATGAAGATCCGAGGTATAAATTTTAATAGTTAATCTCGTACTTTTATTTCCTTAACGATGATCCTAGGGCGGGTTGAATCCATAGGTTCTGCTACGCATGTAACGTACATGGCTATGGATTCCCCAACAGTGGCATCAGAGCGTTCGTTAAGGAAATAATCGTCGATTACATATTTAAAATTTAGTAAATTCTAGTATAATAAATTTTAGGGTTTTGAAAAAATTATTTCAAAACATCTCGGAAATAGTTTATGGAAATATATTATTGGATATTATGATTTCCTAGAGTTTCGAGAAATAGTTTTTCGAAATCTGTTTTGGAATAGAACTAAAAGAAAAGAAAACAGAATTTCAGCGCATGTTCCGTTCGGAACGAAACAGTTCCATTCAGAACGGAATAGGCTATTTTTCTGTTAGAGATTTTCAGCGCTGGTTCCGTTCAGAACGGAACCGTTCCGTTCGTAATGGAACTGTTCCGTTCCGAATGGAATATGGCTGATTTGGCAAGAAACACTAATTTTTGTTATACATGGAATTTAAATATATAAATATGGTATGAAACTTAGATCTAAAATTGTTCTGTGATATAATCTTGTGTGTGAATGCTTGTATTTTATTTAATATCTATAGCAACCAGTGAGTTATCCAAAATTATAATTATGACAACCATTGTCCAAAATTGTAAACTACTTTTTCTAGCAATACGATAGTTGTTAGGAAAGATATTATTTTAAGACTACAAGGCAAAGATCTTGGCGCAATCTTCAGAAGGTGGCATTGGATCTTCGCACACATAACGAAGGGTTCGTTGAAGATTACAGCTGCAATCTAGAGATAGATCTAGGATTAGGAACCTCATGATCGCTCGTGAGGAATAGGCTCATACTATATTTATCTTGTTTCTGTGATGTTTATATTTATAATTCTAAAAACAAAATCCTTCAGAATGTTAAGTAAGGAAGTGCCCCCCATATCACTGAAGCCCTTGGTACTTAGACAATCTTACATGTGGGTCATGTCAAAGCTGAGCATATGGGGGACTGTCTTTGTAAAGGAGGGTATGCAGGAGATGGCGTCCAGCATGGGTCATGCCAAATCTGAGTGTGCTGGACTCTATTTCACCGATAATCATACAAGGTTAAGCTTAACTGATCAAGCAAGTCGGACTTGGGCTCAGGGCAAAAGATGGGATAATACACCAGGCATATGATGCTCATTCCATAAAAGACAGGAGTTGAATATGATACAATTGAAAATATTTCTACCTAAATAGTTCAGCAATAGGGGTTGCGCCAAAGCGCACTTAGTATTAAATGAAATACGGATCTTGACTCACTATGAAACCTCATTTAATTGAAGTTTCCGAATCAATGCTACTGAAGGTGGTTGATTTGAAGAAAAATGGTGGGAGTACAATATAAGAAACAACAAAACAAAACAACCCTAATGAATAAATAATAATGACACTTTACATTTTAACTTGTAGAATAATAGCAAACAATAACAATTCAACTGGGCTGAATTTGCGATCTATCCTTGAGAAGGATAAGCTCAATGGGTCTAACTTTCTTGACTAATTTAGAAACCTGAGAATTGTTCTCAAGGCTGATAATAAACGCTATGTCATAGAAGAGGCTTACCCAGAGGAATAAGAACAGGGAGCCGCGAGGGCTGTCCGAGAAACATATGCTACATACGTCAAAGATGACACAAAGGTAGCTTGTCTCATGCTAGCGACCATGACCTCCGAGCTTCAGAAGCAACTGGAAGACATGGGTTCTCACGATATGATCGTAACTCTCAAGGAAACGTTCCAAGAGCAGGCTAGAGTTGAGCGCTACAAAGCGACCATCTCTCTAACTGATACGAAGATGGTTGAAGGTCCATCTGTGAGTGCTCATGTATTCAAGATGAAGAGCTATCTTGATCAATTGGAGTGGCTTGGTTCAGCTATGCCCAGAGAATTGGTTGTTGACATAATTCTCGGGTCGTTGCCTCCAAGTTTTAAGCAATTCATCATGAATTATAATATGCATCAGATGGAGAAATCCATCACCGAGTTGCATGGGATGCTTAAGAACGCACAGGAGGACATGAAGACAAATATTGTCAACGACATCCTAATGGTTCACAAGAAGAAGAGTAAGAAGACCGGGAACAAGAGCAAGGGTAAAGACAAAGTGTTGCCCAAACATAACATCAAGAGAGACAAGGATGGAGTTTGCTTCCATTGCAACAAAGTTAGCCATTGGAAGAGAAACTACAAACTCTATCTGGCTGAAATCAAGAAGGGTAGTGTGACTACTGCTTCAGGTATTTTTGTTATTGAAACTAATTTACTTACTCCAAAATCTTGGGTATTGGATACCGGATGTGGTACTCACATTTGTAATGATGTGCAGGGACTAAAAAGGAGTAGAAGATTAGCTAAGGGCGAAGTTGACCTGTGTGTGGGAAATGGAGCAAGAGTTGCTGCATTAGCCGTAGGAACTTACTTATTGACTTTGCCTAGCGGACTTGTATTAGTACTTAATAATTGTTATTTTATACCTGCTATGAGCAGAAGTATTATTTCTATTTCTAATCTAGCTTTGGATGGTTATAAATTTGTTATTGAGAATAATAATTGTTCTATCTTAAAGGATAATCTTTTCTATGGAAATATTGTATTAGAAAGAGGTCTTTATGTGCTGGATCTTAAGAAAGAGAATATAAGTCCATATATAACATTAATACTAAACGATTTAAACCGAATGACTCAAATCCGACATACCTCTGGCATTGTCGCTTAGGCCATATAAATGAGAAACGCATTTCTAAACTCCACTCTCATGGACTTTTAGACTCATTTGATTTGAAATCATTTGAGACATGCGAGTCTTGTTTACTTGGCAAGATGACTAAGAAACCCATCACAAAAGTTGGTGAAAGTGTCAATGACTTATTAGGACTCATACATACTGATGTATGTGGGCCAATGAGTATGCCGGCTAGAGTTGGGTATCTGTACTTCATAACTTTCACGGACGATTTCAGTAGATATGGTTATGTCTACCTAATGAAGCATACGTATGAATCCTTTGAAGTGTTAAAAGAATTTAAGAATGAAGTACAAAATCAACTTGGCAAGAAGGTTAAAGTACTTCGATCTGATCGAGGAGGCGAATATCTGAGTCAGGAATTTGAAGATCATCTCAGAGAATGTAGAATAGTTTCACAACTGACTCCTTCATGAACTCCTTAATGGAATGGAGTATCTGAAAGGAGGAATCTAATCTTATTGGATATGATTAGATCGATGATGAGTCAAACGGGTATTTCAACGTCTTTCTGGAGATATGCTCTTGAGACTGCCGCATTCATACTAAACAGGATTCAATCCAAAGCGGTTCAAAAGATGCCATATGAGATGTGGACGGGGAAAAGCCCCAAGTTGTCTTTTCTTAAAATTTGGGAATGTGAGACTTATGTCAAACGTCAGTTTTCCGACAAACTCGGACCCAAATCCAATAAGTGCCTGTTTGTAGGATATCCTAAGGAAACTAAAGGATATTACTTTTACCATCCATCGGAGAACGAAGTGTTTGTTGCTCGCAATGGAGCCTTCTTGGAAAGAGAATTTGTCTCTATGAGAAGCAGTGGGAGTAAAGTACAACTCCAAGAAATTCGAGACCCACCTACAATTGCGGAACCTATGATGGAAGAACAAACAAGCTCTCAAGGAGTTGGTGAGCTTGAAACACAACAGACTCGACGTAGATATGGTAGGATTCGTCATGAACTCGAGAGATACGGATTTCTCGTGTCTAATGATGATGTGACATCCATAGATGATGAACCCACATCCTACCAAGAGGCTATGAAGAGTCCTGACTCTCAGAAATGGTTAGAAGCCTTGAGAGCCGGGATACAATCCATGCAAGACAATCAAGTTTGGAATTTGATTGATCCATCCGAAGGCTTGAAGACCATCGGATGTAAGTAGGTCTTTACGAAGAAGACTGACAAAGCGAGGCTTGTGGCGAAAGGTTTCAAACAAGTTCATGATATTGACTATGATGAAACTTTCTCACCTGTATCTATGCTTAAATCCATCAGAATTCTATTAGCCATAGCAACATATTATGACTATGAAATATGGCAAATGGATCTCAAAACAGCTTTCCTAAACGGTAATCTAACCGAGGATCTGCATATGATGCAACCCGAGGGTTTTGTCGATCCCAAGAATTCTCGTAAGGTTTTCAAGCTTCAGAAATCCATCTATGGATTGAAGCAGGCATCTCGAAGATGGAACCTTCATTTTGATTAAGTTATCAAAAGTTTTGGTTTTATGTAGATGACATATTACTCATGGGAAATGACGTCCCAACATTATTGAATGTCAAGAAATGGTTGGAAGATAATTTCTCGATGAAAGACCTAGGAGAAGCCGCCTACGTTTTAGGAATCAGGATCTAAAGAGATAGATCTAGAAGGCTTATAGGTCTGAGTCAAAGTACATATATAGACAAGATCATGAAACGGTTCAGAATGCAAGAATCCAAGAAAGAATTTTTGCCCTTGTCACATGGCGTTTCTCTCAGTAAGACACAGTGTCCTACAAGTGATAAAGAGTGAAAGCACATGGAAAGGATCCCGTAGATTCGGCTATAGGATCTATCATGTATACCATGATATGTACTAGACCAGATGTGTCATACTCATTGAGCGCAACAAGCAGGTTTTAGTCTAATCCAGGTGAAAGTCACTGGATAGCTGTTAAAAGAATCCTTAAGTACTTATGAAGAACTAAGGACATGTTCCTAGTCTATGGAGGTCTGGAAGGCGAGCTCGTTGTAAAGGGTTATACCGACGCGAGCTTCCATACAGACTCAGAGGACTTTAGATCGCAATCAGGTTATTTATTTTGCCTAAATGGAGGCGCAGCGACATGAAAGAGTTCCAATCAATGTACTATAGCAGATTCTTCAACGGAAGCATAGTATACAGCCGCTGCAGAAGCAGCTAAAGAAGCTGTTTGGATAAAGAACTTTTTGGAGGAGCTAAGAGTAGTTCCGAGCATCTCAGAACCAGTGGATCTATATTGTGACAACAATGGAGCGATCGCACAAGCAAAGGAACCGAGATCTCACCAAAGGTCCAAGTACATACTGCGACAATTTCATCTAATCAGGGAGATCATACGAAGGGGTGATGTTAAAATGTGTAGAGTGCCATCGGATGACAATGTCGCCGATCCATTAACTAAACCACTCCCGCAAGCGAAGCATGAGGGTCATGTTAGGTCTATGGGCATAAGATGCTTAGAGTTGGTCTAGTGCAAGTGGGAGACTGTAGGATTAGTGCCGTAGGCCAAATGTATTTGTGTTGGGAAATGGATTATGTATTAAGACATTATTATTTATTCAATAAAGGTTGTTTCTTATATATCTGTGTGTATGGGTTGTGAATGTACATTTACATATCTTATATCAACCATGAATGACACGTCGGGTTCACGTCATCCGAATACGTGATTCTAATAGTAGAACTGTGAACCAACGAATGACATTCTAAACTGTCCCTAGTCATATGTAGGATGTTTATAGAGATAAACATACTTCAGGTAAGAAGCTACATATCCACACTAGTATATTCACAGGCTGGATGATCATGTTCTGCTAATCATGGACATAGGGATGCCAAGTCTGGAATATAGGTACGTGTTAGAGAACACGTGCTGGACTGACCACACTATGAGAATATACATGGTATATGTCATTAGTGATTCTCATATGAATAGTGTGCTTGTTCCTATGACCTGAGGTCACCATGGATTCCTGTATGAGGAACTGCATACTTTAATATGATCCTACGCCATCCGTAATGGGATGATCATTAGGGTCATCATTAGGTATGCACTGAATCATGACGATGAATGTGAGTGACCAAGATGGGATTTGTTCCTCTCGTCAAGACGGAGATATCTCTGGGCCCCCTGATGAACTAGGACTGAAGGAAATGCATGGCCATGCTCAAAATGGATTAACATGTGTTGTTAATATCATTTTATATTTACTCAGTCTAATTCTCGATCAGAAAAGAGACTTTGATCAAACTCAAGGATGATATACTTCCATGCCTTATGATCAAAACATATATCGTAGAACAAAAGGAATAAGCAAACGTTTATTCAGATAGGTTTATGATCGCTGATCATTTCATTTAACATGGATAGTCATGACATCAGTCTAGAGGTTACTCATGACTTACGATCTTTAGAAGATCGTTGCCAACGTTAAATGGAACCTACACGGTCACACAATGAACTCCATTCATACGGGATGAAAATACCTTAAAACAATTGTACATGAGATGTATAAATTGGTGAACGAAATAATCAATCATTAGATGATTGATTGTGCAAAACATCACACTTCCGTTCTGAACGGAATATTATATCATTGCCATCATGTATCATCAAAATATTTATTTATATGTTTTGATGATACATGATGATAGTGATACATATTTTGATGATGGCATTCTATAATATTCTGATTCTTGTGAAAATTGATCCACAACATATTCAAAACATATATATTCCATTCGTACGGTTGAAATTTGAATTTTCGTTTTTTATTACCAATGTTGTCACCGTTGCCCAAATAAATCCGTTGTCAAAAGAACCCTCCTCATATATATAAATAGGGAGAGAGAGAGAGAGAGAGAGAGAGAGAGAGGGGATGTCTATGGTGCCATTAACGAAAAAATTATATTCTAATATTCAAATGAATGATCTAAACCGTTCATAATGATCTATCCATAAAAAATACGTGGACTACAAAAATTTGATTTATATAATAATTATTTGATTATGCATCGGAGATAAAGCAAAACGCATTATCGAACGGTCAAAAATGATTATTTGGTTTAAAAAATTCATATATAAGATCCGATTTGTTAAACGTGCACATCTAACCAAAAAATATAATTATATGAAATTTTAAAAAGGTTTGAGTAATATTTCACCGTAAATCGATTAAAAATTTATTTTTAACCGTTCGATAATGTGTTTTGTTTTACGTCCGATGCGTAATGAAATGATCACTAAAAAAAAATAATTTTTTGTAGACCACATGTTTTTAGTACGTAGATAATTATGAACGGTTCGGATAGTTCATCTGAACATTATAACATGATTTTTTGGTTAAAGGCACCAAGGCCTTGGTGCCACTAATTACACCAAAGACTCTCTCTCTCTCTCTCTCTCTCTCTCTCTCTCTCTCTATATATATATATATATATATATATATATATATATATAAGAAATATAATGAGAAATAATATTTTGAATTTTTTTTTTGTAAACAGGCCAATTTCATGTATCCCTACAAACTCTAAATGACATATATAGTCCTATAAAATTCAAAATGACATCTGAGAGGTATCATATATGATCATAAAAATATTTTATGAATTATATTAAAACGAAACTTAGATAAGAAATATTAGTAATGCCTACAAAATATCAAAGCAGAATTCTCCTTTTCTTTGATGAAAGGACATTTTTATTCCGCTCTATATGCTCCCTTACGAATTTTTTTATATATACTCCCTTGCGAACACCAAAATATTATATATAATTTCCAAAAGATAGTCATAAGCTATTTTTAAGTAACAACTTTATAATTGCTTTCAACAAGTTATATGCCAGCAAGGGAGTTACGCTCTAGTAATCTCTATTTTCTTTTTCTCCCATATAACCTTCAAATCAAGCAAACTCTAATATCACTTGTTAATAGTTGATATTTAATTTTGTACAAAAACTTTTAACCCTCCTGTCCTCCCAAACTACTGAAAAGTTGGAAAGTTTGGTTTTGGTCCTTTCGGATGACCAAAACTAGTGTCGCGTCTCTCTCTCCCTGTTTCCGTCTCCCTCCCCTCGCTCTCTCTCTCTCCTCTTTTTCTTCTCCCACCTCTATCCTGTCGGCCCTTCCTCAATCCTCACCCACACACAAACCCAAGAACAGAAAAAAGAAAAAAAAATACAGATAAACAGACCAACACAGAGAAAAACAACAACAAAATAACTCAAAAGAAAATTCAAAGAGAACCACTGCGACAGAGCTGCGAGTGTTCTATTAAAAATTTATGCCTTCTTCACCCAGCCAGCAAAACTCCTTCCAGTCAAACACGCAGCATGGAAGCCCCCGCCCGAAGCAAGCAACGAGAAGCATAGTATGGTTCAGAAGAGACCTCAGGGTCGAAGACAACCCCGCGTTATCAGCCGGCGTGCGGTCCGGAGAGGTGATCGGCGTGTACATCTGGGCGCCTGAGGAAGAAGAGTCGTACTATCCGGGCCGGGTCTCCAGATGGTGGTTGGGCCAGAGCTTGAGGCACCTGGATTCGTCCTTGCGTAGACTCGGCGCGGCTCCGCTGGTTTATAGAAGATCGGCTGATTCGGCTGCTGCGTTGATCGACTTGTTGCAGTGTGTGGGATCCACCAATGTTTTCTTCAATCATTTATACGGTTAGTATGAAGTTTTTCTAAACTTTTGGGGGATTTTTTCTTGCCAATCTAATTTACTGATTTGTTGCTTGGTTTGCACTTTTTTCTAAAATTCAGTTTGTCAAAGCGTGCTTAAATTAATTCTATTTAGCAAGTTTTTTAATAGTAACGATGTTTGGGAATTACTTGTGGTTATTGTATGTTTGTATTTACCTATATGTGGTGTGTGGTCCAATTTTAGTAAACAATTTGTTGGTGGGGTTAAACGTTTAAACTATTGGTCAGTTGATTAGCCTTCAAATGTCATTTTGTGAAATTTCCCTCTTTTTAATTCTTATTTTGAGATTATTTTTTGGTTTCATTATTGTTCTCTCCCTTAGGTACTTCTTTTAAGTATTTAACTTCTATGAAATCCTCTTTAACCTTGTCTCCTAACGAAGTATCCAGATAAGGAAATCTATCCATTCTGAAATCTAGACAAGCAAAATTTTTAATTATAATTGGACAGTTTGCTGAGAATTTTAAGAATATTTCTAATTAAACATATATTTGTGACCCAGAAAAGGGAACTTATATTTATTAATTGGTATGGGCTTTTGATTAGAATTTAATGTTTGTTCTTTGCTTATGTTTTCTCACTTGCTTTAGGTGATGTTGATGTGTCTTGGCCTTTTTTGGTGATATTTCATATTTGTTTATTTGCTTGGTTCTGCTTGAGTGTTCCTTTTCTGTGGCTTTTGTTTATTCATTTTCTTGTCCATTATTTATCTAATGAAATTTGACCATTTCTAAATTATATCTGTATGGTTAATATTTCATCAGAAATAGAAACCAACCTTTCATATTTCGGATTTAGTTTTATCTTAACTTTTGTGTTTTAAGCTAATTTTTGTTATTGTCATTTTAATGAAAAGATATACAAAATGTTGTTTTATTCGTCCTTCTCCCTATATGTATTGATCTCAAATTTCTTTTCGATGAAATTTGAGACTGTCATACTGGTTAGTACCAAATTGATTTCTTTGCTTTTTGTGATATTTCATTTGGTTTTCTTTTTGTTCATTGCGGCTGTTTTTTTGTTTTATTGAGCCCCATGAATATATTGGGGCTGTTTTTGTTTAGGGCCTGTTCATCACGACATGAATTGAGTGATATAATTGAGTGAATAATGATTCTATTGCGGCTGAACAAGCATGTAATAGTGTGGAATAAAATGAGAGAAATTTACCTTTAGTCCATCTTATTCTTCTATTCCACCCCCCTTGAAATTCTGGGAGTGGTGGAGTTTCCCTATTCAAGGGGGGAATAAGAGGAATAGGATGGAATAGGGGTAAATTTGAACTTCTCCCAGTAAGTACCATTTTTTGTCTTTCTATTCCCTTGTTCTGATGTTTCATCCCACCTTCTGGATTAAGATGCAATAACATATTGTGCCCCAATTAAAACTCATGAGCAAGGGAAAAAGTAATTCTTACCCTTTCTCTCACACCTCTTTCTCTCACTTATGATCTATCGATATCAAAGACTTCATAGGAGTGAGTACACAATTAGTTTCCGAAAGAAACTCATTAGGTTGAGCCAGTAGTTACCAAATTGATTCCTTTTCTTTCAGCTAGTTATTTGAATTTCTTTTTTCTTGTTTGCTTTTCTTTTCTTTTCTCTTTTTTGTTTATTTGAGGCTGTTTCTTGTTTAGTTTTGGTATGTGAATGATTTGGGGCTCGTATCATTTAACTGAGAGTTAACAAGTCTTTTGGTGTCAATATTCTCAGCCTAACTCTAGGCTTGGTACTGATGCTTTATTCATTTGTTTTAATTCATTATTAATAGTATTATTAAATTTCTCATCATTATCATTCTCTTTTTGATGATTACTAAAGATGGACTTCTCTCAATTCCAGATCCGCTCTCTCTAGTGAGAGACCACCGTTTGAAGGAACAACTATCAGCCAGGGGCATAAACGTCCGCTCATTTAATGCAGACTTGCTCTACGAGCCTTGGGAGGTAAATGATGAGAATGGGCAGCCTTTCTGCACCTTTGCCCCTTTTTGGAATAAATGCCTCAGCATGCCCTATGACCCAAATGCCCCTTCGCTCCCACCAAAGAGAATCAATTCAGGTATATGTGTAAGATAGATATATGCTTTTTCTCCTTTTTGGGGGACATTGTCATGTGAACACTTGCGAAAAGTAGATGCATTGTTTTTGACAATGCAAAACGTGAGATGTCTATTGCATACCCATTTTTTTTTTTTAAATTCAACCCCTCAATAAGGGTTGAACAGAATAATATTCTTTTACATGATATTGTTGTTTTTCTCATTTTGTCTTTGCTAATTTGCTAAATTGGGATCAGCATCATAGATTTGTAAAGTAATCTACTTAATTTTGTGGAAACGAAAATTGGATGTTGCTACCATAAGCAAGCTTTTCGTAATAGTAAGACTTCCCTAGTTACCTCTTATTGTACAGTAAATGCTAGGACTATGATATTGGTTGACAAATGCTGTGTTAGTGCCAAGTCCTTATAGTTTACACATTTTGAAAACCTTACTTTACAGGCAAATATGTCTTGCACAAAACACCTTAATAATTCAAGGCACCATTATAGTTCAACCTTAATAAACGAAACAATCAAACTTACCATTTTTGCAATTTACCTCTTACACCTTATTTATTTAACTTACAGGGGATGTATCATCATGCCCATCAGACAACGTATCATTCGAAGAAGATTCCGAAAAAGGCAGCAACGCCCTGCTGGCTCGAGCCTGGTCACCAGGCTGGCGCAACGCTGACTCAGCCCTAAACGCCTTTCTAAACGGACCTTTGATGGACTACTCTGCGAACCGTAAAAAGGCGGACGGCGCGAGCACCTCTCTTTTGTCCCCTCATTTGCACTTTGGGGAACTGAGCGTGAGGAAAGTGTTCCATTTGGTGAGGATGAAGCAGTTGGTGTGGACGAATGAGGGCAATAAGGATGGAGAAGAGAGCTGCAGCCTCTTTCTTAGGTCCATTGGCCTTAGGGAATACTCTAGGTAAATGTGAACCAACCTTTTTATGTTTTGTGTCGATTTGATGTTGATTTGTGTGATAAATATGACATGGTTAGTTGCTTTAGTTAATTAATATTCTCTACGAACCAGTTCAAAATGTGAATTCACTCATTTATTTCTAAACATTGTTGATTATTATTGCAATTTCAATACACTTACGTAAATAATTCACACCCATCATTCATCTCAACTGCTTCGATTATTTTCACCACAAACATCATCTAAATTCATTTTCACACTTCTCAACCAGGTACATGAGCTTCAACCACCCGTGTAGTCACGAGCGACCTCTCCTCGCCCACTTGCGATTCTTCCCCTGGATCGTCGACGAGTCCTACTTCAAAGCATGGAGACAAGGCCGGACCGGGTACCCCTTGGTGGACGCGGGCATGAGGGAGCTATGGGCCACGGGCTGGCTGCACGACCGGATCCGGGTCGTGGTCTCGAGCTTCTTTGTGAAGGTCCTGCAGCTGCCCTGGCTCTGGGGCATGAAGTACTTTTGGGATACGTTGCTGGACGCGGATCTGGAAAGCGATGCGCTTGGCTGGCAGTATATTTCGGGGTCGTTGCCTGATGGGAGGGAATTGGATCGGATTGATAACCCTCAGGTATGAGTATGAGTCTTGTTTGTTTGGAAGAAGGGATTTTTGCATCGTATGTGCTTTTATCTCGAAGGTATACCGTATGAAAAGTAGTGAGATGTATCTCACGTAATCTAGGAATACATGGGATTTGATTTATATGTCACTTAATAGTTCCTTACACATGAAATTTGCTTTCCATGTAACCACAATAAAATTCTAGTACATATAAATATGTCAGATATATGTGCTTTAATCCTGGTTCTCTACTTGAATTCACAACTAAGAAATTTATCACGCAATCAATTTCCACATCGTAAAAGTTACCTAGGATTTTAGTATGTACCTCATATGACCAGCATGTTGCAGTTAACATGCTTTGAAAGATCAACTCGATATTTCAACCTTCATTCTGCGCTTAGATATGAACTCAAAACCCAATAGCATGTGGTTTAAGCCCAAGTACTTTTTCCTTGTGCAATTGTGAAAACTTTCGTGTCCATTGCAGAAAACCTTAATAATTTCCAAATCTAAGCTTCATAAGTTCCAATCTTTGCAGTTCGAAGGGTACAAATTCGACCCTAACGGAGAGTACGTCCGTCGGTGGTTACCCGAACTAGCCCGGCTTCCGACCGAATGGATCCATCATCCTTGGAACACTCCCGATGCCGTCCTCCAAGCCGCCGGAGTCGAACTAGGCTCCAATTATCCATTACCGATAATCGATCTTGAAACAGCCAAAACCAGACTGCAGGACGCTCTTGCCGAAATGTGGCAATTAGAGGCGAGCTCAAGGGCCACGATGGAGAACGGAACTGAAGAAGGTCTGGGCGATTCGTCTGATATACCTGTCATAGATTTCCCCCAAGATTCTTACATGGAGTTAGTCGAGCCCGAGCCTGAAGTTAATGTGGAGCCTGTTGTTAGGGTTAATGGGAGCGGTAATGGGAGGAGACGTGCGGACCAAATGGTGCCTAGTTTGACTTCTTCGTTGATTAGGGTTGGGGAGTTGGACGAAGAGGTGTCCAACAACAGTCTAGGGCATAATGCGGAGGTACCGACGAATATGGGCGGGTTTGGTGTTATGGGGGCGCAGAGAGAAACAGACATGAGAGGAGTGAATACTAATACTAATAACAACAATAATGTGGGGAGGTTTGCTAGGGGGATGACGGAAGCTTCTAGTAGTTTTACTACGGCGAGAGGTTCTCAAGGAGTGGTGCCGGTGTGGGACCCGCCTGATGATGGCAATGGGAGTTCGAGAAGGTCGGATGAGAATGGGAATGAGATATCGTCGGATACGTTGTTGGAGCGGCACTCGGCCCAGTCGAGGCATATCATGGACTGGAGGCAGTTGTCGCCCGCTGTGTAAGTTGGTATAAGTTTATTGTTTTTAGTATTATTTTTTTGAAGTTAGTGGCTCAAATGTAATATTGACGTGCGTGTTGTCGATCCGTTGCTCCATTTTGCACTTTGTAATTTGATATACGGATTACTATTGCTTAGACCTACTTTTGGGATTGGTTCCAATAATGTACCTTACTCCAAAGTTTTTTCTAAATTGTAGCCTGAAACTTCGTTGCCTCAAACTTTGCATTGTCATTTCTATGTTTCATGTATTATCAAACTAAACACCTGGATCCTATAAAATATAAACACTCGGAATGTATGTGTAAAAAACTTGATTATCATGTAATTTTCCAGCATTTTTTATTATCATGTAATTTTCAAGCATTTTTTATCTGTTTATTCAACAAAAAAAATTCTGTTATCTTTTCATTTTTATTTCCAATAGACTTATTTCTTAACTTTTAATTGGCAATTGGGAAATTTTTAATGAAGGGCAAGCTGGGAGATGGAAAGCGCTGTGCAGCCCAGTTTTATCGGTTCAAGTCGGTGATGATCATTTGTCAAATGTAGCTAATGTAAAATATTGATAATAATATTATCATGTATATTGTGTAGATCTGACCTTTGCTAGAACTTTTGTACAATATAGCTCTTCCTATAGTCCCTAGACAGAGTTGTAATGTTTATCATCTTGTTAATTGTATTATGCTATGATGTTCACGGGACAATTTGGTTCAATTGGAAATATTGCACCAGGCAGGAACTTTGTGAATCATGCGAAATTAACTTATTTTTTCTGTTACCAACGAGGCCTCTTTCAAGTTGTCCTAGGAGACCTGAATTTTAGCTTTCCTTTTATTTTTGGTAAAATGTGATGAGCATGAGTTCTTTTGCACCATGCATAAGCTATATTAACTCGAAAACATAAAAAAGGAAAAGAAAAAGGGAAAAGACAAGCAAGAAGCCAAAATGAGTCCCTATACCAGAGGATTGTACAGACGAGAAAAGAGAAAGGAGGAGCTCTGAGCTTCTTCTCCAACATGCTGGTATAGTACCACCCACCAAAATAAAATAAAATGAAATAAATAAAATCCATCTCTGCGTAACAACTGGTACAGTCGGTTTTTCTGTTCAACTTGATGGGTGTCCTTGCCAATGGTTTATGGCTATTTAGATGATCTGCCATTTCTTCAACTTGCATGCACATGTAGTAGCAAATTCAATACAAACTGCAGGGAACACGTTTTCGAGATATTTCCATCATTCTATGCAAAAAAATTTAAGCTTTGGTAGGCACCAAAAACTTCTAAATCGGCAGGAGGTGACTTGTTGCAGACTCTCGCCGAAAGGAGGCTGTAGACAATCATGGAGGTGAAAGAATTTTAACTCTTAAGAGGGTTTGGTTTCGTATCTCGGTTCACAAGCTTTGAACTTTGAAGTCGAGTTAGCTTACCTCCAAGGACAGCAGCAATCATAAGTAATTTTTGAGTACCTACGCCACATTAATCTATATGTCCGGATCGGAGGCAAACTGTAGAGTTTCGAATATGGGTGCCGAACATAGCTCTAGCCTACCTCACATTCCAAATGTTGGTGTCTTGTGTATGTAACCCACGGCCGACCTTTCCAACCAATGGAACAAATAAAGTGCTGGCAAAGACTACAATTGTGGAAATAGGTTGAAGGTCTTGCTTGCAATCCTATCGCCTGAACATATATAATACCCAACCGGCCTGGGACCTAAGTGTAAATTTCTACCCAAATATTTTCTTGTATATTTTTAATGTGTTGTTTTATAATTTATATACTCCCTTTATTATATAATATCTATTATATTATACTTATATACCTTTTTATTTTGCACAAACTTAAAAAGTATTATAACTGTTATTTTATATATAAACAACAAATAATAATATATAACATTAAAAATCATTATATATACTATCTATAAAATTAGGTGAACGCCCGTGTTTTACTGCGTGCTAAATAATCATGCATCCTCAGATTCCAAACAAAAATTCTTACAGGGAAAAGTTGGAAGACATTTAACAGAGATTATCCACACTGTATGAATGAATTGTAACATATGAACTGAAACAGACATTAATTTATACGTGCATCACTTCCCTTTCCTATATTTACCAATTTCTGACGAGTAGAACTAAACCAAAATCACACCAATGTAATAGAACTAAACCAAAATCACACCAAAGTAATGCTAATGAGGGTCGTGATAAAGGCCTCTTTGTTCCTTGATTGATGATTGATCCTCCAATTCTTTTATTGAACTTTTTACCTGACAGTGGTAAAGCAAAATGTAAAAATTAAAATGATAAGATTATAGGCTTTTATACAGCCATTTAGAGGATCTGCATAAATTAAATTGTGCCTTTCCGAAGAATATGTGTTGATTAAAAATAAAAATAAAATACAGAAAAAATACATCCCCTACTAGTACGGTACGGTATGATTTCAACCATCTATTTGATTGATATTAGTGATATTAGGACTCTAGAGACCCAAATGTGAAGTTTTCATGGGAACTCACAACACATTAATTTAGTAGTACCATACTGGTTTGGTACCTGTAAATACAGAGACCAATTGTGGTACAAACTTAAAATCAGACTTTAAAATATCACATATGCCCATAAAAAATGAGAAAATATCTACATGACATACTCATTAGAAGTATATCTACGAATAGCATCTAATATTTTCTCCTTGTCTCTTGTTGGAAATGCTTCCAATAAAACCCCATCTTTGTAGAAATGAAATAGAGGCACGACCTGACAAGGCAAAAAAAAAATTAAAATGAAAATATTTATGAGACGAAAGTAAAAACGAAAAAACAACTCTTTATTTATACAACTAGTAAAAATAACAAGTACACAATTTCAACTGGTACAGATGGTATTGATTTTAACTGTTCAAATAGGGTTTATTTAAATCCAGACTCAGTTCTGACATAAGCTACAGCTCACAACACAACACAACTCAATTTACTATTGTTGCCTAGTTAACCATAGTTTTGGGTTAGGAAAAAAGAATAAAAAGCCACTGGAAATTTCATATAGTTTTGGGTCCTTGGCTCTTTTAATGCCTGTCGTATTTAACTATTTATCTCATATTTGATACTTGGCTTATGAATGGAGTAGCCTTTCTAAATTAATTTAAGTTGTGGTAACTTACAATTGACAAAATCAAAAGGGCCAGTGGTATATTTTGCAGGTTGAACATTTTGAGGGCAAACCTGACCATTATTACCCCCTACTAGAGGTGGCAAATGGGCGGGTTGGGTCGGGTTCGGGTCGGGTCATTCGGGTTACGGGTCATTCGTGTTTCTGGTCGTTCGGGTTTCGGGTCATTCGGGTTTCGGGTTTTTCGGGTCTCGGGTCATTCGGGTTTCGGGTCCTTCGGGTCGATCGGGTTTCGGGTTATTCGGATCTCGGGTCATTCGGTTTTCGGGTCTCGGGTCGGACGGGCTCGGGTTACGGGTCTTTCAGGTCTAAGTTTCGGGTCATTCGGGTATGTGGTCAATTTGGTTACGGGTTATTTGATTCTATGTTTTGAATATTTAGGGTTGGTAATTCTGATTGTTGTGTTTTGTATTATGGATCATTGAAAATAGTTTAGGTCAGTAAAATCATTATTACAGATCAATTAGGTCGTTGCATCTGCGTAGTCAAATTTTGGTTTTATTTTTGGGTCATTTGAGATTATATGTCATGCTAATTAGTCGTCACTAGTCTTGACCTTATCAAGTGTAATTTTATAAACAATTATTAAACTATATTTAAGTCTTAGAAAATAATATTATACATGAGTATTATAAACAAATATATTACTTTCTAAAATAGTATAGTGGCAAAATAAAAACATAATAAAATAATATATAATATTAGTATATAATTATGAAATCAACGGTTTCGTGTTCATTCATTAAGTACATTCAAGCTCAACTTATTTAGGTCTGGGTAATCTGGCGGGTCATTCGGATTCGGGTTATGGGTCATTCGAGTTCAGTCATTCGGGTCTCGGGTATTTCAGGTTTCGGGTCGTTCAGGTCTCGGGTCGTTCGGGTCTCGGGTCATTCGGGTTTCGGGTCGTTTGGGTCTCGGGTTGGGTCGGTTTTCGGGTCGTTGACTTGTCAACATTTTCGGGTCGAGTCGGGTTCGGGTTCCGGTTGGACGTGAGGGTTTTTCGGGTCGGGTCAGATTTTGCCACCTCTACCCTTTACTTTTCTGTGTGTAATTTTATTAAATAAGCTCAATAAAATTAAAATGGAGGAACCTTAATGCGGAGTCTATCAGCAACTTCACTTTGTTCATCGTATTCATCGATAACCTATTTTTCCAAAAATAAATAAATAAGAGCAAAATAGTTGGATTGGAGAAGATCGAATATCGACTAATTAGTCTAATTTTAAAATTTTTTTATATGCACGCTACAGAACAGGGCATTGAGTAAGAAAATATTGAACTGCCCCTCAAAATACCCAACAAGGTTCCATTAGATTCTACTTTTCAACTGTCTTCTGAGACCCACCTGACACTTGTCAAAGTCAAACCTTCACTTTTAGGAATTGAAGATATTGATAGAAATATCCTACAAATCTTTTTTTTTAATATTTGAAACCTTTCTGGTACAAGCCCTACAGGAACCTTACAAGTTTACTGCACGATTTACATAATGTAGGTGGTACAATTGGGCACACACAAATTAATTGAAAAACTAATTATATTTTTGTACGATTGCATCATCTGTAGTTGGCTATGATGTTTAAGAAGATGCTTTATTTACATGTAAATCGGAATAATTGGAATAACTTTGGAAAGGTTGACCCTCATGTAGTTTTTTTTTTATTTTCAGTGTTTTAGTTTATTTTGTTTTAAGGATGCCGCTATAGATCAAGTAGTTGGCGTTTGATTCAGTACTATTTGGATAATTGGGTAAGAATAATTAAGTTGTAGTAATGATATGTTATTCTTCTATTTTGTGTTGAATTATGTGATTCAATGTCGCATAAAGTCCATGGGACTTAGGACGGTTTGAGGCATAATATTCAGTAAGTATAAGTTGAAACCGATTTTATTGTGCCTTCCTTTTTTTCGGTTTTGTATTCCTTGTTTAATTGTGAATTGAGGCACACTAAGGCTATTGAAGAGCCCATTTCATTGATACTTTCATGGTAGGATAAAGAAATAAAAGTACCATTTCATGGAAAGCCTTACCAATGGGTAACAAATCTACCAAACAAATTATTAGCTTAGACTGAAATATTATCATAGATTTTGAAGTTCCCTAGGGAAGATAAGATACGAAATTGTCCAAGTCATCAAAGCAAATTTAGAAGAGAATATCACTGCCCTTACATTGTGCTTTAAGAAAACTACGTCTGTCTCTTGATCCCTTGAGCCTTTACACATCTTGATGAACCCTTGTTCTATGTACTTGCAACTCCCACAAGACGTTCGATAGAAATCAACGATCGCAAGTGCTCCTCTCTCCTTCGCCTTCTCCAGCAATTTCTGAAATTCCTCTTCTGTTTTGAATTCCGTCACGCAATCCACCGGACATAAATCAACATCTTCTTCTTCCTCCTCGAAAATCAAACTTCCATTGTTAGTGGATCGAACGATATGTACATATTTGGTATCACGGTGACTTGTAGATGCTGGAGTTAGGCTTTTCTTCTCTAAGTCAATGGATCGAACAGGTGATGCTCGTCGAGTGTATTGACGAGAGAAAATTGGGTTAATTATTGTCGTAAGTGGGGAGGCGGATGTTATCATTGCAAAGAGGGCAAGCGATTTGCATGTAATTCAACGAAAGAAGAGAAAGTAAACAGAAAGGAAAAGAGGTGGTTGGTATATCGTGGGGATGTTCAGCACGGTAACTTTTTTTCCTGTAGGCATGATTGCTATTTGGATAGGGAAGAGGCTAGTTGTTCTGTTGCTCTTGGTAGAACCGGTGTACAAAAATGATTTCGAAGGGAAAAAGTTATAGGGAAATTTGGAAAAGACCCCTAGATTATGATTAAATTGAAATCTCATGTATTATTGAAAATTAAAATATAACCCTTATATTATTGAAAATATTATTTAGTACTAAGTCCAAATGAAATTTAAATGAATCATCCCCTTTTTATAATCTCATTTTAGCTATTTCATCCATTAAATACCTATGTCTTGGCACGATAAGCAAGGATTTGCTATATAAACTTTTTAGGAGAAGCATTTTGAGAATTATTTATGTTTTGGAATATTTAATCTTGTTAGATCAAATGGCTTGTAGCCTAGTTGGTTAAAACATTTACATTTGTAGCAAGAGGTCATGAATTCAATTCCTGACAAACGTGATTTAGCACATATTTCGCAAAGTCTCTCAACCCAATGGGTTGAACATAGGAAAAAAAACCTTGTTAGAAATATTTAATATTTTTATTATTAATGTTTTTCGGATGATATGATGAAGAGTTAAAAGCGAAAATTTTTCCCCATCATTGAGTTTGATATATAATTTATTCATTGATAACGATGAAAAAAAATTCATTGATTAAAATATTTTTTTTATTAGAAAGTGTATATTTTTTATAAAGTTACTATCTCATTGCTTATGTGTAAAAATTATATGTTGAATCATTGCTTTCGTATTAAGAACACGTATGGAAGGATGAAATATTGACTAGTTCAATAGTTGAGCGGTTAAAAATTGACCAAAAAATATTGAAGGGACAAAAATGAAATACATCAATAATTCAGAGGTCAAAATCAGGCGTTTTTCTTAAAAAAATCTTACTACCCTTCATGATGGTTAGTTAAATACTGAGATTGCACCTATGTTACATGGATACTTCATATATCAATCATATTGTATCAGATACTATATTGAGCATTACTACATATATGATACTTGTCAGATACTCTGTATAAAATATTTAATATATGAAGAAATATAAGATATTTAATAAATGATTTTTTTATTTTAAATTCATAGCACATATTTTCTAAATATTTTTTGGATAAAAACTAGATACCTTTTGATATGTAAACAAATATACTTGGTGCATAAATATTGTATATAATAGATATATCTGTTAGCTTAAAGTATAAATTATTATTGTTAAAATAATAAGATATTATATATAATAGATGTACCATATCCTATTTTTTTAATTATCTTGAAAATTCATATCGAATATGATACTTATATTTGTATCCGTGCAAAACTGCAACATAAGATTTCCCATGCCAAAATCGTTGTATATAAATTTAATTAAATTTATTTCTTTTGAATTATTTCATATTGCTTTGCTTCCGGTTGAAATTTTCTCTTGCTTTAGCATATAAATGGATTATGTGTAAGAGTATATGTGAAAAAGATATTATATAATCACAAGCATATATAAGAGAATGTATATTAAAATAAGCAGATTTTTTCTAGATTTTATTTTAGCAAGTGATTTTGTTTTTATTACAATAAATTAAAAAAACCCTAGTTTGGCATGAAAAATCTTGTAGTATGTTAGAACTTTGATTATAGAGTAATTAGTATATCACTTTGATTATAGAGTTATTTAGTATATCACTAGAGAGAGAATTTTAAAATTTTGCTCAAAAATCTTCGATCAAATTGGATTGGGCTGCTCTTTTAAAAAAGAAATGAGCATCCCCTCAAAAATGGAAACAGGCGACTTCCGTTCGACCGGAACTTTTGTTCCGTGCGGTTGGAACAAATGGCAGATTTTCCTATCAATTTGTATGTTGAAACGGAACAGTAGACTAGGAACTAAGATAAAAATCTCTTTTTAGTGATATTTAAATTATCTCAAAAGCAACTAAAAACATAGGAGAACACTCGACCAAGAATTGCACGTCTTCTAGCTCTTCTGAAGTAAAAGCATGGCATCCATCTTGATTAGCCTTCACGAACGTCTTTCTTGATCTTGCTTTTAATCTGAAGCTCGACTTAAACAAAATGACTCTCAACCAACAACCGTAGTCATGCCGTCCATCGACACACATGATGATGAGATGACTTTTCTAGTGAAACGACTTGGTGATTTACGGGAACGTGAGAAACGGTTTAACGACAATCATTGATGCAACAACAAGAAGACGTACTGCTTCATGTGCAAGAAGATGATGTTGGGGATTCTGTATCCATATATGATACATGCGCAACGGAACATACGGATTCAACCCGTCCTAGGATCGTCGATAAGAAAATAAAAATACAAGATAGCTATTTAAAATTTATACCTCGGCTAACAATAATCCGTGAGATAGAAGTAGATGTAGGTCTGAATAAACTTCTGTCTTGCTTCCTTCACCTTCCTGCTCCTGAAGCTCGACTCCACGAACCTTCTTACTTCTCCTAGGGATGAAGAATGATCACTCACAAGTCTTTAATTTAGAAGACCTCTACTCGTATCCACGCGAACTTCAGACAAGCATAATTATTGGACTCCTCTAGAAGAGTCCGGAAATACTTTTTGAAAATACCCTCACAAAACTCTCTCTCCTTTTGAGTATTACGGCTATCTATAGGGCTTTTATTGTATGTAGAATAGAGGGGGGATCACTCCTTTATTTATACTAGAGAGAGGAGTGAAAGAATGGCTAGTTTCCATAAGAGAAACCCTAGCTTCCATCAGGGTTTCGTTCGAACGGATCAGTATTTCCAAATCTGAAAATGCGTGAATCAGATTCAAAATCTGAATTTCCTTACCGGATGATGCGTTTCGACGCACCAAATAGTGCGTTCCAACGAATGTGCTTTCAAAAGCACCAAACAGTGTGTTCCAATACATTGTTCATTACTACACAACTAAGCATCTTATGCTTGTTATTCTTTCACCAATTTTATACATCATATGTATAACTGTTTTGAGGTATTTTGTTCCCGAATGAACGGAGTTCATTGTATGATCGTTTAGATTTAACGCTGACAATGATTTTCTAAAGATCGTATGTCATAAGTGACCTCTAGACTGGCATCATGACTACCCATATTAAATGAAATAATCAGTGACCATTTACCTACCTGAATAGACGTTTACTTATTTCTTTTGTTCTACGATATATGTCTTGATCACTAGACATAGAAACATGTCATCCTTGAGTTTGATCAATGTCTTTTTCCTGATCACGAATTAGACTGAATAAATTCAAAATGATATTAACAACTCTTTGCTAATCCATTTTGAGTATAGCCATGCATTCATTTACTTCAATCCTAGTTCATCAGGGGGGCTAGAGATATCTCCCTCATGTCGAGGGGTTAAGGATGACGTATGATCATATCAAAGTATGCAATTTCACATACAAGAATCCATGGTGACCTCAGGTCATAGCAACAAGCACACTATTCATATGAGAATCACTAATCACATGTATCATGCATATTCTCATAGTGTGGTCAGTTCAATACATGGTCCTTAATATGTACCTATATTCCAGACTGTGAATATACAATTGTGGATATGTAGCTTCTTACTTGAAGTATGTTTATCTCTATAAATATTCTACGTATCACTAGAGACAGTGTAGAATGTCATTCATTGGTTCACAATTCTACTATTAGAATCATGTATTCTGATGATGTGAACCCGAAGTGTCATTCATAGTCGATATAATATATGTGTATATATTAATCACTCATAAACTCATTCATATATGAAGTGAATAAGCGTCTTTCTCATAATCTAATTTCTAGTCCAACTCATTGATTTAGGGCATTAATTCCTTCAGATGGGACACATAATCGAAAATTACTTCTCACTTCATCACGAGCTTACCCCTTGGAACAAAAAAGAAGCGAACGTTTTTCTCAAGGCGTATGTCACAATAGATGAAGTATGCGAGCGAGCATTTCAGGAGATGATTCGAAAGCAAGGATGAATCGCTCATCCGCCACCTCCCTCGATTCCCTCATTCGACGCATCATCTTCAGGTTCTTTTTCTGACACGAGTCACGAGATATTTTTAGATCCTACTCTTGATTATGATTTAGAAACGGTAAAAGTTCCAAGTTCAAATAAATCAAACCATAATGTAGAACTTGGACCAAGAGATGAATTAGTACAAGAGTTGGATAGGCTTTGGCAATCTCTTGGCAGTACTCAACAACTACCAATTAAATCTGAGGCCTCAATAAAGTCGTACAAGGCACAATTAAAAGAATTTGAAAATATGAACTTAAATAATAATAATTGTGAATGTGAAAATTTAAAAAGAGAATTAAATCATCTAAAAGTCGAATTTTTAAATCTAAAAATGGAGAATAACTCCCTCAAGTCTGTGTGTGCTAGAAATGTCCCAAGCAGAATTGAGTTAGACAAGATATTAATAGGGCAAAACCAAGTGACAAATCTGATTTAGGGTTTTAGAAGGAAATTAATCCAAACATTTCACTAAAGAACATTTAAAATAAAAATTTCAAAATTAAATGCTTTTAGTGCCAAGTCGACATACCTTTAGGTTGAGGAAAGAAGAATTTTCATATCATTACAATTCTCATAATGATAAGAGCTCGAGCCCCCAGTTGTACGTTTTGCAACTATTGTTGCAAAATATGTCATATTTCTTTGAAGTGCCCTTTTCGTTAACAAGTCTTGTGTTCGGTAGATTCATTCTTTACTCTTATTTACTTTATTAATCAATTTATGTTATGTTTAATTAATATAAACCATCTACTTAAAAGTCAAATAACCTAAAATGTTATAAAATCCTAAAAAGTTAAATCAACACTTCCCCATGAAATTAGGCCTATTCACCCTCCTTTTAGGCCGTCATCGAATAACAGCTAATTCATCCCTTTTTCAAAGTTCTACATTAGTGTTTAATTTATTTGAAGTTGGAGCATGTGCCATTTCTAAATTGAAATCAAGAGTAGGGTCTAGAGATAACTCGTGACTCATGTCACGGTAAGAACCTGAAGATGATGCCTCTCGATTAAGGAAATCTCGGGAGGAGGTGGTGGGGCGACTCATCATTGCTTTCGAAGCATCTCCTGGAAGGCTTACTCGTTCGTATACGTCATCCACTGAGTCATATGCCATGAGAGCAACAATCGTAATTTCCTTGTCGGAGTCGGATTCTGATTCAGAGAAGTTGGAGGAATCGCTCGAGTGGCTCTTCAACTTCTTCTTGTCCTTGTCATCACGTCTCTTCTCGCGTCTATCATCGTATCGTCCTTCTCGTCGGTCGTCTTCTTTCTTGTTCCAAGGTGCAAGCTCGGGATGAAGCGTGAAGCAGTTGTCGATTATGTGTCCCGTCTTGTTACACTCGAAACAATACGTCTTCTTGTTGTTGCGTCGACAGTTGTCGTTGAACCTTTTCTCTCATGCTCGTAAACCACCAAATCATTTCACAAGAAACACCATATCATCATCATGTGTGTCGATTGTCAGTATGGCTATGGTTGTCGGCTGAGAGTCGTGTTGCTTGAGTCGGGCTCTGTAGTTCCGAAAGTAGCTTATTAGGTCTTCTGGCCCTATCTCTTGCGTCACCGTCATCGTCTTCAATGAAAGTCGAAGCGTCTTCCAGCTCGGCGGCCTAGCCCTAATCAATTTACCTATGACTTGATGATTTGTTAGGGTTTCTCCTAACGCAATATATATGTTTTGGATATGCGACATACGAGTGTATATATTCTTGATGAATTCACCTTCGATCATCCGAAAGCAGTCAAATTATTGTTCAAGTCCTATAAGTTTGGTCATCTTCATTTAATTATTTTCCTCAAATCGGTTTAGGAGAGCTCACCACATTTGATAAGAATTAATACAACCATTTGTTATAACCGATAAATCACTTAACATGTTTGTGAGAATCATGTTTTGTGCCATGACGTTAAGTGTAATATTGATTTTTGTTTGGTCAGTATGATTTGTGCTACTATCTTTTACGAATTCTATGGTAAAACTATTCTCTATTAGACAAAGTCCATGAAGATCAAGGACGTTCATCATACATCTCTTCCATAGATTCTAGTTCTTACCGTCGAGTTTCTTCGGGTACGCGATCTGAAACCGGTTGATTGGGAGGGGGGTCATCATGGATCAAAAATACAATTAGTTTCAAATTTGAATTCGAAACAATATGTATTCCCGTTCGGATACCAATTGTTGCTCAATGACGGCCTAAAGGGGGGACGAATAAGACTAAAAATATGCGGAAGTATGCATTTGACTTTTCAGGATTTTATAATGCTTTAGATTATTTGACTTTTAGTGGATGGTTTGTATTAATCCAAATAATAATAAAAGTAAATAAAGATAATAGAAAATAAATGAATATCGAATACACAGATCTGTAGACGAAGTTTGGCGAGATGGTTGCGTTAGCTGTAATCACCCGTTCCAGCTAGCAACCCTTGTTGTGTTCACGAGCGCCTACTCTCCGGGTATGCCTCTCGGCTCCTTGATTCACTAATCCAAATAGAGTTTCTTTACAAACTCGTAGCGATTCGTTGAAACAAATCTTAACGATTTCTTTCAATCAAACAAACAAATAACTCGCTCAATAATTCGCCCTAATCTCACTTTGATTATAGAGTAATTTAGTGTATCACTAGAGAAAGAATTCTAAAATTTTGCTCAAAAACCTTGGTTCAAATCGGATTGGGGTTGCTCTTTTGAAAAGAGAAGGAGCATCCGTTCAAAAATGGAAACTGTCAACTTCCGTTTGACCAGAATAAATGTCAATTTCCCTGTAAGTTTGTCCGTTGAAACCAGTATTTTAAATAACGCCGCTATTGCGCGAAATAGCGGCGCAACAGAGGATTTAGGCCTGAATCGCAATTCGCAATGAATTTATTGCTGTTATTGCGCTATGGCCGCTACAGCCGCTATTGCGGTGAAATAGAGGCCAAAAAGCGGGAATAGCGGCGCAATTGAACTTTGTTGGTGTATGTTTAATTATGGTGGTTTGATTTTTATTTTTTATATTGAAAATTTTGTTATTTATAATATATAAAATAATAAAAGTGACGATTCCGCTATAAGGTCATAGCAGCGTAATCTCGTCCGCTATCGCAATCCGCTACAAAAAATCCCCAACCGCTACGGGCGCTATTTCGCAATTTAAAACCTTGGTTGAAACGGAACAAAGATTCCGTTCCAACGGAATTGCAGACTAGGAACTAAGATAAAAACCTCTCTTTAGTGATTTTTAAATTATCTCAAAAGCAACTAAAAACCTAGGAGAACACTCGACCAAGAACTACGAGTCTTCTAGCTCTTCTGAAGTAAAAGCGTCGCATTCGTCTTGATTAGGTCTTCACGAACGTCATTCTTGAACTTGCGTTTTATCTGAACTTATTCATGATACTCAAAAATATCCTTAGTAACTCAGAATTATTTTAAATATCATCAAACAGAGAACAACAATTATTATACTCTTATTTGTGTTATTATTTTTTTTTTTTCAGAATTAAATTTTTTCTCAAAATCTCCATCTTGAACCTATATATATATATATATACAACACAATTTTGAACTTAATTTCATAGCACAAAAATGGGAAAATAAAATATTAACGATAATGCTAGCATCAAATTGATCATAGGGATATTGATGATATAATTAAGTGATTTTGTAGGAGCATTGATGATATTTCACATTATGTAGGGGTATGCGTGAAGTTATGATATCTTGTAGGGGTACACGTGAAATTTGGCATAAATTAAATTCTTGGATTTTCTTTTTGGTGGGACATATTTCATGCTTTATCTTTTATTTTCTTTGCTCTTAATTAATATAAGCAATGAGTATTTTAAAAAAAAGTTAAATCAATTCTCTTACTTTGGCAGTCATAATAGTTTTTTTTGATATATTTCAGGGGTACAGATGAAAACTTCAACAAGTTATGTTTTAATTCGCAAACGCGGACTATATTGTAAAGTTCACCATAGACTCGATTCCTCCCCAATTCTTTCACCGAGAGAGAGAGAGAGGAACATAGTAAAACAAAAAAAATCCGATGGACAACAACAATTTGTCGGTGGTGTGGGAGATCCTTGGGCCGGGGATCGCCGGAGCAGTGTTCGGCACCGGATGGTGGTTTTGGGTCGACGCTGTTGTTTGCAGTTCGGCCAAAATCTCGTTTCTTCATTACCTTCCAGGTGAAAAATAAATCTCTATTAAACAATCAAATTCGTGTAATTATCATTATTTTTGTCAATTTGACGCCATTTTATGTTGGTTGTTATTGTTTAGTTTAGTTTATGGTAGCATAAGGGAAAGTAAGGTGTTTAATTCCTCTCTCAAGATTGATCCCTAAATTGGTGGACTAAAAAATTCGATCTTCTAAAATATTGTTTAGTTCGACGATTTTTATTTTGGTAGATGCTGTTGTCAGTAGTAATTCTGTTGTCTATTTGCGCAATTACCACCAATATAAAAAAATGGATCTTTTCTCTGAAACTATTGAAGTTATCAGATTGGGCTGAAACCACAAAATTTGCCCTCAATAGGTTGCAACACATAATATTTACTCATTAGTATTTAGAGGGAGGTTTGTTATCTTTCAGGTCAGCCGCTTGTTATGTTCTTTTGCTTATCCATTTTGTCAAGGATATCATGCATTTCCCTGAAAATTTGGGGTCAATTTTATTGTTCATTTACAAACTATCAAGCACATGCATTCTTCAGAAAGTTTCCAATGTAATAATTCTTTTTTTTGCATTAACTATCATAGTTAAACCTGCTTTATATTTTTTTTCATTGGTTCAATTTAGGCAGAATTCCGGTTTAATTGTAATATTAGCAGATAGCATATATATAACTTCTTGAGAAGAATCTTCTCTACACAAAAAAGCATATATTTTTTTCTTTTTCAACTTTATGTATATCCACAATTAGTTTTCTATATGGTTTCTTCATAATGCCCCTTATCCTCCAGAAAAATAGAAGTTATTAGATCAGTAACCCTACCAAATCTGCCAGCTTACCATATCTGCATAATGGCTCTCACTGAATAAAGTTAAAACTTAAAACTTTATCAATATCATCATAATGGCTCTCACTGAATAAAGTGGAAACTTTATCAATATCATTGTTCCTCATTACCTTCACATGCTCTGAAATAATAGTCTATTATATACCTAGAGCTTGGAATCAATTTTGGTACTATGATGAAGGGCCTTGCTTCCTATTTATTTAGTATTCAGAATTAAATTTGGACGTTATACTTTTTAGTGATCTCAAGACTTATGCCACTCCAAAATCTAAGTTAATTTTCTAAACTCGCAAAATACCTCAGAAAATATGGGACAACATGCTTGATGCAATATAAAATTAAATGGAATCGTCTCAGTAAGGATCTAATTTATAACTAGTCTAGGTGATAATAGAATAATCTTGTTCAAATAGGGTGAAAAATTAGCACATCTGTGTTTTAGTCTGAAATATATGATTTGAGGTGGATTTGGTGCTAAAAAAAAGATGATCAATTAGTAATTGATCTTGAGTCAACTTATGCTAGTTTGTTAAGGAAAAATCATTTTTTTAATACATTTATGAATATTTCTTCTGAAATTTTATTTTAGAGAGTTAATTGGTTGTTAAGTGTAGAAGTAGAACGTCTATTTAATAGTCCAAGAAAAAGTTAATGCTTAAAAACCAATCTGGCGAAGTAACACCAAAAAGTAAACCCTAAACCAATTCCTTACTGGTTCGCTGTCTAGATTTTGTCTAGATTTACAGTTGATGTTTCTAAATTCAGATTCAATCAAGACCCTTAAAACTGTAATTCCATGAATACCGATTCTCAAATGTCATTTGACAGATAAGATCTTGTGGAGACATCCATATACAAAAAACATTCCTATCAATATTATTTTTTTTATTTCTACGATTATACTTTCTGTTTGGACATCACTCTAACCTGTCACAATTCTTTCTCTCTCTTTTGTTCTCAATTGAAGGAATATTTGCCACTCTGGCCGCCCTTATGTTCAACTGTGTGAACAGGGATGACATCAGCTATGACTACTACTCCCCTTATGGCGGAGATAATGAGTGGAGGTTAGATTTTCTAAATTTCTCCATAGATCACCTAACTTAAAAATGACCAAATAGGTCACTCAATTTTCAATTGTACCATAGAGAGCACTCAACTTTCAAAAAATGACCAAGTAGTCACCCAGTTAATTGAAGGTTGAGTGACTTATTTGGTCATTTTTGAATGTTGAGTGAGCTCTATGAAACAATTGAAAGTTGAGTGACTTATTTGATCATTTTTAAAGTTGAGTGACCTCTTAGGAACAATTGAAAGTTGAGTGACCTACGAACCCTTTTTTATTTTCTTCTTCATTACAATATCTC
This sequence comes from Juncus effusus, assembly GCA_027726005.1. Classification (NCBI taxonomy): domain Eukaryota; kingdom Viridiplantae; phylum Streptophyta; class Magnoliopsida; order Poales; family Juncaceae; genus Juncus; species Juncus effusus. The sequence goes on from CM050898.1 coordinate 6,424,513, forward strand.
ATTATAATTTCGAATTCTCTCTCTGTGTTAGGTTGAAGCTGTGGCTGTTTGTGGCGTATGTGGTTTCTTTCGTCTCTCTTGCCGGTGCTGTAGGCCTGTTGATACAGGACGCCATGACTGATAAGGGCCCTTCTTCATGGACTGGAGTTGCAGGTGTCTTACAATGCGTTTTTGTCTTAATAAGGTGACCAGATTTATTTCGTTCTTCTTTTCATTATTTATTTCTGAAAAAAAAAAAAAAAGATGAGTCGAAAAATGGTCCAATGGCTTCTTGAGGTGGCAAAATGCAAATGAGCCTGTCGTGTCGGTTTGGGTCCACATGTGGCTCAGGTTCCAGTTCAGTTGGATTTTGGTTGTTTTTATTTGGTTTTTTTTTTTGTCTAGGGTCAATCATGTTCATGTCATTTCGTATTTCAGATCATCAGGTTTAAGTGTATTAGGGTTTGGATTAGTGTTTTGGATCAACCGTGCTTCGTTTTTCATGTCATACTTATTAGTTTTGCATGTCATTTGATCGAGGAAAAATCCTGAATTTGGCCTCTCAAGTCTCAACTGTAGAGTTGACGCATTCTTTGTAAAGATAAAAAAATGAATACACCTTGTTAAAAGATACTGAATGAATAAAATATTCTCGACAATATGAATTTCGTAAAAGATAAAATAGTAAAATATTTTTTTTTATAATGTGTAGCAAAAAACTCTTTCATGTTATTAAAAAAACATTTCTATTATATCTTATTTTCTTTATTGTAAAATTCATAAAGAATAAGGAATATTTTAATACAATACTTTTTAGTGTGGTGTATATAATGCCATGTCATCATTTAAATGTCAAATTTTATGGACACATGAGCGCTTAACTTATAGAGGGGATGAGAGAATGAACGGAATAAAATCAATAGTTCTTCTTTTCTTCTTTTTTTTTGTGGGTGGGTGGGGGGGCGCAAAAAATGAAACAAATCAATAGTTGAGAGATTAAAAATGGACCCAAAAGAATTGAGGTGCAAAACAATGCACCAACTGAATAGTTGAGGGGCCAAATTCAGACTCTCTTTAATTAATAAGAACAATTTTTGTATACTCCTTTATAAATTGGAACCACTGAAATTTTGCTTTATTTTGTTATGTATGCACAAAAATATTATATTACTTACTTCAGTTACATGGTACAAAATTTTGGCGTAATTTCAATAGATCTGATTGGTTGGACTTACTTTCAAGTTTCAACTTATATTGACTGAGTCATTCGGATTCATGTCACGGATCATTTCGATTCAGTTCATTTTCTGTGTGTCATACAGATTTTAGGTCCTCATATTAACCTCGCTACAAAACTAAGAGATGATTTTTTTTTTCTAATATTAATTTTTATATAATAAAAAATGATAATAATAACAACAACAACAATAATAATAGTAGTAGTAATAAATAACGATTTACCTGTTACTATTAATGCTTAACTTTAAATTTTTAAATGACATAAATTTTAATAAATAATTAGAATATGAGACTTATATGCAATTCTTTCATGTGCATATGCACCATGTACATCTGGACTTGATTGATGCATTAGATCTTTTTTATACAAAGTAGAAGTTTGGCCATAGTCACATATAGGGTATTTACTGGCAATGCAAATTTTTTCCTTTTTCTTTTGTTTCTTTAACTGTTTTTGGCTTTCTTACAGCGGGCTACTCTATTGGGCATGTCACTCCGAAGAGTGAAGATTAAATCAAGTTAACTTAATTGTTTCTTCCTTGTAACATCAGTGGGCATTATGAAGCAAAAAATAATTATCTAAAATATTTTCATTTCTTCTCAGTTTAATGGGTGTATATACGTTGTGTAAACAATATTAATTGTTTATGGTTTTGTGGAGGCTTTAAAGGTTAATGGGAATTCATGTGTTTTTATATCTGTATTGAGGATTTAGTCGTCTAATTTGGCTTGTTTGTGTGCTTAAGTTTCGTAGACTTGCATCGTACATTATGTGACTGCAACATTTCATAATTTGTATCAAATTGTGATGCTTATGAATTCCTGCGCCTCTAAAATATTAGGTAGATTAGTTTTTGTATTTTTTTATTTTTTTTGTCTATTAAGATTGTTTAAACGGTGATCACCAATGAGTAGGCTTATATTTTACATGCATTTTCTAGAAATTATGGGGTTCAACAAACAAATTACTTACACTATATTAGTAGGGACAGAGCTAGGATTCGATATTTTGTTGTTGGGTGGGTTTTGGGGGGGGGGGGGGGGGGGGGGGGGGGGGGGGGGGGTGGGGGGTGACCATATAAAAAAACTGCCAAAAAATCATTTAACTAATGACAAAAACAAGAATTGTTTTCACAAATAAAAGTTCTTATTTGTTTCAACCTAATAGATTTGATAGAAAACTGGTTACAATTTCCTACTAGATTATTATAAACATATAAGAATTTGTTGTAGGAAAAGATTTGTTGAGATTATATTTTCAAAAACTATATAATCACTTTTAATAGCTGAGTTGTAAATCATTACAAAGTAAGGCTTTTGTGCAAATGGTTGATATTTATTAAAATATTGTAATTAATATTAGAAAATATTGTCAAGTTAATAAATTAAGTACAACTGACCAAACAATGCATGTAATAAAATTTATTTGACAAATCACTATTTTAGTTTGTCTTCACAAGTTATGAGTTGTTTTGGAAGTTAATTAGGCATGGCTCCTTTTGTGTCATTAAGATAAGAAACAATTTGTCAGAGCCCCATTTGTATATAGATTATATATATCAGCTTACTTCGGCACAGATAATCCAAAAGAGTAAGACCGTTTGACAGGCTTAGACTACACTTTTTTTCACAGAAGGCCTAGACTACTCAGCTTTTGCCTTTTCTGCTATTACATTCTCTGTTTTACTGATATAACCTTAATTTCTTCATTATTTAGTTTTTGATTTCAATCTATAGCATATAAAAGAGCCAAAATTTAAATACTAAGGACTAGTATTGAATTTTCAGATTTATAGGGGAGGGGGGGGCAAGGCCCCCTTGGTTCCGCCCCTGTATGTTAGTATTAAATACTTCTATATGCATATAATCTTGAGTACTCTATAGATGAGATGCATCATATAATTTAATATTTTCTTTCCACAAAAAGAGTAAATACTTCATAAAAGCATTAGATATGTTCTTAAGAAAATGTATTATTAATAATATAAAAGAGCATGATATATTTTTCAAAAAAGAGTATATAGGTCATAAAACCAGTATATATTTTTACCAAATCAAGGAAACGGAATACAAAGAAGGCATGAAAATCAAAGTTCTTAAAGTTTCTCTTTTTCCTAGAGGGAGTGAGCAAAGAGAGCGGAGCAGAAAAAGGGACGGGTTCTGAGCAAGATCAGGCCGAGAAAGGCCACAATTGAGACCAGGCAGAGAGAATGATGACGGTGAAGACTGAGAGAGATGAGGGACGCGGATATATATTTGGGACTAAAAAAAACCTGTATATATTTCAAGAGAATAATATATAGGTGTATAAAATCAGCATATATTTAAGGAAAAAGCGTGTACAGAGAAGAAATATATGCATGAATATAAAAAGAGTATATGGAGATGTAAAAAACGTGCATATATGAATTGTAAAATAGTATATAAGAGTACTAAAACAATATAATGTTTATAAGGACACAAAAAGAGTGTGTGTGTGTGTTTGGTGTTGTGTGAGAGGGGGGGGGGGGGGGGGGGAGATTATATATGGTGACGACTTCATGACTTCATCAAGAATTGCAGGTTTCACCTCATGACCTCTTTCAAATTTTCAGAAGCCTCACAAAAGATGCCAAGCAAAGGCAATGATCAATTTTGAGTGAGGCGTTCTCATCAAACCAAAACTCGAAAAAAAAAGAGAACTCCTCTCAACTCCGATTTCGGCTCAAATAATCGTTTATAGCTGAATTGGATAGAGCATTTAAATCATCAAATTGAGTTTTGAGATACTCATTCAAAGATTGGTTTTCATTAATGAAGAATTTGAGAGATGAAGAAGCTATGCTCAATTCGTGTTTTGTTAATGACATTTTATTGTTTCAGTTCGCTTGGTTCATATTGAACCAATTCTATTTAATTGTTTAATATTTTGGTATTTTTTATATTTAAATAGTAATTCAATAAGTAGATTAAGAGTTCATCCATAAAACACACATAAACTTTCTCTTGTTAAATAGTAATTTTTAACTCAATATTTTAACTCCCCTACAAAAATCTTTATATACAATTTCATTTGAATTTTCTCTTTGATATTCAGATTTAATTCGTTGTCTTATATATGTGAAGATAAGACTGGGTACGACCAATATATGTGCTTGTGTAAAATAATATATATTTAATTAATTAAACTTACTAAAATAATTTATTTATATATTTATATTTTCTCTTAATTTATATATATATTTATATTTTAATTTAGTAACGTAATCGGCTACCTTTCAAGCAAATAATAATTTATTTATATTTTAATTAATAAGAGATTTCAAAAAATTGGCAATGCCACATCAACTAAGCACGGCGACCTGGCCTAATTCAGCGGTCCAACCTAAAATTGCTTCCCATTCATTTTTGTCGCGCGAAGAAGCTTTAAACCCTCAGCCACAAAAAAAAAAAAAAAAAAAAAACTAGCAAGGGTTTTGAAATCCTACAAACCACGAAATGGGAATCAAGGTAACTAACGTTCAGGGTTTCGATTCCTATTTTCAGTGGATTCATTCGTCTTGATTCTTTTCAGCAATGTGTTTGTGCGTGTTTAGGGTTTGACGAAATTATTGGCTGATAATGCACCCAAGTCAATGAAGGAACAGAAGTTTGAGAGCTATTTTGGGCGAAAGATCGCTGTTGACGCTAGCATGAGTATCTACCAGTTCCTTGTACTTCCTTTTTCGCCTATAATTACATTCCTTCTGTTTCATTCTTATTTTGTTTATTGTTTTTGTGGTTTAGGGTATTGTACTGTACTGGTTGGCACTTTTATTTTGGTTATATGATGTGAATGATTAGTGTGTAAACTAGTGTTTGTTTGGAATTTGGTGGGAATGTGGGTCAGAATATCCCGACAGAAACTTAATTTGGAAATGAAAGAGAATCAATAACTAATAATCAAACTATAACTTCTTACAAATTCATCTCAATAGGGCTTTCTGATTGATCATTTGTTATTTTCTGATGGTACATAATGTGGAAAGTGATAATTTGACGCTATGATATTTATTACTAGATTGTCGTTGGAAGGACTGGGATGGAAACCCTAACCAATGAGGCCGGTGAAGTTACAAGGTAATCTCACATAATCACATATTGTAATTTCATGGTATATTTCTGAATTAAGTTTTATATAAATTGTGTTCTCTAATTTTGTATATCCTTTTTTTTTTTATTTTGAAGTCATTTACAAGGTATGTTCAATCGAACTATAAGGCTGCTAGAGGCGGGAATAAAGCCAGTGTAAGTTACCCTTTTCTTTCACATTCTGTAGCCTTATTAAATTCTTTAATGGGAAACAAATAAAAATGTTTTTCTTTGTTGAATGTTGTTTTTTTGTTTTGTTTTGTTTTGTTTTTAGAACATCTTTGTTATTAATTTTATCTGCAGATATGTGTTTGATGGTCAGCCACCTGATTTGAAGAAACAAGAGCTTGCAAAAAGGTATATAGCTTCTACAGATTTTTCATTTTCTATTTGTTATTTATTGAATTTATTGAGATTCTCTTTTGCAAATATGGGAGGCTAGGTTGAGTGAAATTGAGCCTAAATTGAGTGATCATCAAGGAATGAATTGCAGAATTGATGTTGATTGATGCATAAATAGATTAAATTGTAGCTTTATTGCGCAATTAGGTTGTAAGTGGATCCCATTTGGGGCTAACATACATATTTAACACTAGATAACAGTAAATTATTTAACAGTAAATTGCAGAATTGATGTTAATTGATGCAAAGATAAAATTGTAGCATTCTTTGCATGATTAGGTTGTAAGTGGGTGTCAATTGGGGATAATATGCATATTGAACAGTAAATAACAGTAAATTACAGAATTGATGTAAAAATAGATTAAATTGTAGCTTTATTGCATGATTAGGTTGTAAGTGGGTCTCAGTTGGGGCTAACCAGCATATTTAACAGTATATTATTAACAGAATTGCAGAGTTGATGTTAGTTGATGTAAAAATAGATTCAGTTGTTGCTTTATTGAACAATTAGGTTGTAAGTGGGTCTCAATTGGGGCTAACAAGCACATCTAACAGTAAATTAATGTATATTCTTGGTTTAAGTTCGTATTATTTAGTTGATTTGTAATGACTATTTAACAAAATAGGTACTCTAAGAGGGAAGATGCTACCAAGGATCTGTCTGCTGCTGTGGAGGTGATATAATATATTCTATTACTTTGCTTTTTTTTAACTATATTTTTATTTATTAGTACATTGGTTTGTTGTTAATTTTTTAGTATATTGTTCTCTTTTTGGCCAGGAAGGAGATCAAGAGGCGATTGAGAAATTTAGCAAGCGTACAGTCAAGGTTGGGCTGATAATGCTTGTTCAAAATATTATTCGAGAATTTTTTTCACTTTTCAGTCTAGTTCATAATGATGCTGTTAAAATGTTGTACTTTTAGGTCACGAAACAACACAATGAAGATTGTAAACGGCTTTTAAGATTGATGGGTGTTCCTGTTATTGAGGTAGACAATTTACAATTCTGATCCTTTTTTATCTCTTATATTCTTGTATTTTTATACATAATTATATATATTTTTTTATTCTTTTTGGACTGAACTCAATTGTTTCATTTTTTTCTTTGGGATTCGTTAGGCACCGTGCGAAGCAGAAGCCCAATGCGCCTGTCTTTGCAAAGAGGACAAGGCAAGATCAATATTTTGGCTTATTTTAGTTATTATTTCTACACAGTATGACTATTGTTTTGTAATATTACGTGGTGATTAATTACAGGTGTATGCTGTGGCTTCAGAAGATATGGATTCGTTGACTTTTGGTGCTCCAAAATTTCTTAGGCATTTAATGGATCCTAGCTCCAAGAAAATCCCTGTCATGGAATTTGAAGTTTCAAAGGTATTTTGGTTTTAGTGATTTTGTGTAGAGACTTAATAGTTAATTCAGCATGTAGTTAAGGCTATCGTTATTTAATAGTTATTTATTTATTATCGTTCTTTTTTTTATTTCCAGGTTTTAGAGGAGCTGGAGTTGACTATGGACCAGTTCATAGACTTTTGTATACTTTGTGGATGTGACTATTGTGATAGTATTAAAGGTACGGTAAATTGTTTGAGTGTTTCTAGATAAAAAGATAAATATTTTTCAAAAGTTAAGAATTAATAATAACGATAGAAATCATTAAGCATGAATCTGACTCAATTTTTACCTATTGAGCCATTTATTGTGCTTGTGAACCTCAATCATTAATCTATTGGATAAGCATACATGAAGTTGACTTAATCTTCCTTCGATTAATCCTTAGTTGTACAATTAAGCCTCAATTAGGTTTCCGTTAACCCAATGCAGTCACAACTTCTATTCTTACTTCACATTTATAGCACAAACTAAGCCAGTTAAAATTATGAAAATAAACCAGGAAAGTGCATCTATATGCTTGTTGTCCAATCTTATGTAATTCCAAGATTATTGGACTGGTATAGTTAGTTTAACATGTGTTTTTTTGTTTTGTTTTTTTAATTCAGTATGTAATTAAAACAAAGCTTTAACAGCTGGTTGATTTTGAATTTTGGAATTAGGTATTGGTGGACAGACAGCACTGAAGCTTATCAAGCAGCACGGTTGCATAGAAACTATTCTGGAAAATATTAACAAAGATCGGTAATGAACATTTACTTGGTCATATCATATAAACATGAGTTCTGTTTAGTGCTTGCAATTTTGCTGGTAAACCAAAATTTAAAGTGATAAGTTCCAGCATTAGATAGTATCTGTTTTGGGTTGCTATTCTTGTTGTAGAGCACTGTTTCCTATTTTATTATTATTATTTTTTTTGAGTAAAATGATGTATAATAAGGTTGTATTGCAAAAAAAAAAAATGTTAAAAGCATGTCATAATTCGATTTAAAAGGTACCAGATACCTGAGAATTGGCCGTATGAAGAAGCAAGGCGCCTTTTCAAGGAACCTAACGTAACTTTAGATGTTCCAGAATTAAAGTGGACGCCACCAGATGAGGAGGTATTTTATATTATTGACCATTTTTTTCTTTGTGACTTTAAAAACACCATATTATATAGCCTTGTAAATATGAAAAGAAGAAGATTAAAGTATTATAAGGGGGATATTTATGAAATTGGTCCTAATAACTTATGCAAAGCAGCATAGCTCATGTACTAGGAAAAGAGCGAAAATTGAAAGTGATCTAATTGCTTATGTTTTTGGTTTTCTATTAGGGCATTGTAAATTTTCTGGTGAATGAAAATGGTTTTAACCAAGACCGAGTCACAAAGGTATGCTCTCTCTCTCTCTCTCTCTCTCTCTCTCTCTCTCTCGTTAAATATTGGAAATATCACCTATACTCCCCACTTGATTTCTCAATTTTGCATAAAAAAAAACAAGGGAAGCTGGTTTTGGCATATTTGGGATTTAAATGTAAATCTTTGTTTCATGAATACGGCAAAAACCTGTGATACTCATATTTGAAACGTATCTGACTTATGTAATATGTATAACTATGCGATGCAATATCAGAACCAGTGTCAAAATTGTTTAGTTTAAGATGTATTTGTGGTCTGATTCATTTTGACATAAGTTGGGGGACTTCACTTCCACTAGCATTGCAACATTGTAAATTTTCTATTCATTATAAAATCATCTTTATCCATGATTTATCATGTATCCAAATTAATTACAAGTTATTATTATTAAAGTAGTAGAATGGCATGTATCAAAAGCTGTGTCTTAGTTTCTCTGAGAATTGCCATTATCCATTGAATAATGAGGAAGTTTTCTAGGGTTACATGTGCTGTGTGCCATATCTTTTCTTAGGTATAGGTGATATTTCTCTTTTCGCATGATATTACCCTTTTTAACATGGCTATAAATAATTGCTTTGTGATTCTATATATGCTAATAATTGGTTATTTATGCAATTAGGCTATTGAAAAGATCAAAGCAGCCAAGAATAAATCGTCACAGGGAAGGTATAATATCTAAAACTTTAACCTAATTCTTTTTCCTAATCATTTATTAATTATTTGTTTTTTCACAGGCTAGAATCCTTTTTCAAGCCAGTTGCTAACTCGTCTACACCCCTTAAAAGAAAGGCAAGTACTAATTTTTTTTTTCTTTTTTTTTTAAATTTGCCTTTTTATGCATGCATTGTCAATATTTAAATGAACTATATCACCATTGTAACTAGAATCTAGAAATTGTTTTGCACATTATTTTGGTATTTAAAAAAAAAATATAGTACTCAGGAACTAACAGTAATATTCCTACAAATAGCAGGAAACCGCAAATAAACCATCAAAGGCTGCAGATGGAAACAAGAAATCAAAGTTAACTAGGGACAAGAAGAAATAGTCTCTTGAATTAGTTCATCTTTGTTTGTACTTTAACCTATCTCCATTTCGTAAACTTTCGTTAGTTGTGACTGCTTGACGTTTTAATATTTGTTAGAATGTAAGTATTGACCGTGTTGGTTCTTGTAGCATTAACTTGTATTCCTTGAATTGTACTCTTCTCTAAGGATTATTGTACTGATTAGGACACGATGCTGGCATTGTAGTATTTGGTTGTGGATGTTGAATTTTCAAACAATTAAGTACTCTTAACAAAAGATAACTATTTTTAAACTCTAGTTTACTAATCTGCTGTTTGTACCGATTGCTAAAAATTTACACATATGAACATCTGCATTATTATTATTGGTAACGTAATAATATTTGTTAGCACTTGGCATCTTCGCGTGACAAAAATGTCACATGTTATAAAATAACAAACAAAATGTTAACAGATTGAAAATACAACTCAATCGAACATGAACACGACAATCATTTTCAAAAATAAAATTTATAATGGAAGTGTACTGAATTGTTCAAACACTTGTAACAAATAAAAGTTTACTTACTAAAAAAATAATAAAATAATTGGTGATAACATGAAACAAACCAAAAAAAAGAACCGATTTGATCAGTTTCGATTAGAACAAGTTTTCTTTGTGATTTTTTTTAAAAGGTTGTGTAGAACAATTTCTTGTTTCGCAAATGATTTGAATTGAAACTAAAAAACATGCTCTTAGAATATCACCACCCAAAATATAAAACATATAACAACTTTTTGCCTCAATAAGATACATTCATAACAAGATCCACATCATCAGTCCAAAATCTTCATTTGAATTGAACCCTCGAACGCTATAGTACAACCTCACGAGTATAACCACAGAAGTGCAAATCTCAATATAGTAAATTAAATTGAACATCTGCATATCAGTATAAATCTCCAATTATTGAACTCCATCTTTATATCAGTGTAAATGATAAGCCTTCAAATAGAAGTTCCAAATATATAGTTCTTGCATTAGAAAAATACTTTTCTTTTTTGGGGTCACTATCATGCCATCACCACCACCGCCCTCATTATCATCTAGAAGAACACAAGATTCACATTATCCCCCCTAAATCTCCACTGAAACCCTCTTGTACACTATAATACAACCTCATAAGTTCATCTATTGAAGCCTTGTCTATCTCCACATCAGAATGCAAATCTCCAAATACGTAGTCTCGTTCCAAGCACGTCTCCTTCTCCTTGCTCCTACTGTCAGAACCAACATTGCTATTTTCAAACTCACATTTCCTTTTCCTGGTCACCTCCATGTCATCACCAGCATCATCATCTAATGTTTCCAATACAAGTGAACTCTTTGTTTGTTCCACAAGAGCCTCCTCTTGGTTTAAAACCCGAGTCCACATCTCAACCTCCCAACCACTCATCTTCCGTTGGAGTCTCTTAGATTGCCACACCAATCTCCTCAGTTGATCAAACTGAGGACTCATGTGCTTGATCACTGCAGCCAGCAGGCTTAATTTCCAACCTTTTCTCAAATCATGGGGCTTCCTATAAGGAGGTGGACCCAATTCTGCCTGATCGACCCCTTGAAGACCCCACCATGACTCATTTCCTGTGGGCCACCAAGGTGGGGGCATTCCATGCTCAAAAGGAAAGCTCCTTTGTGGGGGTACACAATGTTGAATCAGGGCAGAGAGGATTGAACCAATTGTGTTATCATTTATCTCTTCCAGATTGTGTACATAGGAAACTAGTTCTTGTGCCACCGGTGCAGAAATAGAGGTATCTGGGCAAATGAGGCCATAAGGGGCATTTTGGTCAAACGCCACAGTGTCCTTCCACCAGGCTCGCAGACTATCGGATGATCCGGTAATTGGGGACCCAGTGTTGGGCAGGATGCCATAAACAAATCCACGTGCATTGCACTCTTGCATGATCCTTAGCATGTATCGGAGCACACCATCTTCAGCTCGTAGCATTGCTTTTCGGCTAGGCTGGAGAAGCCTGCTCTGGGTGGCCTTATAAGTGAGCATTGGCAAGGGTTGAAGCTTCGGTCCGCTGCCGCTGATGCTCCATGTGTAGTCTGCACAAAGTTCAGACCAATATCAAAACTTGTGTAAAATTTGTTTGGGCTTATATACACTTGCCCCGTTTGTCACTATTAAATGAGGCTAGGTATTTATTTTATTTATTTAACAAATAGAGTCATAAATGAGCCCATTTAAGTGTGAAGGGGACGAGTGGGGGATTTTGGGGACAAATATATTTTCCAATTTGTATTATGCATGTACTAATCTGGTCCCTTGATTCCAGTATATGAATTGATAAATTGACCAGGCAGTTTTTTGAGAAATTTTTTGGTAGAATTTTATGGAATTTAATCTCAAAAACTAAATTCCATATAAATCTCCCAGAGAAACTCTCAAAACACTATTTCAAGCAACCGATAAAAAAATGGGAATAAGAAACATGGAGAATCTACTATTTCATTTTCACCACAGAAAAAAAAATGAAATATTGTACACAAGCGTTTAGGAGTGCAGAAAGAAAAAAAGATTTAGATCCTAAAGTCTTCTGTATTTTCTCCATTTTTTCTCTATAGTTAATGATTTCTCTTGTGGCAGTCAACGGAATTTCTGGTGGCGGTAATCAAAATTACTCGCTTCAATATATTAATTTTCTTTTAATTAGCAATATACTACAAGTTTGCTGACACCTTAACAAGATCCGTTGATATTTCTTCAGTGAAGAGTGGGAAGCTTGGGGGAAAAAAGGACTGATGCTGCGCGACGAGCTTTTTCGTCGTGCAACACGACAATATATATAGACGAAAAATATTATATAAAATTAAACAAACATTATATAAAATTCATTTTTGTAGAGACATTAAAATAATATATACGTAAAATAATGAAAGCATTATATAGAAAATAAGAAATATATTGAAAGACGGAATAAACAGTATACGGTCGTGGTTTTGACGTGCTCAACACCATCGCGCTTTCGAATTTCCCAAAAAAAATACACATGATTGTGCTTGTTACCTCGTTACTTGTTCCTTCTAACTTCCTAAGCAAGATTTGATCTTTCCACATCCTCTTTTTTAGCTCTAAAATGTCGATCCTGTCAGAGTCTGAATCGCTATCTGAATCATCTGGCTCGACAGATTTATTGTGTGAATTGTTGCAAATACCGGCTTTATATAACCCTTGGTTCATTACCATGCACTCCTTCCTTGTATTTATATTAATGGTGTTAACATCAGATGAGATATTATCCATTTCATCATTCAAGGAGTCCCTTTGTGGATTAAGTCGGTTTATCGAGAGTAAGGATGGGATGATAAGGAGGGAGGGGCTTCATTCCCTTCTTTATTCTCTTTACTCTGAACTTTCTTTCACTATAAATTTTGAAATGGGCGTTTGTGCAAATTTAGCTATATTTATAGTTGCTTCGGGCTGCAAAGAGTGAACAACTTTGACATATCATGGAGCAATTCGTAAAACGAATTTTCTTAAAAAAAAAATTCGTACAACGAATCAACTTGAAATGTCGAGAAAAAGAAGTTATATATTAATAATAATATTAGTAAGGCAAACAAATAAATATTAAGATAAAATAATTTATAAATAATTATGAACAATTTTCTGTTGGGATTTATAATTACTATCATTTTCATAAATGTGGTGCATTTTCAAGTTTCATCATTGTACATATGTAGTGTGATTTGGGTACGTATTTAAAAGTCGTAATTTGAACAAGTCCAAATTCATTAAAAAAAAATACTATTTTGATTGAATTAAAATATTTGCCATAATATTGATTAATATAATGATTAATAATAATTACAAAATCAAATTAAAGTAAAATTTTAATAATATAGATGAAACTACGAAATGATGCAAAATTCACTTGATATTTATTGATCCAGTCCTGTTACATGGGCAGGTGGAAGCCACACGCCACAGAAGAATCGAATATATGCACCTTAAATGGTTTGCATGAATGCCACGTACATTTTGTCCTTAGCGAAGAAGGCATAGATTGCGTATGGGGGTTGACTGCATGAGTGACACATATATATATCATTAATTTAAGTTTAATGAAAGAAGGATTGTGGCCTGCGGGCGCCAATCGGTTTTGTAAGACTCTTCTGAGTACCTAGAGAGCACTATTATTTTGCTATTATTTTTCTATTATTTATGATGATAATTATCGTTGTGTTAAAAATTTACTACTAAAAATTTGCATTTATAATTTTCAGAATTTTCTGTTTGATTTTTGTTCTATTGAAACCAATTGAGTATTGTGGTAGTGCTTAATATATTGGGATTGGTGACAAAATGCTAGTTCCTATGATTCTGTTGCAACGAATCATTGATAGCAAAATAATGACATTTGCAATAAAATACTAACTAGCGACAACAAGTAGATGACAACTACCACTGCTTCGCCCAGCAGCAGTGGTAGCTGTCATCTTTACACTCAGGATGTTATATCATTTTGAATAATTTTGAACCTGAACGATGTTATATCATTTTGACTATTATTTTTCTATTATTTATGGTGACAATTATTGTTGCGTTAAAAATTTACTACTAAAAATTTGCATTCAAAATTTTCAGAATTTTCCGTTCGATTTTTGTTCTTTGAAACCAATTGAGTATTGTGGTAGTGCTTAATATATTGGGATTGGTGACAAAATGTTACTCCCTATGATTCTGTTGCAACGAATCATTGGTAGCAAAATAATGACATTTGTAATAAAATATTAATTAGCGACCGCAAGTAGATGACAGCTACCACTGCTTCGCCCAGTAGCAGTGGTAGCTGTCATCCGAAATTCTAATAATATTTTTTAATCCTTGAGTTTTTTGTTTTGTTTTGTCTCAAAAAAAAGAAAACGATGTAATATCCCTCTTCTCTCTCTCTTTCGCTAGAAGGAGGGCTTGAACCTCCGACCTTGTGGTTAACAGCCACACGCTCTAACCAACTGAGCTATTCCAGCTTCCAATTGAAGAAAAAAAAAAGAAAAAATCGAGCGAAATCTAGAAGCCCTTGATGATTTCACTTTATTGTTGGTGTGAAGTTACTGAAGAAGAGCTGGACCATTTTACTGTAAGCAGGTTGTAATTTCTTTTTAGAGAACTCTTTTGTCACTAAATATTTGTTACAAATCCCTATAAGTTCTGTTATCTCGTTGGATTCTCCGTTTCAAAATCATAATCCCTACAACAACCTTTTTCTATCCTATAAAATCCTCTTGCATCCAAACAAGCCCTGACATTAGAAATTTGGGATTTTTTTTTTAGTAGCACTATTTTGAAAAATAATTAAGAAAATATGGTTAGTTTGAGAAATTTGGGGTATGTTGAAGAAATATGTATATATTTGTCTTAAGTGTGTGTGGGACCCACACTGTGTGTCACCTTGGGGCCATTTTGCTGTGAAAGACATGAGGGATATATCGGGACATACTTGGATTGTAAGATGATGATGAAGCAAATGAAGGATATGTGTGATGAGGGATATATCGGGACATACTAGGATTGTAAGATGATGATTAGAGGTGGCAAAAGTTGACCCGACCTGACCCGACCCACCCGAATTCAGACCTGACCCGAAAATATTGATAAGTCAACGACCTGAAACCCAACCCGACCCGAACCCGAACGACCCGAAACCCGAAATACCCGAGATCCGAATGACCCGAGACCCGAACGACCCAAAACCCCAATGACCCGAGACCCAAACGACCCAAAACCCAAACGACCCGAAACCCGAAGACCCGAATTGATCCGAACCTGAATGACCTGTAACCCGAATGATCTGCTCATTTACCCGAATTTGAATGACCTGAATTTGCATATAATGAATGAATGATAATGAAACTATTGATTTCACTCTTATGCTAGTATTATATATTATTTTATAATATTCTATTCTGTTTTTTTAACGTCAATATATTATTTTATGAATATAATATATTAATTATATTGGTTTCTAAGATATAAAACTCTAATTTAGACTTTTGAGCTCATCGACCTCTTTAGTTACGCTAAATTGAAAATACATAGATATTTATTCGAACAAAGATTTCTCATCACAAGTTAAACACACTGCATAACTCTGGCAAAATCGGACTTGACCCGAAAACCCGACCCGACCCACCCGAACCCAAACCCAACCCGACCCAAAAACGTTGACAATTCAACAACCCGAAACCCGACCCGAACCCGAACGACCTGAAACCCGAAATATCCGAGACCCGAACGACCCGAGACACGAACGACCCGAAACCGAACGACCTGAGACCCGAACTACCCGAGATCCGAATGACCCGAACCCAAAGTGACCCGACCCGACCCACCCATTTGCCACCTCTAATGATGATGAAGCAAATGAAGGATATGTGTGAATGATATATTGATATGTGTTGTTTGATATGGTAGACTATTAGATGATGGAAAATGAAAAATATTGTTTGATTTGAAAGTCATTGAAAAGTAGTTGAATGAAATTAGATCCTCTTGACATCCAAAGAAGTCCTGACATAAGAAATTTGGGGTATTTTGAAGAAATATGTGTATATTTGTCTTAGGGTTTATATACACATCCCTCGTTTACCATGTCCCCCAGTGCTTCATATACCACTGGTAAACGGGGCCCACGTTTTTTTGAATTTCAATAATGAAAATGGTGATAAACGAGTCCCGTTTATAAGTGGTGAAGGGATGTTGGGGGATGTTGAGGGAACAAGTATACTTTTCCTTTGTCTTAATTGTGTGCGGGACTCACACTGTGTTTCTCATGGAACCACTTGACAGATTCACATTGTTTCTAACATCCCTCTTTTCCTTCCCCTATGTCTGTTCCTAATTTGTTTGTTGGCATAATTTCATGTGTACCCCTACAAAATATCAAAATATCGTGTATGCCCCTTGTGCTCCTATAAAACATGAAAGATATCATCTAAACCCTCCTCTCTTAAACTTCAAAATATGGTGAATTTCATATGTACCATTTTAAGGGCTTTCAATGGATCGGTTTCGGTTTGTATTCTTGCAAGTCCAAATGCAAATTCAACAAAAAATCATTCTCTCTCTCTCTCTCTCTCTCTCTCTCTCTCTCTTTGAGAGGTTCATTATGCAACATGGCCCTCAATTGTTTTGACAATTGATTTGTCTCAACCGTCATTTCAAAAAAAATCACAACGTAGTGTGAGTATTCTCCTAGTTTACCACCGTTATATTGAATTTAAACCTGAGATATCAAATTTGAGTTTTCAAATCAATAGTACAGTGACTTAAAGTTAGTCAAACTAAAGTGCGGGGACTAACGGTGCATTTATTATATCCCTTTCGAATATTGTATCATATAGAAAATCGGAATTATCAAATTTATCCTTCAATTCCAAATGGTAAGTATGAAAAAGACAAGCTTGCTAAAGTGATACTTCTGTTACTATTGCAATATTACTATTGGTAATAGTAAGCTTCAATGGCCATGTCTTTCTCTCTTATTTTTTTACAACTTTATTTTGGATTAGAGTTTGTTTTTTACTTTGTTTTATTCTCTAGTTTTCTTGTTTTCAATTCTTTTCCTATTGCTTTCATTTTAATTTTTATAGGGCTATCATTACAAAAAATAAATATATGAATCAAGACAAGACAATCTCATATGCTTTTTGGAAGTGGTATCAATAATCACTATTGATTTTGGTATCAGTCAAAATTAACATATATACTCAATACTCATATGAGCCCCTTTCTCTCTTATTTCCCTTATTTTCGCTTCTCTCCCCCCTTCCTTTCCCTTTCAACAAAAAAATCTAGAGCACACCCTTAATTTCTCTCTCTTCTTTCTCTCTCAAATCAAACATGCCCAATTTGATTTTGATCTTAAGAATGAAAGTGATGAGCTCTTTGTAGCTTTACACTAGCAAATATGCCCTTATGAGAATTTTTGGGGGGGTCTAGATTCTCCCCTATTATGTATAGAAACTTCATTTGTCATGTGAAATTGAGATATTTGCAGAAAAAGAAAGGAAAATATGCAGAAATAAATATGAATAGATATGATTTGATCACTATTCGAACCGTATCCGAACCGTTGATACCCCTAAGAAGCGATTGCAAAAGTCACAAATGGGGGCAATTATTAAAATGAGAGAGGACGGAAGTGGATAAGAAACTCAGTACTCAGACAAATCCTAATCCCAAAATACTAAACCCTAAATTGGCAATGAAATCAGATTATATGTTCCTTATAAAATATCATGACATAATTCTATTTTCATGATAGATAGTTTGGGCTTCTGCCACAATGATGGTTTATTTTTATTAATGAGCCACACCCTTTTTTTTTCATTTTCACTTTTTTTTTATTTTTTTTATGTGCTTACATGTGTTTCAATTTTTAGGTCAGATTGGTCAGACCCACTTCCACGTTTTCTCATGTCTTGTTTTAATTTTCAGCTACTGTATCTCCATCTTTTTCTTCAATTCTCTCTTATTTCTCCAATTAAACAAAGGGAAGGGATACGCTCCAAAGCCCTTTGAAAAGTATATTTTTCAAAGACCTCATCCACCGTTGGATCAACCAGATCTTAGCAATCTATTTTTAACAAGAACGGAACAATTTTAACACTGTTAACAGCTCCCAAAAGGATTTTCACTGGAGCTGTCCATTAACCTGTCTTTCTCTCCTCACCCTTCGGTCTCTTCTCTCTCTTCGCTCTTTCACCGAGTTTTCTCATCCCTCTCTTTCTCGCTTGCTCCATCTCTATTAACGATACGGAAGAGTTCAAGCTTCCCCTTTTCGCTCAGGTTAGGGTTACTTTCACGATTTGACAGGTACCACTGAGTATTCATATTATCTGAAGGTCTCTCAATCTACTCCTAAATATTCATCTTATCTTTGATGAATTTGGATCAATTGTGGATTAATTTTGCTAAATTAGTTGGAATTGGGGGTAAATAACCACTTAGAGGCACCAATTTTTTTTGTCAAGCATCTTGTATTGTACCTGTATCAGTATTAATATGGAAAGAAGAGCTATACCGACAGTGATGATGAAAAAATATCTTGGTCAGAAATAGCTATTGGTGCAATTGAATAACATGTCAAGCAATCTCAAAGGGAATCCAATTCTGAAGAAGCTACTTTCCTAATTAAATCATAATTGGCTGCTAATGGGGAACAGTGGATACTGAGAATACAAGCTGTGACTGAAACTGAGGCAAGTAGCAAGTAACTTGTGATTTTATATGAGAAAGAAATGTACCAATATCAGGCGTTTCTTTTAATTCTTCTTTATTGTTTTTCTTTTACTCTTGTGAATAACTTCATAAATTTTCAATTCATCTAGTTCTCTAATATGTAATAGTAATGAAAGTTTAACGGAGGTGGTGTGTCATGAAGCAAATTGTATTTTTAGGCGTTTCTTTTAATTCTTCTTTATTGTTTTTCTTTTACTCTTGTGAATAACTTCATAAATTTTCAATTCATCTAGTTCTCTAATATGTAATAGTAATGAAAGTTTAACGGAGGTGGTGTGTCATGAAGCAAATTGTATTTTTTTATTTCCAATGTATTTATTTGCATTCATTGAGTTAAGCTGAATTTCCAATTTGTACATAGTTATGCATATTCTCATAAGCTTGAACACTCAAATAATAGTTAATTATATTAATTTATGAAGAGATCTTAAAACAAGTTTTTTTGTGACTACAATTACTTATACAATTGTTGTATGAAAGATTGTCTCTGCAATTTCAACAAATAACATCCTCATAATTAACTATCCAGGGCCAAAATCATGCCGATAAGTATTCTATTAAGAAAAATAATTCCAATCATAACAAACACTTACAATATGTAAATAAATAAAAAAGCAACAAGAACAATATCAACATAACCCAAGTATTCTTAATTAATTCATCACAATGAATATATATATTTATCTATATACACGTTGCTTCCATAATTACATTGAAATTATGTTTCTCTATTATACCATTAATATGAAGCTTCTATTCAACAAAAACAAAATTCTAATATTAACACTACATTTAGAGCCTTCTGAGATTATACAAAATTTTCAAATATCTTCAACCGTACAAGTTGTGAGGTTGCAAATCATCTTCAACCCAATTTGCAGTAACAGTGACAAATTCGGGTCTAGTGTTATATGCATAGTGCTAGTACCTGAGAACAAAACAAGAATCAGATTAAAAAATGAAAATTTTAAAAGAAAGGCACTACTGGTATTATTCAGATGATAACAACAATCTAGTGCATTTTACTTGGCTACAATTGATCAATGGTCCAATTCCAAAATTTTCTCAATTAAGCCTCATTTAAGCTCATCCAGCCCCAAAAGGCTTAAATACAGAGAATGTGATGACAGCAAAATTTGGCATAAAATGAATAATTAATTGCAGTACTGGTTGGTACACGTACCAGCACTAATGAATAGTTCACAAAAATTGATATCTTCGGATAAGATAAAAATTTACCCCCAATTCGGACTGAATTTGGAAGATTAAAGTTTCAATCGGTGTCAATTTGTAACAGATAAAGTGGATATCTGGGAGTGACGGTACCTGAACAGAGAGATATCGGCAAACTTTTTAATACATTGTTTCATCTCATGTCAGAGGTGGAGCCTTGGAACCCTAACCCTAACCCCCGAGCGAAAAGGGGAAAGCCTCAAATATGATAGAAATGAGAGCTCAGTGAGAGAGCGAAGGAAGACAGGAGAGAGACCGAAGGGTGAGAAGAGAAAGGAAGGGTAATGGACAGCTCCAGTGATAATTCTTTTCATACGCTCTTAACAGTGTTAAAAATTGCTCCGTTCTTGTTAAAGATAGATCGCTAAGATCTGGTTGATCCAACGGTGGATGAGGCTTTGAAAAATATATGTTTCAAAGGGCTTTGGAGCGTATCCCTTCCCTTTCGTACTTATACAGTTTTTTTGTAGCTGCACGTAGAGCTTCATGATGTTCATTTCTTGGTTTCCTGTAGCTCTAGCTAGCACTACAACAAAAAACATTCTTAACCACAGTTTTTTTTTGCTAGTATACATGGTCCAAACCATGGTAACACACGTTTTCTCACGGTTTTGAAACCGTGATACAATCGTGACATTTCCATCCGTGATAAACATTTATACACACGGTTTCAAAACTGTGTGTAAATGTAACATGGTTATATTTTCATGGTTTAAACCGTGTTTACGCGATTACGATATCACGGTTTTGAACCATAAGTACGATATCATGGTTGTAACCATGCTTTTCTTATGTATTTTATTCAACATCTTTAACACGGGCATAACCATTATAATTTAATATACAATATTGCAATATATACACGATTAAAACCATAATTACGTTACACTAATATATATACTCAAAATTTATTTATATAATAAAAACCATATCCAACAATTAATCTACCAATTAATCCACCAAAGTATATATATAACTAAAAAACATTCATAACAAACCCTAAAATCAAAACAAAATAAAACTAACATCCTAACAGCCAACATACACACAAATCCTAAAATCGCAACAAAATATACTTAACATCCCAACATACTAAAGACAAAACCCTACATCCCAACATACTAACATAAACCCTAAATAGCAACATACGCCAACGCACATTTCAGTAGAATATCACACATCCATATGCACCAATTTGAACCTAAAAAATTATAAAAAAATATTTGGTCAATAATATAATTAATTTATAAACATCTGAAAAAACTAAAAGTACATCCAATAATAAAATCACATACCTAGACTGCTTTGCGGCGATCAGCCATTTCGCGACGAGCGTGACAAGTGATTTGTTGGCATTGGAACGTTATTTATATTACTAGAATCAACACTCAACTATTAACAACATAACAACAACAACAACAACAACAACAACAACAATAATAATAATAATAATAATAATATGGAGATATAAGGTTTTTCAAACAAACCTAACCAAATGTAACGGCTCGGTATGGACTTTGGATTGAGTACCAGTAAATTATCATGAGCGTGTTGTAAAGTTCTCTCCTAGCAACTCAGAATCCATAATCTCACTTACCTTCAATCAATCAACAAAAAATCAATAAAAAAAGGTATATTAACCCTTAAAACAGAATAAACAAAGAAACTTCCTTACCAATACATCAGGATGTGAATCAAGTTCGACTCCGATTCGAACCTTGTCAGACGGAGAAGCAATTTTCTAAGAACTACCCATCTAGCATAATATCCTTAAAAAATAAATGAAAAAATGCAAATTATTCAAATTTCCTCAAATTCTCAATATATAATTAAGTTAGCTCTTTTTTTCACAATTTGTGCTAATTTATAATGTTTTATTGAGTGAACTGAGAATTTTGTGATAAATTCCTATACCTTTATTTATGATTGGAGCTCACCTGACTTGTTTCCGAATGAATAATTGTACATAATCATCCTTCATGTATCCTTTATTCACACACGATCTTCAAATTAAAGAACAAATTAGTTGCGAAAATCAAAATGGATAAAATCGATCATATTGGAAAGAAAAAACGTAAGAATTATTTTGAAGCAAGAGAAACTAACAGCCGGTATTCTTTCACAACTTGAGCTTATTCAATTGATTCAAGAGCTATTTTCACTCAATCGAGGCTGTTTCGGTTCGGTTCGAGAGCTGTATTCACTAATCGAGGCTTATTCAGTTGATTTAAAACCTGTTTTCACTCAATCGAGGCTCATTCAGTTGATTCAAGGCCTGTTTTCACTCAATCGAGGCTTATTCAGTTGATTCAAGACCTTTCACTCAATAGAGGTTGATTCAGTTCAATTTTAGATCTGTTAACAGATTGGATGAAGCTTAAGAACTAGGACTGAAGGAAATGCATGGTCATGCTCAAAATGGATTAACATGTGTTGTTAATATCATTTTGTATTTGTTCAGTCTAATTCTCGATCAGGAAAGAGACTTTGATCAAACTCAAGGATGATATATTACCGTGCCTTGTGATCAAGACGTATATCCTAGAATAAAAGGAATAAGCAAACGTCTATTCAGATAGGTTTATGATCGCTGATCATTTCATTTAACATGAGTAGTCATGACATCAGTCTAGAGGTTACTCATGACTTACGATCTTTAGAAGATCGTTGCCAGCGTTAAATGGAACCTACACGGTCACACAATGAACTCCATTCGTACGGGATGAATATACCTCAAAACAGTTATACATATGATGTATATATTGGTGAACGAAATAATCAATTATTGGATAATTGATTGAACAAAACATTACCAAGTATTCCGTTATGGAAATACATATTCCGTTGTCAACGGAAAGGTTATGTTCCCAACGGAATAGATATGGAAACTGTAATAACCTTAGTTGCCAAGTATTTCGTTATGGAAATACGGCAACGGAATAGACGCGGATTAGGGTTTTAGTTATGGTAACTGAGCAATCGTTCGCCTCTCTCTCTAGTATAAATAGAAGGGCAGAGTCTCTCTCTTCAAGACACAATTCAGAAGCCTTAGAGGCCGCCTATTACACAGAAAAGAGAGAGAAAGTTTTGAGAGAATTCGGAAAGTATTTCCGGACTCGTCTAGCCGAGTCCTGTTATTCCGTACGACTGAAGTTCGCGTAGATACGAGTAGAGATCTCCTACCTTGGAGATTTGCGTGCGATCAAGTTCTTCGTCCCTAGGAAGAGCAAGAAGATTCTCAAGGTCGAGCTTCACAAGCCAGGAAGGAGAAGGAAGCAAGACGGAAGTTAGTTCAGACCTACATCCGCTTCTCTCTCCCGGATCAGGAAGATCCGAGGTATAAATTTTAAATAGCATAATCTCGTACCTTTATTTCCTTTACGATGAGCCTAGGGAGGGTTAACCCGTAGGTTCCGCTGCGCATGTAACGTACATGGCTACGGGTTTCCCAACAAAGATGACTAAGAAACCCTTCACAAAAGTTGGTGAAAGGGTCAATGAATTATTAGAACTCATACATACAGATGTATGAGGACCAATGAGTACGCTAGGTAGAGGTGGGTATCGGTACTTCATAACTTTCACGGACGACTTCAGTAGATATGGTTATGTCTACCTAATGAAGCACAAGTCTGAATCCTTTGAAGTGTTCAAAGAATTTAAGAATGAAGTACAAAACCCGACCAGACCCGATCCGGATATTTTAGAAATATCAAACTACCCAAAACCGTCAGACCCGGACCCGAAGAACCCGAACCAAAATGATCCGAACATAAAACTGACCTAACCCGACCCGACTTGAACCTACTAAAACCCGAGACCCGAACCAAAAACTGACCTGATTTTATGTCAATATGAAACCGAATGCAACATGTTTACCACCTCTGCGTGTTTAGCCCGAATAACCAAACCTGATTCTGGCCCGACTCGCCATTTACCACCTATACATAAATCTGAAGCTGCTAACATGACCTGAACCATGACTCGAACCCGAAAGACCCGCCCAACCCGCTCGAAGTCCGAACCCGCCCGACCTAGACTCGATGTACCCAAATTCATATTCTTATGAGTTATGATATATCAATTTGAAATGTAGATAAATTGAATTGGTATAAAATAATATATTTCATATTCAATAAGAAGTATTATGATACATTAAGAACACTATGTTATAAAATAATGTTTAAACATACTTGGCAAGAAGATTAAAGCACTTCGATCTGATCAAGGAGGCGAATATCTGAGTCAAGAATTTGAGGATCATCTCAGAGAATATGGAATAGTTTCACAACTGACTCCTACAGGAACTCCTCAGTGGAATACAGTGTCCGAAAGGAGGAATCGAACCTTATCGGATATGGTTCGATCGATGATGAGTCAAACAAATCTTTCAACGTCTTTCTGGGGTTATGCTCTTGAGACAGCTGCATTCATACTGAACAGGATTCCGTCAAAAGCGGTTCAAAAGACACCATATGAGATATGGACGGGGAATAGCCCCAAGTTGTCTTTTCTTAAGATTTGGGGATGTGAGGGTTATGTCAAACGTCAAGCTTCCGATAAGCTCGGATCCAAATCTGATAAGTGTCTGTTCGTGGGATATCCCAAAGAGACAAGAGGATATTACTTTTACAACCCATCGGAAAACAAAGTGTTTGTTGCCCACAATGGTGCTTTCTTAGAAAGAGAATTTGTCTCTATGAGAAGCAGTGGGAGTAAAGTACAACTCGAAAAAATTCGAGACTCACCTACAGTTACAGAACCTGTGACGGAAGACCAAACAAGCTCTCAAAGAGTTGGCGAGCTTGAAACACAACAGACTCAACGTAGATCTAGTAGGATTCGTCATGAGCCCGAGAGATAAGGATTTCTCGTGTCTAATGATGATGATGTGACATTCATAGATGAAGAACCCACGTCCTACCTGATGGTGTTATGCCCTAGGCCAAAGTGTTTGTGACCTAGATGATGGATTGTAATAACAAACATAATATTTATTCTAAGATATTTCATATAATATGTGCGTATAGGTTATTTTAATATAATTAAAATAGACTATGAATATGCAATTCAGCTTTATATCATCAAAGTGCGTGACTTTGATAGTAAAACTATAAAGTATTATGAATGCTATTCTAAATCGTCCCTGGTCATTTATAGGATATTTGTGGAGACAAATATACTTGCGGATATAAATAAATATATATATTTATATATAAGCTATAAATGTACACCAGTATATTAGTTGACTGATTATTATGTTTTACTGATCATGGATAAATAGTTATCAAGTCATTAATATAGGTATATGTTAGAGACCATATACTGGACTGACCCGCCATAAGAATGCTACATGTTTTACGTCATTAGCGATTCTTGTAACATAAAGTATTTATAGTCCTTTGACCTGAGATTGTCTCGGTTCCCAACATGAGTAATTTTATACTTTAATATAATCTAACATTGCCTTTAACCGGGTGGTCATAACGGTTATGATTAGGTATATAATGAATCATGTAGAGGGATGAGTGCAATCAAGACGGGATTTGTTCCTCTCATAAATGAGAGAGATATCTTTAGGCCTCTTGATGAATTGAACTGAAGAAATGTATGGCCATACTCAAATGAATTAATAAGAGTTATTAATGTCATTTGTTCTTGTTCAGTTTAATTCGGGATCAAGAAATATTAATTCGATTAATATAAGGATGGCGTATTACATGCCTTATGATCGATATAGATATCGCGTGACAAAGGGACTAAATACGTGATTGTTGATTAGGTAAATCAGATCACTGATATTCACTTAAATTGGGTAGTCATGATGGCTTGCTAGAGTCCGCTCATGATTTATAGACGGTCAAGTTTATTGCCAACATTAAGTGAACCTACAGGGTCACACACAAAGAACAAACTGAAACAGGCGTAGAAAATCCTAGCGACTTATATGATGAGTTGCATAGGAATGTCACAAAAGATATTGTCATCTTATGTGATAAGATGTGATATATATGTATATAAAGACTATGAGCACACAAGATCATGTAATCTAGAAGAGTCTAGATGATGATATGTGGATAATGATGAGTGATGTCATACACATCTCTTAATGTGAATAGACATGACTCTTCACCTCTATATAAGGACATAGAGGGCTCCAAATTCATTGAACCAAATGATTCTCTCTCTCATTATTTCTTATTCTCTTTTGTGAGACAAAAAAGAGAGAAAATATCCTTTCTCATTTGTGTGACAAAATTACTAAAGGGTGCTTTCCTTTTATATGATAAAATGAAAGGGTGCAATTATATGAGAGAATTATACATCTTTTGTGAGACAAAATAAGAAGAAGAAAAAGAGTTTTCTTGTGCAAGAGAAGAACAAGCTACTAGCATATATTGTTCTTCTTCCCGTTTTAAGAATGTTCGTGTGGATACCGGTAGAGGCGTTCGTATTTTCGGCGCTTGTGATCTATTCGGCCTAAGAAGATGAGAACGGGTTGTTGAGAGTTTTGGTGGAGACCGATTGTGTGTACGGTAGTTGACTTCCGCACGATCCGACCTAGACGGCCTAGACGGATGGAAAATCGGTTAGGACGGTAACCGGTTTAGAGGCGCTTGGACAACAGGCATGGTTTGAGCGTCACGGGTTAAGCGTAATCCGAAAGGTATCTTTAAGATTTATTTCTTTGATTTAACCGATACGCACGGATCCTCGGATTGGTTTTGGACGAAATTTTTGTTTTCCGCTGCGTTATGCACGTCCGAAACCCAACACTACCAAGATGCTATGAAGAGTCTTGACTCTCAGAAATGGTTAGAGGCCATGAGAGCCGAGATGCAATCCATGCAAGACAATCAAGTTTGGAATTTGATTGATCTATCCGAAGGCTTGAAGACCATCGGATGTAAGTGGGTCTTCAAGAAGAAGACTGACATGGATGGAAAGGTACAAACCTACAAAGCAAAACTTATGGTGAAAGGTTTCAAACAAGTTCATGGTATTAACTATGACGAAACTTTCTCACCTGTAGCTATGTTTAAATCCATCATAATTCTATTAGCCATAGCTGCATATTATGACTATGAAATATGGCAAATGGACGTCAAAACAGCTTTCCTAAACGGAAATCTGACCGAGAATTCTGGTAAGGTTTGCAAGCTTCAGAAATCCATCTATGGATTGAAGCAAGCGTCTCGAAGCTGGAACCTTTGTTTTGATGAAGTTATCAAAAGTTTTAGTTTTACCAAAAGCCAAGGTGAGCCTTGTGTTTACATGAAGTTCAGTGGGAGCACGGTAGTATTCCTGGTGCTTTACGTAGACGACATATTACTCATGGGAAATGACACTCCGACATTATTGAATGTCAAGAAATGGTTGGAAGATAATTTCTCGATGAAAGACCTAGGAGAAGCCTCCTATGTTCTAAGAATCAGGATCTATAGAGATAGATCTAGAAGGCTTATAGGTCTGAGTCAAAGTACATACATAGATAAGGTCATGAAACGATTCAGGATGCAAGAATTCAAGAAATGATTTTTGCCCTTGTCACATGGCGTTTCTCTCAGTAAGACACAGTGTCCTACAAGTGAGCAGGAACGAAGACGCATGAATAAGATCCCATATGCTTCGGCTATAGGATCTATCATGTATGCCACGATATGTACTAGACCAAATGTGTCATACTCATTGAGCGCAACAAGCAGGTTTCAGTCTAATCCAGGTGAAAGTCACTGGATAGCTGTTAAAACAATCCTTAAGTACTTACGAAGAACTAAGGACCTGTTCCTAGTCTATGGAGGTCAGGAAGGCGAGCTCGTTGTAAAGGGTTACACCGACACAAGCTTCCAGACAGACTCAGACGACTTTAGATCACAATCAGGTTATTTATTTTGCCTAAATGGAGGCGCAGTGACAAGGAAGAGTTCCAAGCAATGTACTGCAGCAGATTCTTCAACGGAAGCATAGTATATAGCCGCTGCAGAAGCGGCTAAAGAAGCTGTTTGGATAAAGAATTTTTTGGAGGAACTAAGAGTAGTTCCGAGCCTCTCGGAACCAGTGGATCGATATTGTGACAACAATGGAGCGATCGCACAAGCAAAGGAACCGAGATCTCACCAAAAGTCCAAGCACATACTGCGACGCTTCCATCTGATCAGGGAGATCATACGAAGGGGTGATGTTAAAATGTGTAGAGTGCCATCGGAATCAGTGAACCAAAAGTCCAAGCACATACAACAATGTCGTCTATCCATTAACTAAACCACTCCCGCAAGCGAAGCATGAGGGTCATGTTAGGTCTATGGGCATAAGATGCTTAGAGTTGGCCTAGTGCAAGTGGGAGACTGTAAGATTAGTGCCCTAGGCCAAATGTATTTGTGCTAGGGAATGAATTATGTATTAAGACATTATTATTTATTCAATAAAGGTTGTTTCTTATATATCTGTGTGTATGGGTTGTGAATGTAAATTTACATATCTTATATCAACCATGAATGACAATTCGGATTCACATCATCAGAATACGTGATTCTGATAGTAGAACTGTGAACCAACGAATGACATTCTAAACTATCCCTAGTGATATGTAGGATGTTTATAGAGATAAACATACTTCAGGTAAGAAGCTACATATCCACACTAGTATATTCGCAGGCCTGATGATCATGTTCTGTTGATCATGGACGTAGAGATGTCAAGTCTGGAATATAGGTACGTGTTAGAGAACACGTACTAGACTGACCACACTATGAGAATATATATGGTATATGTCATTAGTGATTCTCATATGAATAGTGTGCCTTTTCCTACGACCTGAGGTCACGATAGATTCATCATTAGGGTTATCATTAGGTATGCACTGAATCATGACGAGGAATGTGAGTGACTAAGATGGGATTTGTTCCTCTCGTCAAGAGGGAGATATCTCTGGGCCCCCTGATGAACTAGGACTGAAGAAAATGCATGGCCATGCTCAAATTGGATTAACATGTGTTGTTAATATCATTTTGTATTTACTCAGTGTAATTCTCCATCAGGAAAGAGACTTTCATCAAACTCAAGGATGACATATTACCGTGCCTTGTGATCAAGACATATATCGTAGAACAAAAGGAATAAGCAAACGTCTATTCAGATAGGTTTATGATCGCTGATCATTTCATTTAACATGGGTAGTCATGACATCAGTCTAGAGGTTACTCATGACTTATGATCTTTAGAAGATCGTTGCCAGCGTTAAATGGAACCTACACGGTCACACAATGAACTCAATTCGTACGGGATGAAAATGCCTCAAAAACAGTTGATGTATAAATTAGTGAACGAAATAATCAATTATTGGATAATTGATTGGACAAAACAGCATCATTCCGTTGGCAACGGAATAGTTCCGTTCCCAACGGAATAGATATGGAAACTGTAATAATCTTAGCTGCCAAGTATTATGTTAAGGAAATATCTATTCCGTTCGAAACGGAATAGGCGTAGAGTAGGGTTTTTAGTTATGGTAACTGAGCAATCATTCTCTCTCTAGTATAAATAGAAGGGCAGTGTCTCTCTATTACACACAATTCAGAAACCTTAGAGGCCGTCTATTACATAGAAATAGAGAGAGAAATATTTTGAGTGATTTTCGGAAAGTACTAGTTTGACCCATTGGAACAGTTGACTTTTGGTCAACTGGACGATTTTTCGAGTTTGACTTTTCGTCTTTTTGTGGATTTTGTAGGTTTTGGCTTGGATGGTCGGTTAGTAAGGGTCATAAGAGAATTGAAGAGGTGCGTGTAGAGTTTTTGCTGAGATATGTCGAGAATTCGGCCATCTTTGGCCCATGATTTGCAGATCGGCCCTTTATTTGGAGTTGAGTTTTCACCAATTCATCAAAATATTTCTTCTTGGTCTTTTTATCTAAAAAATCATACAAATGTGTAGTAAGAGTTTCAAAAATAATTTTTATTAATTTTAAATATTTTTTTAATATTTTATGTGATTTAATGGTGAATTTTATATGATAAAAACCCTAAAAATGTTTATAAAAATACACATTACAGTTACGCATTATGTTTAACTTGTGATGAAAAAGCTTTAATTGAATAAATATTTATCTATTTTCTATTTAGCACATCTAAAAAGGCCGTGAACTCAAAAGTCTCAAATATAATTTTATGTCTTAGAAACCAATATAACTAATATATTATTTTCTAAAAAATATATTGACATTATAAAAAACATAAGATATTATAAAATAATATATAATACTAGTATAAAAATGAAATCAACAGTTTCATGACCACTCATTCAATATATGCACGTTCAGGTCATTGAAGTTCAGATAATTGAGCGGGTCATTCGGGTTATAGGTCATTTAGATTCGGGTCATTCGGGTCTCGGATCATTCGGGGCTCGGGTCGTTCGGGTCTCGGATATTTCGGGTTTCGGGTCGTTCGGGTCTCGAGTATTTCGGGTTTCAGGTCGTTGACTTGTCAACATTTTCAGATCAAGTCGGATTTGAGTTCGGATGAGTCGAGTCGGGTCAGATTTTGACAGTCTAGATACAACATGAACCAAACAATTGAGAACCCACATCAATAATAATAAGAAATTTGCTCATCAAATAATGTTTGACATAATATTGATGATGTGGCCTAAGGAGATTGGCCAAAATTGGGTGAAAATAATGGGATGTGATTAATTAGAAAGAGTGTGAATTTGTCAGCAGTGGTTCCATGAGACAAGATATGTGGGACCCACACACTACACATATAAAAAAATAAATAAATAAATAAAATAAAATAAAACCTCTTCATTTTTTTACTTTATTACCCCTTTATTATTTCTTTTTCTTTTTTTGTATTTCATTACTTGTCAAACCCGAACTCTTGTACCTTCTTATATGATTTAATATAACGTAATAATGTAGAGAGAGAGAAAGAAATAAATTGCAATTAAAATTTCCTCAAACCTCATCACGACATAAATGAAATAATTGAAGGGACGTTTGGCATATTGAGAAAGCTCAAAGAGAGGTGAAAAACAAAAATAGTTAGGGTAAATTAAGAGAAGACTAGTAAATATATAGCCAACTATGGAGTGGTATCACATAAATATGATATTGTTGAATGAAGAGAGAGAGGTCTTATAAATTTTTTGTTGAATTTGAATGTGAATATGTCGATAGTGTGTCCATGAGACACAATTAGAGAGATTTTAGAGGGGATCTAGTCACATTTTTCATAGGTGAAGGATCGAATTCCGTGTTCAGCATGATTATAGAGAGATTTTAGAGTAATTTTCTGATAGAATTAGATGTATCATCTCAGTGTGTATGCGTGCGTGTGTTGTGTATGCCTACGAACTATTATAAGAAAAAACAAAACTAGTGTGTTGTGGGCCCCACACACACTGAGACAAATACACAAAAAGTAGATAGTAAATTCATGTATTTACTCAAAATACACCAAATCAAACTTGCCTCTAGTAGTGTCACAAGATGACTCCTCTAAAAATGAAAAATACAGTTGAAGGAAGCTAGAGCTAGGGGTGGCAACGAGCTGAGTTCGAGCCGAGCTGGCACCAGCTCGAGCTCGGCTCGGCTCGAGTTTTAAGAGATGGCTCGAGCTCGGCTCGAAAAAAACTTGAGCCAGCTCGAGTTTAGCGCAGTTTTATTTTTTTGATAACTTTGTTAGAGATTTTGTTGTAAAACTCGAGCCCAGCTCGACTCGACTCGAGCTAGCTCGAGTTTATGATTAAGATTTAAGATATGATATAAATATATGATGTCAAACTATGTAGTGGGTCAAGCTCGAGCCGAGCTCGAGTCGAGCTGGGTCTAGCTTGAGCTCGGCTCGGTTTTGACTCGAGCTGGGCTCGGCTCGGCTCGAATTCAGTTCGAGCTGTTTTCGAGCGAGCTTTTTCGAGCTTTTTTCAAGTCGAGTTCGAGCGAGCTATCGAGCTACGAGCTTTTTGACCACCCCTACACTACAACAAAAAATACTTCTCAACACAGTTTCATATCCACGAGGATAAAACCGTGCATAAAATGATATTTCTGAAGGCTTGTCATTACGGTTTTAAACCATGTTAATAATACTACAGTTTTAGTGAAGAACAGATGAATTTAGCACTTGTAAACATGGTTATATATAAACCAGATAGACGTTTTCCCGGTTTACTGAAAAATCGTGCTAATGAAAAGAAAATCTCTCTTGTCAACACGGTTATTCAAAAACCGGGTAAATGATTTCTGGGTTTATAATATAATCCAGTACTTCGATTCCTCCCAAATTTTCAGCCCCAGTTCTCCTGCTACTTTCTCTCTCCTCGACACCGCAAACCAAAGAGAAACCCCCTTTCCTCTGCCTCTCTAATGGAGATCCACACTGGCGATCTGCAAGGGCGATCAAGATCCGAGCTCGTAGATCTTCATACGCTCACCCCTTACTCTCAACACCAAGCCATTAATAAGCTCCATTCCATGCAATGAAATCAAAACTAGATATCTTAACAAAGGGCATGTTCTTACGAAACGGTCAATAACAAGATCTTCACAAAAGACGTTTCCTGAAAACAAAACTAGATAGTTCATCTCTCTCTCATTTCTATCATCGTATTCTATAGACAAAATAAACATAAATAGATTACATAAAACTTACATATTTGAATATAAGAAAGCGTAAATACTAAAACTTACATATTTCTGCTCAACATCCTCATTAGCCCATCCCTTTTGCCCAATGATAACAATTTCTAAAAATATAAATCAAGTAACCTTTCCTATAACATAAGCCCAAATATAACAAATTAAAAAATAATTGTCCACCTTCGAGCTTTTTATAATGCTTAGATAAAATACTAAAATGACGGTCCTTAGTGTATCAAATATCAAATATAGTGTACAACCTCCAGGCCTGCTTTAGAAATAGCACTTGGAGGTTGAAGCACACTGAATGTCTTTTTGTATGCAATCCTGTTACTCAGTCATACTAAAATTCCATTTGAAATTCAAATAATATGGCTAAAACGAGTACATAATTAAAAAGTTATTAAAGCGGATAACTCAAATAAAGAGTTTCAGAATGAACCATATTACAGTATCGAGGGCCTAATTTGGATTGGACATAACTGCACAATCAATAATATTCGAATTTATCGTTCAATAATATAAAAAGTGACATCCTGAGTGTAAAGAAATGTGGCATCAATTCCTCGTCTCCCATTACAAAAGAATAAGATTGAATTTTTAGCCATATTATTAGAATTTCGGATGACAGCTACCACTGCTACCCATCACAAAAGAATAAGATTGAATTTTTACAGGAAAGAGAGAGAGAAGAGGGATATTACATCGTTTTCTTTTTTTTGAGACAAAACAAAACAAAAAACTCAGAGATTAAAAAGAAAAACAGGAAAGAGAGAGAAAAGAGGGATATTACATCGGAGAGTTACGTTGCGTGGATAGTTCAAAAATCCGGCCATGTCCATATCAGACATAACACGCTCCTCGGACACGTGTCGGACACATCACGTGACGTGTCAAATATTTTATTATTAAAAATCGTCGTGTCCTGATGAATTTTGAGATTCGTCGTGTCACCATGTCCGTGTCGTGTCAGACACGACACCCGTGTCCGTGTCCGTATCCGTTCAACATAGTCGGGGAGGAAACTTCGGAAATATCGAGACGTAAAAGGACCGAATTGCCCCTGCCAGCCCAATTCATGTTATTGTTACTTGGTTATGGGCCGAATCCAAGCTTATTACTTTTTCTTTAAAATAAGATCTGTATTTTATTAAAAGAAATAAGTCCATAGTTGAAAACGATCACTTAATTCATTTGACTTTTTTTTTGAAAGAATAAAATTCAAAAAATGGGCAAGAAGTACTAAGAAAAAAATATTTACATTGGTTTCAAAGTCCTTGTTAGATTAAATTATTATTTGGGATATGTTCAAGTTTCGGGTTGGTTAAAATCTACAGTTAATATGGGTTCGGGTTAGTTCAGATCTTGGCTTATCAGGTCTCGGATTCTCTTGGGTCACGGGTTATATCGGGTTCGGGCAAGTCGGGCTTTATGTCGGGTCGGGTTAGAGTGATCATCAAACAACAGTCATTTCTATCATATGTCACTCAACTTTTAAAAATGACCAAATAAGTCACTAAACTTTCAATTATCTCGTAGAGATCACTAAACTTTCAAAAATTATCAAATAAGTCGTCCAATTTTCAATTGTCCCTTATACGTCACTCAACTTTTAAAAAATGACCAAATAAGCCAGTCCAATTTTCAATTGTCCCTTATAGGTCACTCAACTTTTAAAAAATGACCAAATAAGCCATCCGGTTAATTGAAATTTGAGTGACTTATTTGATTATTTTTTTAAAGTTGAGTGATCTGTAGGG
This sequence comes from Juncus effusus, assembly GCA_027726005.1. Taxonomy (NCBI): domain Eukaryota; kingdom Viridiplantae; phylum Streptophyta; class Magnoliopsida; order Poales; family Juncaceae; genus Juncus; species Juncus effusus. Next base: position 6,458,995 of record CM050898.1, read on the forward strand.
GACAATTGAAAGTTGGATGACTTATTTGATAATTTTTGAAAGTTGTGTGACCTATAAGGAACAATTGAAAGTTGGGTAATTTATTTGGTCATTTTTGAAAGTTAAGTGACTTATGGTAAAATTTACCCTTATAACCTGACAAGCCTTATGTTTGCCACGGGTTTCAACCGTGCTTGGTGTCCTACACCGCACCCCATATAACACCTCGAACAACATGCCAATATTTGCATGATTACTATTATTATACATTCTAATCAATGGCAAGTGTTGATCCCAATGTCCTCCCATCTCTAGAATACACTCCATCAACATATCCTCGAGAGTCTGAATCGTACGTTCAAAGTAACGGTCTGTAGATAAGCCATAGAAAAGTTCAGTTTTGTACCAAGCCCTTTATGCACGAAATGCCAGTATTGAGATAAAAACCTCGGATCACTATCGGACACAATCCTAACTAGTATTCCGTGTAAACACATGACACGATCAATGTAAGTTTGTGTCATCTTTTCTATGATGTTCCTACCGAAATTTAATGATATGCAGTGATCCGCCTTGTTGAGGCGATCCACTGTCACCCAAATTGCGTTATTTTTGTTTTATTTTACCACTAACACTTTAATCCTGACATTTTCTTATTGATACAAAAATTTCATTGTTTACGCAGGTAATGTAATGATTGAAAAAAATTAATCACTCATTTTCGGGTCAAGTCAAATTTTGTCAGCTCTCAAATAAAATTAATTTTATTCAAAAAAAAAAATTAAAAAAAAATAAAAAAAGGTGTTAAATCTTAAATAATGGTGGGGACGTTTATGTAATTTCCTAACAATAGAGGTTCCTTTTCTACAATTCCCGTAATGGTGAGGCTTTTTTGCAGTTTCTTAAAGAACAAAGGATTTTTTTAACAATTTCCAATAATGGAGACACTTCCTTTTTTTTTTTTTGCAATTTAAGCATAACATATTGCAAGATCATTTCATATCATGACATCACATTATCGTTACATCATACTATACGAAATTTCAAATATTTCATATTCCAAGATTAAAAAATATAAAACAATTTATTTAATGAAAGTCTCATGTAGCCTAATCGGATATATATATATATATATATATATATATATATATATATATATATATATATATATATATATATATATATATAACAGTTTACAAGTAATTCTACTATTATGTACAATAAAGTGTGTGACTACACCATCCCTCACAAGAAACGCTTTTGAGGCAGGGAAACCCTAACCATTTCTGCATAATCTTCTCATGTTTCCTTCACATATCAATACCAAGATACTTTCAACTTGTTTTCCAAAGGTTGTGCACACAAATAACAAATGGAGGTTTTTTATGCAAAAACTAATAGAAATAACTAAATATCAAGAACCTGGCAGCTAACAAGTTCGGCCGACCCAAAATTTCTAGCTGCAACTAACCTCCAACCATTATTATTTCCATTATCATTACTATTATTACTACTATTATTATTATTATTATCTTCATTTGTTTCATTCTCTTGTGTATGAGAATCCGACCTAGAACCCTCCCCAGCAACTCCATCTATTGTACTAGCCATCCATACCGCAATATTGTTATCCACATCCTTCGTAATAACATGCAATCGGTCATGAAACCTAGCGAGCAGAAATGGAGCCTCAGACTCCCTGAAATCCTGCACCGGGACGCGACCCATCACAACCCGCCACACATCCCCACTCTCATCGTACCGCTTTATTATCCCACCATCCAAGGTTCCGGAAGGTTCCAAAGCGTACAAACTTCCGTTCACCACCAACCCTAATTTCGTGCCAGCCTGTCTCGCTGGCCATCCTTCCCCCATTCCGGAAGGCATCTGGCTCCATGTACCACTACTCGGGTCAAAAACCTCGCCCCCTATGTCAAAAAAGAAAGGCCATGAATACAAACTTTGCGTCACAAACAATCTCTCTCTAAACATCACCATGCCAGTCGCCACCGGCTTGAGCACATCAGCGAGAAATGCAGCCGGTAAGACCTGAGCTTTATTAAATGGCATGTCGGGTATTGAGTCCCATTTACGAGTTACTGGGTCGAAAACCTCGCCTGATCTTAACGGGTTTAACCGCCCGTTAAGCCCCCTACTAACCCCTCCGATTGCATAAATTTTGTTATCCAAAACAGTTGTCTTGCAAAAAGCCCTTCCAGAATTCATATTTTCTGTCTGGGCCCAGGAGTTGGTGCGAGGGTCATATCTCCAAACAACATTCAGAGCCAGTGATTTAGCGAAACCGCCAATTACGTATAAGCACGCACCGGACGCCGCCACAGCAGCTCCGCAAAAGGGGAGCTGTTCAGATCTGGTGTTCCTTGAGAGCCAGCTTCTGATTGTGGATCCAATTATATTCCAAATCCGCAACCCGTTTGGCCCATCAAAACCTCTTGTTCTATTATTCATTGTTTCTTCTTCACGAATTGAAGTTGGCATCGGGGGGAGTTTTTGCCAGAAGCCGGAAATCGGGTCGAGTCCGTACCAATTGAGATTGTTCGAGTCAACTTTGGTTAGAATGTAGATCCATTCTTCAGTTACTCCCAGTTCTTTCCGTAAATTGAAAATTTCGTGAGAAGTAATTGCAGATTTCCAAAGTCTGTTGATGGATTTTATCTTGAGGTGATGGCATCTCGGGATTCGTGCGAGGATTTGAAGAGAGATTTCATCGGGCAGAGAGGGAATCAATCTAGTTTCTTCATAAATATCAGGTGGTGATAATTTGAGTCTTTTGTTAGGGTAGGATTGGTAATTATGTTCGGCTTTTTCCCTGGATTGAGAATGGGTGCTTGTTGTGCTCAAAACCGAGCCCATTTGAGGATCTTTTGTTGTTTCCCTCTTGTAATGAAATTTAAGATGGTTATGTAGATATTGCAGCTTCGCAATATAGATTGGGTGTCTTCAACTCTGTGAGATTGAAAGAGTAAATTTGTGTAAGAAGAGAATTTTTGATAATTTTTATGATTAAGTAACAGTTGATATCTCAGAAAGGAAGTACAGATCAATGAATATAGAAATCAAACCAATTAGAGCAAAGGAGATGCCAAATTTAAAAAAATAAAAAACAAAGAAAGCAAAGTATTATAGGGATCAATGTTGTAGATCTGAAACTAAATATTAGACAAAAAGAAAATTTGATTGAGGTATTGATACAAGAATAAAACGAATTGACAAGTAAAACTATTGCTAGATAAGTGAAATTAAAACTAAACGTAACTGAGTTTTTTTCAGTAAAACTATCGACAAGCAAAACTATTACTGAGCTGTTTCAGTAAAAATTAGGGATTTAAATGTCCACTAGAGCTTTGAATTTATTAATATACATATCCAGGAAACCTAATATTAAATTAGCATCATCGAAAAAAATTGAACATTATCAATTGAAAGTTAAATAGCTAACAGCAGCAATTAGGATTGAGCTACAATCCGGCTTGGACTTGTTTTTGTGACATTTTTTGCTTTAGAACCACGATCATCTTGTATCTCGGTGCCTAGGGTTTGCTTGAGAGAAAAACTTGGAGGAGAAACAGAGTCGGGGGGAGGAAAGATGAGGGAGAAGAAAGTAGTGCGTTGGCCCACTTCATCACATGTGGCTGACTTGTGGTTTTTCTAACATGATCCCTCCTTTTTAATAATGACTATTTTCAAAATACACCCTCTATTTTAAACATTTGTTCATTTTGCACTTAAATATATATAAAAATGATTAAAAAATAATATTATATATATAAATTGTTACAAAATTAAAATTCGTCTAGTTCCGATTAATCCCCAATTAGTCCCGGCGGCACATTGCCGCCCGACTTGTGCCTAGCGATCGTAACATTGGCTACAAATATGAGCTTAACATTAGACTAAAAATTTTCAAGCTGAACACTAAAAGAGGGCATCTACCATAAATTAGCATAAGCTAGAATAAAAAGGGATTAGCTCTGTTCAACTGAATCAGCTGGATACAACAACCAATTCTTTTTACTAATTCAAAACCAGTTTCCTGCTAAATTAACCAAATACAGAGAACACAAAGGAAGCGGATCTAACTGAAGTAATTCAAAAGACAAAACTAGTAGGTAAATACATACTTGAGTGAGAGAACATTAGATTTCTTCTATTTTCCAAGAATTTGTCGATTTCAATGGATAGAAGAAAGATGGACGGAGAGACTTTTTGGTCATTAGGCGTAATTATAATATTCAGAATATTTTGCTTCATTGACCTGGGCCTACTATTACAGCAATTAGATCTCTTATTACGTGGCTTTTTCATACGCGTTCGATTATTTGAGTTTTGGATTTGTTGTCACCATTATGGTGAAATCGGTAACGTGGCAGCTTTTGTCGTTTAATGATTTTTTTTAAGAGAAGTATTTGAGTTGTTATAAAATAAAAAATAAAAGAATAATAAAAGAGAGAATTGAAAAAAAAGAATTTCATTGAATTGTGGATTAAGAATACAATAGTCACTGTCCTCTTTATATAGTAGAGGATGAGTGCTGGTCAAGAAATCTCTTGTTTGATTTAGAATTACAATAAAGGAAATAATCTAACCTAAATACAATAGAATATACATTAATAAATATCCTGTCACAATTTCTTCCATTCTTACAAGCATTTACTAATTTATCTTTTCTTAGGGGTCAAGTATTGGACATCCATATTAATTATATTCATAACATGAGTAACTTTTTTCCAAATAGTTTTTTTAGGCTCGTTTGGCATCATTTCTGTTTTTCTGTTTTTCGTTTTTTAAAAACAAAAATCAGTTTTCTGTTTTTCTGTTTTTGTTTTCAAAAAAACTGTTTTTTGTTTTTAAAACCGATAATATTTTAGTTATTATTTTATCAAATGTATATTTATAACATTTTCAGCGGCAATATATTAAGTTTTCAGCGCCAATATGCCGTTTATAGTATCAACATAATATTTTCAGCGTTAATATACCAATATATAATTTTCAATATCAATGTACCGTTTATAATGTTGATTTGTCATTATTGAGTATTAATATCCTATTTTCAGGAATCATTTTTAGAGTTAATATGATATTTTCAATGTCAATATATTGAGTATTTAGTGTCAATCTACCATTTACAATATCAATGTATCATTTTCCGTGTCAATATACTATTTTCAGTGAAAATATATTGTTTTTAATGTAGCAAATACTGTTTTTTAGTATCAATATAACACTTTCAATGTCAATATATCATTTTAGCATTAAAAATGTTAATATATCATTTTTAATATCGGCATATATATTTTCTAGTGTCAATATATCATTTCAGTGTGAATATAAAGATTTCAGTATTAATAAACCTTTTTCGGTATCATTATATTATTTTCAGTGGTAAGTTATTTTATTTTTACTGCAATATAAAGTTTCATGGTCAATATTTTTAATTAGTGTCAGCTCTTACCTTTTTTAGTGGATATAAAATTTTACAGTCAAAATTCCTTTTTAATATGAATATATTATTTTTTACGCCAACTTACTTTTTTTAGCGCAATACAATATTTCAAGGTCAATATTCTTTTTTAGTGTTATCATATTATTTTCGTGTGGTTTCGGACATTTATATGTTTGGCAGTGAAAAACAGAAAAGAAGAAACAACTTTTTCTTGTTTCCAAAATCCTGTTTATTTTTTGCCATTTTGATAGAAAAAAATGAAAACAGAGGCATTTTGCCAAACACGTTTTGTTTTTTTTCTGGAGAAAAAAAACAGAAAACAGAAAACGGCAACGATACCAAACGAGGCCTAACAATAGAATCTTTTTATTTTTAATCCAAATATAGTAATAGTAAGAAGACAAATAAGATATGGTTAAATGAGAATTTTTGTTTTATTTTTTATTATCAATTTATACATGACCAGGCCGGCCCTAAATTTTTCGGGCTTTAAGGCCTATCTACAAAAAGGACCCTACAAATTTTTATTTTCCTCTATATTTTCATTTTTCTTAATTTCTAAACTTTCATAATTTTCTAGTCTGTTTTCTCTAAGTTTGTATCAACCGGTTTTTCAAAATGAATGTATAAAAACTAAATTCTAACTACTAAAACTAATAATAATAATAGTTCTAATACCACATAATTAGCCAATAATTCTGACAATCAACTCAAAAAGAAATATCAATTTAGAAAAGATAATTATAATTTGGAATACATAAAGCAATTTAGAAATGATAATAACAATTTAGAAACGATATTTAAAAAAAAAATCCAATAATTCTAGTAACCTAAAAAAATCCAATGTTAGCTGCAAAACCATTTTGATAATTATGTCATACTCTATGTACCTCCCTACAAACAATTTTGATAATATAAACATGAATATGTTAAATTAATTCACAAATTGGCCCATGCCTCATCAGAAATTTCACAGGTTAGCTGCAAAAACCATTCAAAAAAGCTTTTGGGATTCTCTCTCCCGACGAATAATAATAATTCTTCTTTCAAGAACTCCAATTCCATTGGCTTGTCTTTAGCTGAAGATAATCACAAGTCTACCATTAAATTATCCTTCTACTCAATTGCAAATGTATATAATCCTTCTGTGTAATATAAATAGGAATATAATGGGAACCAAAGGAATTGAATTTCTCCCAATTTTATTTTCATGAAGGAAAAGATATACGGTTCAATATGGAAGCAAAGAAAATGAAGTTCGGGGGTGTATGAATGAATCAAATGAGAGGAATAAAACATAGTAATTGATTGACACTGTAGGCAAAACCCAATAAATATGCTCCTTCTAATCTCATCAAAACAGAAAAATATTGAAAAGCTGAGATCTTTCCACAATTGTTTTGAAAATTTTCGGTTTAAAATTTAGTATTAAAAAGAAAGGATATTGAAATTTGAAGGTGCCACTATCACTAGGGTAGTCTAGTGGTATGGTACTATCATCATCTTTCATAGGTGAGTAGTTTGAATCCCGTATATAGCAGGATTGATTTAAAATATTTAGAGAGAGCATACGAGCCACCCTAAAGAGAATGAAACAGATGATCATCTGTAATTTTCCCTCATCGTTTCAACGCGATAGCTTGACTCAGGGCTTCATTGTTCGACTCGTTCCTTCTTTGCACCATGAACTTGTTCTTTACTACTTGGGCGTCTAGCGATACCTTCTTTTTTTTTTTGGAAATGTGTTAACACGACGGGGAAATCATGCCTGTCGTGCAACACTCCCGCCAGTGTTTCCTATCTTTTCTTTATATCGCTCTTTTCTTCTCCGGCACAACAGCTATATATTGTTATTGGCTGATTTATACATTGTGATATATATATTGTTTTATCTGAATAATATACCGTTATATCAGATATATATATTGTTATATCATATCTATATATCACATCTATATATATATATATATATATATATATATATATGGGGCTGGATCCCTTGACATCTTATTTTGACTCCTAACTATGACTCCACTTTTGGACCGTTGGATCAAACTAAATAAGAGGCTAGGATTGAATCACAATTTATGAGCTGCCCACCTGCCCGAGCTTCTTTCTCTTCTCCTCACACGCTCAACTCGAGCTTCTTCTCTCAACTCTCGCTCTCCCTCTCTTCTTCTCGCCCGCGCCCGCTCAAGCCTTCTCTCTCCTTCGGTCTCTAGTTCTTCGTCGAAGACAGTCTATTCAAGGCTGGAAGGCTGCCGCACAGAGATCGATGCTTGCAGGAGTCAGGACACGAGCCAACACAAGGAAGAAGAAGAAGAAATAAATTGCAAAGGTAAGCATCACTCCGATTTGGACTGATCTGATGGTAGGATTATGCAGCTGATTTTAGATTGTTATATCTTCGTTTTGGCTCTTTGAGAGTAATTAGTGCTTGAAGGTGCTGCTGCTTCAATTGAGACTAGTGAGTATAATAGAGCCTAATAGGGTAAATTGAGATTAATTGGGTTTAGTTGGGGGTAATTGATGTGAGCAATTAGGGCTTACTTGAGTACTAATTGGGGTATGTTTTTACTGATTTCGACATGAATAATCCAGCCCTTAATTAACCCCAAATGAACCACTTATTATCCAAATTATATATTTTGTTTGTCTATATTTTTCATTGATGATTTTAGATCAATATTAATATCTGATAATTACCAATAGCTTTTCCTTGTCTTACCAGGGGCATGTTGAAGACCAAGAGGAAAGAGAATTTGAACATTAAGAAGAAAAGAATTAGAAGATTGAGAGGAAAAGCAACACCATAGAATGGATTGATGAGTGAATGAGTTTTATTTGTATGTGACTATTTTTCTCAATTGAATTGGATTATTTTTGTATATGAATGAATATCATCGTGGTTGATCTTTTTAATGTAATATGGTTGTGAATGAATATTATCTTGGTATGAATGAATATTATTGGCTGGTACGGGGATTTTTTCCGTTGGTACGAGCTGGTTTCTCGGCTGGTACGAGGCTGGTTTTTGGAGTGGTATGGGCTTCTTTTAAGGTTGGTATGGGGCTGCTTTTTGGAATGGTATGGGGCTATTTTTTGGCTGATACGGGCTGGTTTTCGGCTAGTATAAGGTTGCTTTTTGCCTGGTACGAGGTTGTTCTGTCGGCTGTTTTTGGTCGGTTTTGGTTAGGTTTAGGGTTTTAGGGTCGGTTAGGATTATGTCGATGGAATTGGATTATTTGTAAAGGGTTTAGGGTTTAGGGTTTAAGGTTAGGGTTCGGTTTGGACTATATCGATGGAAATGGAGTATTTGCAAGTGTAATGTAATTGTAAATGAATTGTGTATAATTGAATGAATGAATGAATTTTAGGGTTCTATGGACTTCTATTGTACAATTTTCAGATTTTAAGAACTTCTATATTTTTTGGATTTTAGGGACTTTTTTGCAATTTGTAAGTCTACAGTGAATAATTTGATTTTTTTTATGGAAATATATACTTTATAGCAATTTTTAAAAAATTTAAAGATTTTTTTTTTTTGTCTATTTTGGCTCATTTCATTACATTCATTTTGATATTAGTGGTACCAATTTGGTACCATTTTGTTTACTTTAGTACCGCTATTTTCCAATACATTCATTCTTATCTATTTAACTATCGAATAAATTTCATTCTTGCATAATTAAATTTAATTCATAAATTTCAATTCAATTCCAACTCAACATATACAATACAATTCGACTTCATTGAACTCAAAACAACACCCTATCCAAACCCTAATTTTAAACCCCAACAAAAAATCCTTACCCATTCCAAACCCTAAACCCTGACACAAACCTGTATTAACGCTAAAACCAACAAACACATCCAAACATAGTCCCTAACACAGACTCATCATAACCCTAATTCCATATACAAATCAATTTTCATACATCTTTCTCATGCTCCATATCCACAATTCCAACTCCTTTACTTTCTCTTGCTCGATATCCATGAACACATAGTAGCGTCACAAAAAATCCTTACCCATTCTAGTCATAATTACCATAATTAGTCCCAATTGTCACAAATTAGTAAATGTTCAAGAGAATGAAAAGTATAGTAGTCCAATTAAAATATATTTTCAATAATCATCCAATAAAATAATACAATCGATAAAATATTCAAGCACTTTATCTAAAAATGAGGGAAAACAAAACATATAATAGAGGGCAATTGAGGGTCTGGTTTCCTAAATTAAGAACTGACTGGAGATAATTAGTAGGGCTGATTTGGTACAAATTAGGGGCTAATTTGGATTAGTTCAAGTCCAAACCAGTCATAATTACCATAATTAGTCCCAATTGTCACAAATTAGTCTCAATTACCCAAAATCAGTCCTAGTTGCTCAATTAGACTGAAATGTCCCAACAACAACAACAATATATGTCTCAATTCAGCAGCTATAGAATAGTGAATCACTGACCGTTTTTATTTCATCTCCTTCTTCAATTCAAAAAAATGATGCTGCATAGCTATTTCGCTGATGTTTTTTCTGATTATGCTCAAACGGAGGGTAGAGTATAAGTGCTCGGCCTTACGCATTATGCGCTACTGTGCGATGAAAAGTAGGCCGTTCTGCATCATGTTGGCAGCCGCTTCTGCATCATGTGCGGTAGATATAGAGCTCGATTCAGTCTGTCTCATGCTCAAGAGAGAGGAAGAGGACTCGGGAGAGAGCTAGAGGTGGATAGAGAGGGTTCGAAAGAGAAAGATCTAGAGGTAGACAGAGAAGGCTCGAGATCGAGAGAGAGAGACGGAGTGGAATAGAGGAGCTCGAGCTCCATGAGGAGTGCGCTTGGAAGAGAAAAGAGGGGCAGGGGCATGTCGGACAGGTTAGGGGCTATGGGCAGCTCATAAATTGTGATTCAATCCTAGTCTCTCATTTATTTTGATCCAAAGGTCCAAAAATAGAGTCATATTTGGGAGTTAAAATAAGGTGTCAATAGATCCGGCCCCTATATATATATATATATATATATATATATATATATATATGGGGCCGGTTATATTGACCCCACTTTATTTTACCCCACTTTTATCCCGGTAAAAAAATTGGTTATAAAAAGCGAAAATTCAAATTTCAACCGTACAGATGGAATATTTATATTTTGAATATGTTGTGGATCAATTTTCACAAGAATCGGAATATTATATCATTGCCATCATGTATCATCAAAATAGAATTTTGATGATACATGATGGCAATGATATAATATTCCGATTCTTGTGAAAATTGATCCACAACATATTCAAAACATATATATTCCATCCGTACAGTTTAAATTTGAATTTTCGCTTTTTATAACCACGGGGTAAAAGTGGGGTAAAATAAAGTGGGGTCAATATAACCGGCCCCTATATATATATATATATATATATATATATATATATATATATATATATATATATATATATATGATATAACAATTATATAATTTACATATCTATATATTGCAGTATTTTATAGCGCCGTAATTGCGCGAAATAGCGAATTTCGACCATAAAACGCAATACGCAATGAAAATATAGCTAAAATTGCGTTTTGAGCGCTACGACCACTATAGCGGTCAAATAGCAGCTATAGCGGACGCTATAGCGTTCAAAGTATTAGTTTTGTGTTTTTTTTGCTTATTTTGGATAATTAATATTTGTGTGTTTATTTTGGATAATTATGCGGTATGTTTAGTTATGGACAATGAACTTTGTGTGGCATTTTATGATAAATAATTATACTATTTTATTTAATATCTATGTTATTTTGATTTTTAGTTTTGTATGTTAAAAATTTTATTATGATCATTTTTTTATCACTAATATTTGAAAAAAAAATCATAAATTATAAATTATATTGCACGTCCGCTATAAGGCCATAGCGCCGCTATAGCGTCCGCTACAAAAAAAATCAATCCGTTACGGACCGCTATATCGCTATTTAAAACATTGATATATTGTTATACCATATCTATATATCGCATGTATATACTGTTATATTATATATATATATATATATATATATATATATATATATAGAGAGAGAGAGAGAGAGAGAGAGAGTATGGCTAAACAACATACGTAAGCAAAATGAAAATTAAATTTTGCTTACGGTCCAAAACGTATCATCAAAAATTCAAATTTCAACCGTACGGATGGAATATATATGTTTTGAATATGTTGTAGATTAATTTTCACAAGAATCAGAATATTATATTATTGCCATCATGTATCACTATATATATATATATATATATAGTGATGAATTTTGATGATACATGATGACAATGATATAATATTCTGATTCTTGTGAAAATTAATCTACAACATATTCAAAACATATATATTCTATCCGTACGGTTGAAATTTGAATTTTTGATGATACGAATAATTTTTTGGACCGTAAGCAAAATTTTTTTGCTTAGGTATGCTATTTAGCATCTCCCATATATCCTAGCTCAACTCATATTTGCAATTATGAAGTGTGAATTCAATCCAGTTTTCCTTCTCAACCCTCAATTTGAAGTTTGACACTTCAACAAATATATATATATATATATATATATATATATATATATATATATATATATATATATATATATATATATATATGAGTTGAGCTAGGCTACTTTAAAAGCACCATAAGACTTGGTACTCTTACCTTTTTAACCATTGGATTGCATCAAGATTAGTGCCATGATTAACTCACTAACAGATCAATTAACAGACGCTTTATTCTCTCATGATTCAAGGAAATGGAAGATTAGGAAACATAGCAAGTGACTCAATCTTTGTAAATATGAAAATAAACGGAAATATATAAAAGAATCTATGTTACATCCTTCAATTTTACTACCAATTTTGATTTGTCTTATACAATGCATGTGAAGCCTTTTAAATATTTTTTGTTTCAATTTTTCGTCTCTAATTGTTGGTTAACTTGAATATCAGATAATGAGGATTCCCCCTCAAAAACGCCCTATGCGTCAGCCTGATGTAAGCAGGGGTTTTTTGGGTTGGATTACCAGCTCCTGGGCTTCCTTGACTCGTCTTGTTTCTGTTTGTGCGGGATTCCTACCTGGGCTAAAAAGGCTGAAAGTCCAACCTTTTGCCAGGATTTAAGCTTGTAATGAACGTGGGCCCAGTGGGAATTTGATCAGATTCAGCCTCAAATTGCACCACGCGATAAGAAAGGAAGGATTGGATTAAATGGGCCTGACACTGTAGAAGACCTTAGAGTAGATAGGTGTCAATTCCTGTTCCCCTCCATTCTCTCTCTCAGTTTTGAATTTTGAAAATAATCGATTAGGGTAATATTTAGGAATATCATGTTAATTTCTTTCCATTTTTAAGAGATATGTTTGAATGTAAAGATAGCAGTAGCCAGTATACTTGCAAATAATACCAAATTAATTGATTAGTAATTTTACATGCAAATAATTACCTTACATGGTCAAAATTTAAATGACATGAAAAATGCTAATCCAATTGAATTAACTTCATTGAAATTTTCTCATTCCAAATTAACACTAGAATTTGTTATTTTTTATATGAATATTATCAAATTCATAGAATCTTCATAGTCTTTAACTGTTTGCCATTCCAGTAAAAAATAAAGAATAAATCACCATCAAATTTTAAAAATCCTTTACAAAAACTATTACAATAAGCATCACATTTCTGGATAATATACATTCCACTACAATCATGTTTCCAATTACAATTTTAATATTATTTCAAAATACAATCCAAATAGAATAAAACAGCAAATAGAAAGATAAATAAGAAAAAAAACTGAAAAAATGTACGAAATATAACTAAAAAAGGGAAAAAAATACAAAATAACAGTAAACCCGTTAAAAAAATTAGTTCGCTGATATTGAAACCCTAATTTCCTCTATTAATTTGAATAGATAAATTTGTAAATTGAAAAGAATTAAAATAAACAATAAATATAAATAGGGCAAAAACAGAAAATAAGAAATAGTCATGAAAAAACCAAAAGGAAAAATAACAGGAAAAACCCTAAAAAGAGCACCAATCTGAAACATTGACGCTATTTTTCACTACTAATTTGAATAATTAAAAAATAAAAAATAGTAGATAAAAACATACTTTGAAAGCCCCTACCATAACCCTAATTTGCAAGGAGAAAAACAGATTTTTCTCTATTCTTTTGAATAATAATTAAAAATAATTTAACAAGTTTAAAAAATATAAAACAAGTATAAATTTAGAAGAAAATCCAGATTTGAATTTTGGGATCAGAAATATAAGCCAACAAACAAATACAATTCTTTAAATTAGACAAAATTTGAAAAAAATAAATAAAACAAAATTTGAAAAAAAAATAAACAAAATTTGGGACAAAAATCCCCACAATATTTGCAGCATGTATAAACAACAATTTAATTCTGGTAATGCAGGTGATCTGAACCATAACAGCAGGGGTACTAAAATACCTTGTCGGCAATGGGGATTTCATTTCAAGCTGTCGTGCGATGCGTCAACCTGACATGTCAGTGTGTAACTCCTCCTCATCGGACTGGTAATTGTCGTCTGACTCACTACTACTGTTGTTACTGGTAAGGAGGAGGATGAATAAAAATCAGCAATTTTCGAATTTTCGAAAGTAAAAATTATTACATGCAATCTGATGTGAAGATAAGGTCAAAACCTGGACTGTGGGGGCGATTCATCTGGTATTGGTTGCTTTCCATCAGGGGGGTAATGGCTGATTGATCCAATCATTGTATCCCTGTGTGAAGATTCAAAAAATCAATAATTCAAAAAGTTTCACTGGAAATTCCGATAATCACTGGAAAATAAAAAAATTTCAGAAAATTCAAAAAGAATAAGAGGAAAAAAAATAACAAAATTACCAACCAAAATCAGAAAATTAAAAAAATTCAGAAAATTGAATGGTGAAATTGAAGAAATGTATGGAAAAAAGGGGTCGGAAATGGTGAAATTGAAAATCAAAGCATTTAATATACTGATAAAATAGTAATTTATTTGAGATAACCTCGGGTCAGTCGTGGATCCTTCAATCGCCGCCGGAACTGCCTTGCCGTCACCAAGAAACTTGGCATATTCCATTGATGGCTCGGAGAAACCAACAGTGTGAATCAATTGAAGACTGAATTTGTTGTGAATCGCGTGTTCAAACTAGTCCTTTTTTCCTCTGATTTCTCTCATTGAATCTGGACGGAGCTCGATTTTGAGGAAGTTCCAATTGAATACGGAAGAATAAACTGAGAGGCGGGAATGTGAATTTCATTTTTCCAACTTTTTGCAACTCCATTACGGGAGAGTAGGAGCTACGGTGGCAATGATTAAAACCGAAGGAAAGGTTTCGGCTGGAAAAGGGGAAGAGACAGTCGGATCGGACGAGCAATTAACTAGGAAAAAACTCGCGCTAGGCTGCGGATGTTTTAATTTTAGTTTTTCATTTCAACGTGGTATGCATCAGAGTTTGTAAAATATAAAATTATTAAACATTAAAAATATAAATCTAAATATTTAAAACAATATAGGAAACACTAAGTATAATTGTAAGAAAACATAATCGTTAAACATAGCCTTACAAAAAAATGTAAGTTTTAATTAAACTTGTATTTGGTGCCATATTTCTTATCAAGTAACAAAGTACAATACTTTATTCCAACTACAATTAAATAGTCATATCATTTACTAAAAACATAATGTTGAAAAGAAACATTTTGGGATGGAGCACAGGCAGAAGAAAAAGAACCTTAATAGGCATGCCAACAGAAGCTGTAGAAATGAAGCATTACTTATATGAAAACATTATTTATCTCACCCAACCCTAATGACTACTGATGGCATGCATTACAAAACAATTTAAATGAAATATAGGAACTAAAAAATGGAATTTAAAATAAAAATTAAAAATTGAGAGGCGTAAGTAGTACGCGTGATTGCTGCAAGGCAAATGTCAAATAGACTTGGGTCATCTATTTGTAATTTTTCTGTAAATACATAACATGAGAAAATCTTATATCAAAAGAAAAAAAAAATTATTAATTAAGGTCCAAATAAATATCAAATAATTAATAAGCGATAATTGAATATTAGTGAGTAAATTATCTTTCTGAGGAGCCAAGGACTGAAATACCAGCTGTGCTTTTACTTGACATAGATAAAAAGATGTCACTGAAAATATATAAATATATAGGATACTAATTTTTCATTATTGAGGTATATAATTAAACTAAAAATAAGAAGATACATATTTATACAATCCATCATATTTCATATTATTTACCTACTAATATCAGGAATGAAATAATATTCCGAAACCGGATTCAAGAACAATTGAGAAATATTAAAAACAATTAAGACAAATTGAGGAACTTGAACAAAAATGTAAACATATGGCTACATATTGGCTTTTATTTGTTGAGAGTAGATGCCAATTGTGGTTAGCTTTTCTCAAGTCCTCCATTGTTAATGAAGCAAAATATAACAAAATAATCAGAGAATGAAATCATAATTGAATTTTCAACGTGTAAATAGTACAAAAAAGATTATGTACCGACAGGAACTTTGGGCTGGCTGACAACCTCGAATAGATCATGTAGCTCCATTTTTCCTAGTCCACATCCTTCTTTTTTCTGCTAAAACAACAACAAATCTTCAGCATACCCTTCATAGATGTCATTTATTCTACAATTGATTGGAGAGATAGATATTTTCATGCAATTGGTTTACCTAAACCCTAAAACCTGATAGACCAATAGGACCTGCAATTGATTGGAGAGATTTTATTGTTGTTGTGGTGCAATCTAGGTTGAAGGAAAATTTGCAATCAAGCCCCTGCATTATACTGAAATAGCAGTCCCTGAATTATTATAAAATAGCAAAAAAGCCCTTGTATTTGTAACTAACGGCAACGTTAATTTTAATTTCAGCAATAATGCAAAACCATCTTTGCAATTTCAATTAACGCAGACTTTCATTTACATTTTCGGCAATATGTAGGGAGTTTTTTGCAAACTTTCCTATGTTGCATTGTTTAATTACTGGGACTGTGGAGAAGAACATACCTTTTGGATCGACGGCTACAAATTGGCTAGCAAGATTGGTTGAATAAATATGACGCTGATTAATTGTAATCTTGTTTGTCATTGAGTAAATATACTGCTCCTAATTAATAAACCTATTTTTAATTCCAACATCTTCAATTGTTGGCTGCTGGATGGTCAGAACAAATTTACATCGTTGATATTGGAAATTAAAATACTTTATTTTTTGATAAAAAAAATATTACAAAACTTTACAATATTTTACTGGATTTGTAAATTATTCAACCTTGCTTCTAATTATCAAATTTATCAGCAATTATCATTTAGTGTTGGAAATGACTCTTAATTGGCTTCAAAATTTTATGAATACTAATATCAACACTAATTTGTAATTAGCAACACTAATATTTTCTAAATAAAGAGTTAAATTTGAAATATTTTATGGTACCAATATTTTATACCATGGAATCCTTTATTCACAGGAATAAAAAATTTAGTCTTATATATCAAATTTAAATGAAATTAGACTCGAATCGACAAAAAATGCAGACAATTTTGCAAGAATATAAACATTTAATTTTTTAGATGTAGTCATACTTCAAAAATTCAAACTAAATGAACTGATAAGTTTGTTAATTTTTGGTTGATAGGCCTCTTCTCCAATAAGTTTCTACGTACACTAATTCATTAGTAATAATTCAATGTTTGAAAGTCTGACTTGGTATATGTGGTTGTAGAGTAAGGTTTGCGATATTAATTTATACTTTTAATTTATTAATCACTATAGATAATAAATTATTGCAGAAGTGTAAATAAATAATAAATCATCAGTTTTTTTTTCGTAATTTAACTTAATAACAGACATTATTTGCGTAAGTAGAAAATGGAAGGGTAGTATATTGTAAAATTACCTGAAAGTACAGCAATCATCAACTGTTCAGTTAGTGATTCCTTTCAAACAACTATCGCTGCAAAAATACAAGAGACCATTGAGAAAAAAACAGTATCCATTCCAATAATTAAAATATTCAATTACCAAATTAAAATCTAAAAAGGAAACGATAATGCCTAAACTGTCTACAAAAGTTGAGCAAAAGATTAAAAAATTAAATCCTAACCAAATATCTTCAGTCAATTGAATCAGAGGTGGCGTTTTTCCTAACCCTAGATGATCGATCCCTTAGTGGAGGCAAGAGAAATTGGGCAATACAGTTCAGCCGATACGGAGAGGATGCCCTAATTATGGACCGTCGATTATAACTGGATTGTGCGAGGGAAAGAGTAAGAAGAACATCGTCGATTTGCAATGCTTAGGCGCGAGCGAGAGAGGGAAAAATCCGGCGATTTGGTAAGCGATTTATTGGTATCGAGTGAGAGAGAGAGAGAGAAATAAAGTACGCGACCGACTGATTGGGACTTCGGAGTCAGAGACAGGAAGGTAATCTGGCGAATAAGATTAATTGATTAGGTATCTGATGAGGCGCCAGTCATAGTGAAGGGGGAGGGAGATAAAAGAACCAAACGAAGTGAAAAGAGAGAGGTGATTAATTGGACGATTAGTATTAAGAGGTGATTAATCGGATGATTAATAGTAATTAGGTGACGTGGCACATCCTGGGTGCAGTAATTAGGTTGAAAAATAATTAACTAGGATAATTGTATAGGAACAATAATCTGGGAATAAAATTTCGAAACCGCCGGTCTGTGTTAATCGTGGGCCCCATTGCATGAATTACCATGTATTTGCTTTTCAATTCCCATCTGTTATGTCTTGATAACGTATAGGGCAAATATGAGGAGAAATAGAGGGGCACGAGATACTTTTCCTTTTTTATAAGCACGGAAAAGATTACCATCTATGTTGCGTGGATACTTCAAAAATTGAGAAGTATCCTGAAGATACAGACATCCGATATGGATACGGCTACGATACGGCTCTGATACGTATCGGATACGTCACGTGACGTATCCGCTTATTTTAATAATTAAAAAAAATTAGGATACGTTTAGGATACGGCAGGATACGTCAGGATACGGTTGGGATACTTCTAGGATACGGCTGAGATACTTCTGTCAGGATATTTCTGGGATATTTTCACTATATGTTTTGGCCCATTATACTTTTTTTTTTCCATAAATCAAATTTTAACCCATATTCAGACTAATAAAAGACTTATTTGCATTTTATGCATTTTATAATTCATGTTCTTTTTTTTTGGCTTACAATTCACATAATTTAAAAAAATAAATCAATTCCTAAGAAAGTCAGAAATAATTGACTTTCCTTAAATCAAATCTTGAATTTTACCAACATTAAGTATCGAGTATGTGTTTATTTTAATTCACATATTTTGGTATTAAATTTAAAATATTGATTATTTTATTAATCAATTACTTAATAATTATTATTTTATATAAATATAATTAAAAAATAGACATATATAGCTGTATCCGTATCCTAAATTTTTTGAGATTTGCCATATCCCCGTATCCGTATCGTATCGGATACGATATCCTTATTCGTATCCGTGCAACATAAATTACCATACACATTTAGATGCAACATATAATAGAATGGATCCATGAGTAGAAACATCATACTTAAAGAGTCTTTCTACTAAGACACTAGAATGCCTCTCCACATCCTTGATGTTCTCATCCCACGTAGTCAAAATCCGGATGGTTTTTATTTGGGTGGTTTCTGTATTTTTTTTATTTTTAAACTCTCTTACCAGTACAGTTCTGACAAATTCCTGTGACAGTAAAAGATAATGATGGTTTGCTGTCCTATCTGTACTGGTAATCAATTATATCCACTCATTTTTTTTTTCAAACAATTCAAATTAAAATTCCACTAGGAATCCAAAAACCCCACCCAAATTTTTCTAATTTTTTTTCAAAATTATACTAGGCCCATATATCACCTCTCTCCTCTATCTTTCTTTCTCTCTCATTATTTCATTTTCATTTCAGCAAAACAAAATCGAATCCTCCCCAAAACACACGATTTTCATGGCGGCGGCTTATCACTGCCGATTGTCCGGTGGTGGCAACCAGATCTAGGGACATTTTCTCTCTCTCCTACAACCTCTTTCATAAAATCCACCGCATCAGCTTCCTACTTACGCTGCACAGCGTGAAGCCACTTTTTTTTGTATAAATACGAAGATAATACTCTTTTTTTCTGTTTTGTGCATGATTTACCTACTTTTTTTCTAATTTGTTTCTAAATTTCTCTTTATTATTTTGTTGGTTTTTTTGTTATTTATTCTGATTTTTTTGCTGATACCTCCATTTTATGTGGTGATTTTCAGCAATTTTCAGGGTTGTATCTGTGATTCATGACTTGTGATTTACAATTTGAGAACAAATTTTATGTTTTTCCCTTGCAATATGGTAATCAGCTTTTAAATTTCTTGATTTTAATTTAGAAACAAATTAATTTTGGATCTGCAATATCGGTTAATTTTGGATCTGCAATATTTACAATTTTAATTTTTTTCAGATTTTTTTCATTTTTGTTGTTGTTCATTTTCCAGTGGTAAATTAATTTCTGATTTTTTTCGGTCCATATTTCAAAAAAAAATTTAGTTCTTGCTTTTTTAGCGGTAAGTAAACTAATTTCTTGAATTCTCAGTGGTAAGTAAGTTCATTTTACATGACATTTTTGTTCTTTTTCTAAAAATTTGGAATCAACACTTAATACTTTAGATTTGCCCTTTGATTTTGAAATTTATTGTTTCCACTTGTAATTATTTGAGAATTTTCAAATTATATGTAATTTCATGATAATTAGGTAACTAGCTATGATTATGGTAATTAACTCTAAATATAAATGGCAATTAATCGTATGTTTCGCAAATTTTGATAATTTATTTGGTAATTTGAAAACAGTGATGGTTAACTATGTTCAACTTTCTATAAATACTTTCAAATTTCTTTTTTTAATTTTCATTTATGTTATCTTATTATTTGAATTTGCAGATGTTAAGTAATGAGAAGATTGGTGCCAATTGTTAGTGGTAAGCTGAAGTTGAATACCACTATAAATGTGAAAAATTAAACAAATAATATGAATATTTTTTTTGAAATATTTCATATAGAGAGATTTAGTATATACTTTTTAGGAAGATTTAGAAAATTAGTATTTATTTATTTTAATTGGTGACGATTTTCATATTTTGTAATTATTGTTTGGAATATTTTTATATTTTATTGCAATATAGTTTAAAACATGAGTCCCATTATTCATAATTGGTGACAATTGAGCTTCTTCATAAATATCATCAGGTCTCATTTTTCGTGAATCTGCTTACCAATAGAAATAATACAAAAGAATAATTAAACAATTAATACTATTGCAAATTTTATTTCATAATGTACAACAAAAATATTTAAAAGAATTAAAATCTCCTCTATCAAAAATAACACATGACTATATAGTGAGCTATTTTCCCCACATGCTAAAGTTTACTGTCTTTTTCCCATCATTTCTAAACAAAAAAAAAATAGCAAAATGATATTGGGTAATTAGTTGCTTACCATTAATTCTGGTATATAATAAAGCAAAGAATACAACAATTATGGTGAAAATATTAATCCTTACTTAGGTAAAAATAAATTTATTACTTTCACCAATTGAACAAATAGCCCGCTTACCAGTATGAACTGCACATTTCCATGAATTATTGAAACTTACCAGTATGTTCTTGTGCGGGCCCATTTGCCAGTATAACATTAATCCTGATTTAACCTCCAAACACCCCCCCATCAAATTATTGTTTCCTCGCCTCATAATTACTAACTGCACCATAATTACTAGCTACTTCAAGTACTGTCCTTGCTGTGTTACCCCTAAATTTTATCTCGGTTACCATGAAACCAGCTTATTCCCACGTGGCAATCAAAATATACCATTTTTCCTGAAATGTGGGGGCCCCCGGTTACTGTTTGTGACATGTGCAGAGCACATCATCACTAGTTGGGGGCATTCTTGTGGCAAAGAAGAATTTTCCATACTTAAAATGATGAAAAAAGAAGTTGTAACTAGCTTCATAACGTGGAACAAAAGTTCAAAAGAAATTCATCACAATTTGAAAGAGACAAGACAACAGCAAATTGAATAATTTATTGGGATGGAAACAAGAGAGGCAACCGAATCATTGATTTGTCAATTAATATATTATTTATTCCTTTGTTTCTGAACTTGAACCGTGTAATGAAAAGAAAGACAACAAACGTCCGTTACCCAGTTAATACACTCATTAAAATATTTAATCATCACACAAATCTTGATGTAATCTAATTGTTAAAAAGAATAAGAGTACCAAACCTTATGGTGTTATTAGAATAGTCTAGCTC
Source organism: Juncus effusus (assembly GCA_027726005.1). Lineage (NCBI taxonomy): Eukaryota > Viridiplantae > Streptophyta > Magnoliopsida > Poales > Juncaceae > Juncus > Juncus effusus. The sequence goes on from CM050898.1 coordinate 6,480,889, forward strand.
AACACAGAATAGAAGGAGAAGTTAGAAAAAGCACAATGAATTTACTTATGAACATTCAAAGAAGAGAAAAAAAATCCAAAGCCAGATTGAATTAGAAGTTTGATCTGACAACGTTCATTCTCGAAAAACTACCCTCCCTATATATATATATATATATATATATATATATATATATATATATATATATATTATTTTATATATAAATTATATATTGTTATATATATACTATTATGTCTAAATTATATACAGTTATATCATATATATTATTTTTATTAAATTATTATATATATATATTATTTTATATATGAATTATATATTGTTATATATATACTATTATGTCTGAATTATATACAGTTATATCATATATATTATTTTTATTAAATTATAGTATTGTTTAAGTAATGATATATATATATATATATATATATATATATATATATATATATATGGGAGAGGATCAACTACCATCTATTTAGCCATCCCTCATATCCACCCTTCATCTAATTTAAGATGAGTGGCTAGGATTTTTCTCTCTTTAAAATAAATAATTAGACCCAACCCGTTAAGAAAACAAATAACCCGCTAACCCACCAGCACCCATCCTTTCTTTCTCCTTTCTCCCTCACGCAGCCCCTCTTTCCCCTCCCTTCAAGCTCTCTTCTCTGCCTCTCATGTCCGCCCCCTCTCTACTCTTCCATCTCCGCCCCTCTCTACTCCTCTCTGCCGCACGAAGCCACCACCGAGGGCCTCGTCTCTCCTCTCTCCCTCCCGACCCTCTCTTCTCTTCTCCCTCTAGCTCCAAGCAAAGCCCAAAACTCTAAACCCTAGCCGCAAGCACCTCCAAATCTAACCCTACAATATATTACTCATCTCAAGTAAGTCTCTTTCTTCATTCTTGCTCACTCTCTCATGCAAATCTCTATTCAAACTCTACAATAGATTTTTCATCTCTATCTCACAAACCCTAAATTTATTTTGTGTATAATTTTGTAAAATTAAAGTTAATTGGAGCATAATTGGGTGATTAGAGGTTAATTGAAGCAAGCAACTTCATAAATTTCTAAACCTATTAGTAACATATAATTAGATACAACTTAAAATCAAATTAGTTTTAGTGTTTAGCTTATTGAACAATATAGTTTAGTTTTTAGTTTTAAATTTTGATTTGATAAATTGGCCATTTTGAATTGGGGTTTAGTGTTAATTTGATAATTAGACATTTCGGTTTAGGGTTTAGGGTTAATTGAAGGCATGATTTAGGGTTAATTTAAAAAAAAAAATTATGAGATTGTGGGCTAAATTTAAATATTTTATTTATTTTTTAGTGGAGAATGCTCAAAGTGAATTGTGTTGATGTTCAAGATGAGATGATGCTCGAGTTGGTGAATGATCAAGATGTGCATGAATGTCCAAAGAAACTAGATGCATAAGATTTCATTTTTGTTTGTATGAAACTAGATGTATGAACTATTGTAATGAATTATGAGAGTTTATTTGGATGAATGGAATAATTTTTGTAATTGAATTTAGGAGTGATGATTTTGTAATGATCTTTGTAATTGGACTTATAATTATGATTGAAATATAGATATGAATTGAAGTTATTTGGATGGTTATAGAAATTAATTTATAGATATTTGAACTACTAGAAATTAGTTATGAATTGCTATGCGAGTGGTATTCAAGTTATAGACGGTAGTCAAGTCATACGAACTATTAGAAAATACTATAATACATGCATAAATTCCTCCATAAATTGTCAATACAATTCATACCAAAATAAGTCCATACATTGTCCATACAACTTAAAATTTCCAAAATTGTCTAACATACCTAAAATTCTTAAAATTATCCATAATATGAGAATCCATACAAGTTACAAAAAAAATACAAATGAACAATTAATTGTTATCTTCGGAGTAATCCGTCTCTTGTTCACTTTCCTCTTGGCCATTTTCCTCCTCGTGTTCACTTTCCTCCTCTTGTCCACTTTTCAAGTCCCCTTCTACCATTTGTGCACCTATAATTTATAATTTATTAAAAAAATATATAAACATAGTTCTCAAAATAAAATTTTAATTTTTTCGACTAGAATTTGTAACATAATACCTTTGTAGAATTTGCTTCTGGGATTCTCGGGACAAGTTCTCGTGTCATGGTATACAAACTTGTTGCAGCATTTACAATGCCGTTTTTTCTTGCTTAATGCCGCTTCCAAACCACCCTTAAATCGTTCCGAATGCTTACTATTATCTTTCTTTCTACCTTTAGTTTGCGAAATATTTGGATCCAAAAGCAATAATTGAGATGGTTCGGTTTCCGATTTTTCACCCGTTTTTTCACAAGACTTTGCATCCGAATTTTCACTCGAATTTTCACCCATTTTTTCATGCAAGCGTATTTCCGAGATCTTTTTATATAAATCATTCATAGTTTCAATATAAATCCGATGACACTCGGAAGAGGGGGCCGCCAAACAGCCAATTTAGTCGATTCTTGACACATATGACTTAATCGTAAAGCCTCGGAATGAAACCCGTCGTTATGTGGCAACCCATCACAATCTATATTTCTAAATTTATTATCTTTTTGCATCCATCGTTGAAGAATAAAATGGTTCGGGATTGTATAAACATCATAACGAAAAAGCACTTTCAGAATATGTCTACACAATATTCCAACAAACTCAAACATTTTGCATTGACACGCACCTTTGTGCGTTTTTAAATCCAATGTTACGGTGAAATTCTCAAATTCATTAATATCCGACCTAATCACAAATGATTCAAATCCGTTGGAATCTACCTTTGTCTCAACTACTCTATAGTCAAACATTGCATTAAATTCACATTTGAATTTGATGAAAATATTTCTTGTATAAACTTTGGCGGCGTGCTTCAAAAGATGCTCGTTATGCTTAACAATTCGGTTCTTATGCTCTGTCTCGTAATCTTCATCGTCTTCTCTTTTCACTATCCTCTTTGAAGCTTGATCATATTTGACCACAAATTCATTAAGAGTTGTTCTTGAATTAACAAATGCATCCATAAAGGAATTTACTCCTTCACTACGTCCGGTAGTATTCATACCGGCAAAAAATGTTTCGCGGTTATAAACGGGTACCCACGACTCCCGGATTTCGTACAAGTTCTGAAGCCACTCATTACTTTCTAAATTATAGGTTTTCATCAATGCCTTCCACCTTTCTTCAAAATCCTCTCTTTCATATGTGAACCAAATACATTTTTTTATCTCTTTCTTAAATTCCGATTTTCTAAAATAAATTTGGGAAAATTTTTCTGCAAATTTATTTTGGATATGCCACAAGCATAGGCGATGGCGACTTTTCGGAAAGACTTTGGCAATTGCTCCTTTCATTGCCATATCTTGGTCCGTGAGTATAGAAATTGGAGGCCGCCCTCCCATGGCATCAAGCCAAGTTTCAAACAACCATATAAATGATAATTCGGTCTCGTCTTGTAATAAAACACATCCAAATTGTATCGATTGCATGTGGTGGTTTACTCCGGTAAATGGCGCAAAAGGCATATTATACTTGTTTGTCCGATATGTTGTGTCAAATGACACAACATCCCCAAAATACTGGTATGCCATGCGGGATCGCGCATCCACCCAAAAAAAGTTCACAGCTCTCTCATGTTCATCACATTGGATTGCATAATAAAATTGTGGATTTGTGCTTGTTGATTCTTGAAATACATCAAGACAGAATGTGCATCACCGCAATCTAGATTCTTAAATCTTACATCCCTTAAGTAATTATAACAATCTCTATTATTAAATCCTATGTATTCCCCGCCAAAAAGAGGTACAATTTTAGAAATTTCCATATTTTGATCATGAAATTCTTTTGTTAAATTCTTAATTGCCTTTGGCATATGCCGATTTGATTTCATTTTTTGCCTCTTACATGGAGTTACAAATCCATGATTATGTTTGTCATAAAAAACGGTAACATTCCATTTGCTACTCCATTTGTCAAGATTGATACGCATACGAGCTAGGCATCCACATTTAATGGAAGAGGTAGTCCTCGCTCTTTATTTGTTTTTACTCCAACACCTTTATTACCATACTCATTTAAAACTTCATCATTATTTTTAGGAGTATATTTGCCCTCCCTTGCACAAACAAATAAAACACTTGTCACCTCTTTCGACCGATTTTTGCCCTCATTTGTACCTCTTTTACGAATCCAAAACCCATTTAATCGCCCATAATCTTCATAATAATTGTGTGCCTCTTCTATTGATCCAAAAGACATGCCCATTGATGGTGATCTTAAATCATATGATTTTTGAACCTATATAATTAAATAAAAAAATGAATTTATAAACAAAAAAAAATGAACTCAAATTAAATTCGGAAAAGCTAAACTTAAAGCATATAAGTAGACTAATTCCATAATATCATCATTATTTAATAAAATTGTAATATAAATTAACTCAAGATTTACCTCGGGATTTATTCCATTAGAGCTCTCACCCGATGCCATTACTATAAATTAAGAAAAGAAGAAAATTAGAGTTGGAAAAGTAGATCTAAATTTTAGGATTTGCAAAAAATGAATTTAATCATCCAATTATGCTTCAATCTATTCCAATTATACGAAACTATACACAAAATAAATTTAGGGTTTATGAAATAAAGATGAAAAATATATTATATGTTTTGAATAGAGACTTACTTGAGAGAGAAAGAGCAAGAATGCGAATAGAGTTTGAATGTGGAACGCTTCGTGCGATAGAAGAGAGGGTCGGATTTGTAGATGCTTGCGGCTAGCGTTTAGAGTTTTGGGTTTTGCTTGGGGCTAGGGGGAGAAGAGAAGATAGGGGCGGAGATGGAGTAGAGAGTGGCGTCAGTGGTAGCTTCATGCGGCAGGGAGGAAGAGTAGAGAGGGGGCGGACATGAGAGGCAGAGAAGAGAGCTTGAAGGGAGGGGAAAGAGGGGCTGCGTGAGGGAGAAAGGAGAAAGAAAGGATGGGGGCTGGTGGGTTAGCGGGTTATTTTTTTTTTCTTAACGGGTTGGGTCTAATTATTTATTTTAAAGAGAGAAAAATCCTAGCCACTCATCTTAAATTAGATGAAGGGTGGATATGAGGGATGGCTAAATAGATGGCTAAATAGATGGTAGTTGATCCTCTCCCTATATATATATATATATTGTTATAGGTATGACGGGAGTGCTGCACGACGAAGATAGGTGATTAATGATAGCCGTCGTGATTAAGGCCTGACGTCAGCCGGCGTGATGTCGGCATGTTCTATCGGGTCTCTTCTTTTTTTTTTTTTTTTTATGCTTATCTGAATTTTATAATGTTATATCCAATCTATATATTGTTTTTATTATACATGTATAATGTTTAATTTACCTAAATGGTATTATTTGGGAACTCGATATATATATTGTTTTTTCCTGAATTATATTTTGTTATGTTGCACGTGTATACAGTTTTTATTAAAACATATACATCTATATGGTATTGTTTGGTCACCAGAATATACTTTTCGTATGAATTTTATAATGTTATATCCAACGAATATATTGTTTTTAGCAATGTTTTAAATAGCGATATAACGGTTCATAGCGGATTGACTTTTTTTTGTTGCGGATTATGGTAGCGAATGCTATGGCCTTGTAACGGACGTGCAATATGATTTATAATTTATGTAAATTTTCAAATATATTCATGAAAAAATATGATCATAATAAAATTTTCAATATAAAAAATAAAAAATCAAAATACCATAAATATTAAATAAAATAGTATAATTGTTCATAATAAAATAACACACAAAGTTTGTAGTCCATAACTAAACATACCGCATAATTATCCAAAATAAACACACAAATATTAATTATCCAAAATAAGCAAACAAACACATAAACTAACACTTTGAATGCTATTTGACCCGCTATTGCGCCGCTATAGCAGCCGTAGCGCCCAAAATGCTATTTCCACTATTTTTTCAATGCGTGTTGCGTTATATGGCCGAAATACGCTATAGCGCGCTATTGCGGGGCTATAGCGCCGCTATTTAAAACATTGGTTTTTAGGAAAATTTACAAATAACCCCCTAACTTTTCTCAATATTGGAAAAAAAACCCCAAGTTCTTAGATTCTCAAAAAGCCCCGTATGACAAATATTTCGTTCTCAAAAAACTCCTCATCCGCTATTCCATCTAATTAATTGTTAAGTATTTTTAAATTTCCATTTTACCCCCTATGATTAATTTTTTTTCTAAAAAAAATCTTAAAAAAAATTTCTCAAATTTTTTTAAAATATTTTATCGGTTTTTTTCTGAAAAAATTCTTACAAATTTTTTCTATAAACAAATTCTTTAAAGATATTTTTTCCAAAACTTTCTGAATTTTGTTTCCTTAAAAGTAATTTCCTTGTAAGAAATTTTGAAATTTTTTGAGAAATTTATTTATAAAAAATTTAAGAAAAATATTTTTTTCATAATTTTTGACAAAATTAAAGTTTAAGAAAAACCTTAATAATAATTTGTTTTAAATTTTACTATAATATTATTCTACAAAAATATTAAATAATATTTTTCTTAACTTTTTTAGAAAAAATAGGTCTTGCAGTTTTTTGTTCTCAAAATTTCTTATAAGAAAAATATTTTTAAGAAAAAAAATTTGAAATTGTTTTCCTTAAAAACTGTTTTTAAAGAATTTTTTTAGAAATTTTTTGCCAGAAACTTTTTTCAAAAAAAATTGATAAAATATGTTTTCATAAAATAATGTTTTACAAAAAAATTTAAGAATTTTTTTAAGAAAATTATTTAATCATAGGAGGTTAAAATGGGAACTAAAAAATATTTAACATTTAATTGGATGGAAAAGTGGATGGAGGGGATTTTTTGAAAATGAAAAATTTATTATAAGGAGTTTTTTGAGAATCTAAAAATACAAGAGTTTTTGTAATATGCAAAAAAATTAGGGGGTTATTTATAAATTTCCCTTGATTTTGTTAAATATATGTATATTGTTTGTTACCCCCTATATGGTATTGTTTGGGCAACGGCATATATATTGTTCATCTAATTTTATAATATTATATCCAAGTTATATATTGTTTCTAATAAAATATATCTATATTCTCTAGTACATATATGTTACTGTTTGGACATCAATATATACTGTTTTGTGTGAATTTTATATTACATCCAACATATATATTATTTGTCTACCGATATATATTGATTTGTTTGAACTATATATATATATATATATATATATATATATATATATATATATATATATATATATTGTTAACACCTATATAATTCTTTTACCAAATATATGCATTCTGAACTATATACAGTTTCGCCGAAAAAATATTACGTTCGTCATAATTTTTTATTGTTTTCTGAACTATATATCATTATTGAACTATAATGTTTCCTAAAATGGAAAATTATATAATGGACAATGGTATAGTGACTTCTTAGAGTTGTTTATTGTTTCTTTTTATGTAAACTGAATTTTTTCTCAATTTTATCAATCAAACCTTCCATGCGTGTGTGTGTGTGTGCTGGCTGTGTCGTTTTAAACCCACTGATTGTGTGAAGTTCTGGTGGAGGATCTGCTGAGATTGTGACAATATCTCGATGCACTACTCACAATGCCAAAAGTAATTTTGTTGGTGCAAATTAAAATAAAATATGGACATGTACCACAGCCTGTGAAAATTTCATAAAAGAAGAATATGCACATATAGATAAATTAAACTCTAAGCTGATAAATTACATTGCAATTGTGCATGATACACCTTCCCACTTTAAAACAACACTACACACGTATTTAGATCCACACCATATGTTTGCAAAATGCCTCCAGAAAAGAGCCACCACAACATCAAAGAGATAACTTCTGTCCATTTACAGACCCAAGGCACCAAGAGGGGTCTTGCCCTGTCCAGCTTCAAAGTAGAAAATAAGCATGGCAACCATGGCGAGCCGGGCATGTTTGATTTCAGCCAACTTCAGCCTCTCCAGTTTCTCCTCATCAGGTATGTAGACGCCGTCCTTCAGTGTGCCACCAAGGCTCAATGGGTCAAAAAACTTCCCGCCAGGATATCCTTGGTCCCCTGTCGAATTAGCAAAGTTTTCAGCTGTCCGAGACCAGGGTGTCGCCCATTCGACAGATTGTGATTCTGGATTGAAGAAGTCGACCCATCGTTTTGACTCCACCCAACCCATTAGGATGAGTTGAGTCCCTAGAAGTGAACCGAAGGAAAAGGGGGCAATGGCACCAGGGTCTGCACCAGCTTCGAACCAGGGAATGCCACTCCAGGCTTGTCCAACGAATATGCCAAGCACTGCTGCCATGGCCCACCGTCCATGGATCAATTCGGCTTCACGGTACCATTTCAGAAAGGCAGGGTCCTTGCCAAGACCGAGAGGATCGAAGCCGTAGTCACCTGGGAGCCTAGCATGGTATTTAAGAAGTGTTAGACAGATAATTTGTCCAAAGATCTTCTCAGTTTAAGCATTGGATTTGCAGTTTTACTTGTATAGAGCACACATTTGCAATATGTGTAATGCCTCCTCATACTACTAGACATACAAGTATACAACCACAATTAAGTAAAATTACTTTTGAAACAACTTTTTTCTTCATAAAAAAATCAAATTGTTTTCGTTCTTCACAAAAAATGTACTTTTTTAATTAAACAGAGAACACTCCTATATTAACTTTCATGATTATACTAACTCCGAAGTTATTTTCCATGTCCGAGTCTTTGACAGATTTTAAACATATAAAAAATAGAGTGGGGTGTCAAAATTTGGAAGTTTACAACAAAAAAATATGTACAGAAGTTTCATGTATCTCTATAGACTTACGATCCATCGAGCCACGAGGGGTCAATAAATTCACTATCGCTCTTGACTGCCGGAATCCATGATTTTTTTGCTGTAGCTGCTGCCACTACTACAAGTTTCCTGGTTCGTACGTTCAAAAGGGTCCGACGCGAACTTGACACAAATGGTGTTGAAATCCCTTGTAGCACCACTGCAGAGCTAGAAGCTATTGCCATATTTACCCTCTCTTTTTCAGGCAAAGAAAGAAGATTTGGAAATGTGTTTATGGATCTCTCTCTCAGTTGTTGTGAGGGTGTTATTGTTATAATAAGCCACAAAATCTAAAAGGGAAATCTGGGAGAAGCAAGGTGGATAGATTGCTGGCCAATGAAAGAACGCTCTCCATCCTATTCTGGCTCCACTCGGCTGCCACGTGGATGAGCTTTTGACCATTAGTTTATTTTTTTATTTATTTTTTTTATTTTTAAAAGAGTAACTATCAGTTCTTTGTCCCTGGACTTTATATGGAGGCCCAACGGAGACTACAGGTAACGAGATTGGGTGCCTTTAGGCAAGTCCCAAAAATGAGGGGCTGTTGGTTTATAAATTTTGACGACATTCAGAATTTTAAAATCCAATTTTCTAAAGAGAAATATTTTTTCTTAAGGATAGCTGGGCATTGTGAGCTTGATAATTAAAAAAATTACCCATTTTGATGTGATGATCTGGAATGTGATATTAATTATTAGTAACTATCCCAATTATTTTCTATGAATATTTTACATAATATACAATATTTTGATTAAACATGATAGTGCATTGAATTCATCTGTAAAAGAAGCTCTAATATATTGTTACATTTTCTTAATAAAGATTCCAAAAAGAAATTCTTAAGAGATTGCCAGCATTATGAGTTTGAAAATTTATACAATAACACATTATGATTCCCATATGATCATCTGAATGGTAATTATTAAATTAGAAAGTTTAGTTCGCAATAAGTTTATATGAATATTATAATGATAATACAATGATATTTTGATTAAAAATTATACAAGACAATAATTGGAAATGGTCCCTATGTACGAGTTACATAATATAAATATCACTAGTAATCAGTATCCTCACTTACTGGTATTGTTAATACCTTGCATGACGAATATTATTTGAATTTATGAGGTGTAGCCGGAGAAAATAGTTGTGAAAACAACTTAATATCCCCCCCCCCCCCCTCCAATCTAAAAACGTGCGCAAGAGTGATAAACTCGCGTTATATTTATGAAGTTCAGATAGGTGGTTGCGTAAATTTTAATTGCTCATTCTCGCAAGCGATCGAGTTGCGTTCACGAGTGTCTACGTCTCCGAGTATGCATCTTCGGCTCCTTGATTTCACTAATCCAAATAGTATTTACAAACTTGCGTCGATGACCGTTTTACAAATTTTTGACGGTGTCGACAAATGCAACTAGGTTTCTTTTAATATTTACAATAAACTCAATCTTTCTTTTTTCTCTTAATTTCGCTTAAAATAAATATGGAATAATTAAAATAGACAATAGAGAATTTTCAGAGAATAGATATATCTTTTGAATTTGATAATAAAAATGGGGAAGTGTCATAGTAGAGGGAGAATCGTTCACAGAATCGGAAAAAGATATTGTCCATTCGAACGGACCTCATATATGGCAGAAAATTAAATTCTCCCAACAGGTATATTCATTAATGCTGAGATATTTTCCTTAATGCTGAGATTTTTTGAATAATGATGAGATCTTCCATTCAAAATCATACCGGATTAATATCCCTTTGAACGGACAAAGGATTCTATTCGAACGGATAATATTCCATAATTATATTATTTTATTCTCACTTTGTTAATTTATAAATATTCGTATTTAAATTGATTTACTAATATTTTCCCATAGAAATCTTCAAGTCTTGAATATCTTGAGTAAATCTTGTACATATTGGATGTTGCTTTATTTTTTTGAAATCTTCTTAGTTGTATATGTTCCGTCTTTACTTTCTCATTCGTGATCATGCTTTCTCGTACGACGTCTTGAACTCATTTCATTTCTATTGGCAGATATCAAACTTAAACAATTATCCCTAGTTCATAAGTATTTTAAGATCATCAAATAGAGAACAATAGGTTTAACAATTAGTTTTCCCTAATAACGGAAAACACATGAGAATTCGTTTGATGGAAGAATCTTTTGGTTCATCAAAGTAAGCCCATTTGAATTCTCTATTATTCTTCGCATCATTATAGCTCCTGGATGACCTAAGCGATCGTGCTGATTGGTTCCTGTCATGTTGTCTAACTTTTCTGTACAAAAGGAAAACTTTCTCGACCCACATGCTAGTTCGTCAAGATAAAACTTGACCACACCCCCCGTAAGAATATGGCTTATATAATTTGGGGGAGAATAGAAGCATCAAGGTAGACTTCAATTTCTCCTCATTTAATGAGAATGTGATTTCGATATTTCTATCTTTCCGCAACCACATGTATTTCGGTGAAGTACTTGTTTTGCGCAAAGTATACTCCAAGGAAATATAATTAATTTTGTAACAATAGTTGCAAAACGTACAAGTAGCGCTAGAAGTATTATCAGTACTCTTCACTAAATGAGAATTGTAATGATATGAAAATTTTGGCTTTCCTCAACAACGGAGCGGTCGACTTGGCACTAAAAACGTTCGATTTTGAAAAGTTGTTTGATTTTGAAATTTTTTGTTTTGATATTCTTTAGCAAAATGTTTGGGAGCTCGATTTTGCGATCCATTAGATTAAATCTTCCACGGGACATGTGTATCGACTATTTTATAGAATTAACCATTTGAATCTCTTTTATAAAGTTTTCAGTTGTGAAACTGAGGTTATTTTTATGACTTTGCCGAGAATCGTGAAAATAGTGAAACATATTGTTATTGCTAAAACTTTTAAATGTTCGACTTGGAGGACTTTTATCCTTGGGATAGTCTCAGTACATAAGTGGACTTCCTCGACCATTGCTCGGTTGATTGAGCTCCCTTTTTGCTTTTAGATCTTTAGGTCTTGAAGGAGCGGGTTTAGGACCGATTTTCTTCTTAAATAGTGGATCCGATTTGTCACTTAGTTTTTGCCCTATTAATACCTTGTCTTACTCAAATTTGCTCCGGATATTTCTGGCACAAGCAGACTTGAGGGATTTATTTTCCATTTTTAATTTTAGAAGTTCAAATTTCAAATTACTTATTTCCTTTTTTAAGTTTTCCCATTCACAGTTATTATTATTATTTTCATTTTTCCAAATTCTTTTAATTGTACCTTGTACGACTTTACCGAGCCCTCAGATTCGATTAGTAGCTATTGAGTACTGACAAGAGATTTCCGAAGGCTATCCAACTCTTGTACTAGTTCATCCCTTAGTCCAAATTCTACATTATCGTTTGATTTCTAAAACGTAATCAAGAGTAGGGTCTAGAAATACCTCATGACTCGTGTCACAGAGACAACCTGAAGATGATGCGTCGCATGAGGATACCAATGGAGGTTGAGGAGGTGGAATTCATTCTTGTTTACGAAGCATCTCTTGGAAAGCTCGCTCACAAACTTCATCCACAGAAAATAAAATAAAAGCCACGCTCGCGTTGTCAGTCCTCGAGCGGGGGGTGATTATGATATTTGTTCATTGCAGAGAAGAGTCCAGGGCTTGGTGGTTTCATCTACCTCCTTGGTCTTTCCTTCTAGTTGCCTCTCCTTTAGTTCTTGCTTCTACCTGTGAGGAGGATTCGTCCTGGTATCGCAAAGTCGGTGGTCATAGAGAATCATTATGTATGTACCCTTGGGTAATTGCCAAACCAAGATGCGAACCCTTTGAGATATGTGGTGTTCCTTGCTCCACTCGGATTTTCCGGCTACTATCATGTCTCTTCGGTCAAAGTCGTGCTCACAGATCTGGCTTTGGACTTCTCTTGTTGGCACTTCACCTACTCGCCTGAGTATATGGCGTGCTTCACACTTCAAGTTCAGAATTAAAACACACAAGCAAGATCACATCAATAACAATAGATAAAGGATTGAACAACTAAATAGAAATACTAAGTTGAAAAGACTACTAACACCACATCCTAGGGGGCGGGTTAGTTACAATACATAACTAAACTAAAATCAAGATGCATAGCGATACAGAAAGTAACACTCCCTAATACAAGTCTGTAGTCACGCATTATCACGTCGCACTCCTGACAGATCTCTACTCTCTCTCTCTCTCTCTTTCTCTCTCTCTCTCTCTCTCTCTCTGAGTTTTTCTCTCTCTGCATTGTCCCCCCTCTAGACGTCCCATGAAGGGTCCTTTTTTAGGGGTGAGACCTCTAGGGTTTCCAATGTCCCAATATGGCAAGAGGTATCTCTAGAGATCCTTGCAAATATTTGTGAATTAACCCTTGATTGATCCTTTCCTGATCTGCTCGTTCCTGATCATGTCCGCTTGGCATTGTTGGAATTTTCCCTCTTGAAGGCCAATCAGATCTTCAATCAGTCCATGATTTCAGCATTGGTGTTTCTTCCTTGTTTGGACGTCCTTGAGCCGCTCCACTTGAGTTGCGATTCCTTATGCTTCCGCGCTGCCGAGTTGAGTGATATCATGCCCGTGGGTGGACCGCGGTACGATATATGCTCCAATCGTGCTCCAGCTTCCTTGCACCAAGTTTTGTTGTCCTGTTGACAGTTTTGCTCCAAATTCTGCAATCACACATGATCTTTGCAGTAACTTGATTCTTAGACTAAAACATAAGTAAAATTTTAAAATAACAAGTAAAAGTGCAGAAAGTAAGATACAAGATAGGCGGTAAACATCTATATGAAATACGCCCATCACATTCCCCCAAGCTTACTCTTGCTCGTCCAGAGCAACTCATAACTCCGGACCAAACATCCGTCTTACCTTACTTGTGCGTTTCCTATAACTGACAAGCTCTTTCACTCGAACACCCGCATCTTTCTTGCGCTTCAGCCCCTCGCATAAAACACCCGTTCATCCATCGGAGTGAAAGGACCCGTTCCTTCGATGAGCTGCCCTCTGAACCTTAGACGCATCTCGGTGAAGATGACTGATTGCTTGGACCGGTTAACAGTGCCAAACCTAACATGCTTCCTTTCTAGTGTATGAATGGAATGACTTTATATATATAAGTAAGTTGTGGGGGTATTAATCTCTTCTCTTCTACCCAGGATTCAATCCTCACGCCGGCTACTCCTTTACGTAGGCATAGTTTCGATGTTTCTAAGGCGGTTAATTTTGCCTTGTCGGTTGAGAGGGGTTGGCGAGCGGTCCCTTTCTACTTATGTTCGCGCCTCCTATCACGAGTCGAGTCACGACCCTAATTGCCCTCTTTTCTCCCTGGCTAAGTTGAGGGACTCGAGCTTTCTTCTCCGCAGTGCTTCGGTTGCAGGATGAGTTGGTAGTCTGATTTTTCCTCTTTCTCCTTGGCTAAATTGAGCAACTCGGACTTCTCCTTCTTCTAATCGCACCCCCTATCGTGACTAGAGTCACTAGCCTTATTTTTCTCTTTTTTCTTTGGCTAAGTTGAGTGATCATACTTTCTTCCGTAATCCTCCTTTATGAGGCAAGTTGCTAGCCTGATTTTTTCTCTTTTCTTCTTACCTAAATTGAGCAACTTGCCTCTGTCCTCCTTGTTTTGCGCCCGGTTTGAGTCGTCGTGGGTGCATTGCGTCTTCATTGAGTGCGTGAAAGAGACTGCACTTTGGGATATTTCTTTCCTTCATAATATGGCCCTTTTAAGATTGTAATCGCGCGATTCTATCCTCCTTTGGTGGTTCAAAGAGGTGGTGGGTGAATGGTGGAATGAAGTGGCTATCACATACAGGGAGATATAAGGAGTTAAGAGTTGGCTCGTTAGGTAGGGCGCGGTTGGTTGGTTCCTCTTGAGGACATACCTAGGACCTCGGGATAATTTGACCGTTTTCGTGGGCGTACTAACCCTCCTCATCTGAAGTCCCGACAGATGGTTTATACAAGAGACCTCGGTACTTACGGTCACGGGTGCATCTATTCCTGTTCATGTGAGTATAGTCTATACAAAATAGAGGGTCTTGGTTTGGTCTACCACCTATATTTTGTTTTTATATAATTGTTTTGCAGACTAAACTCTAAGCTAAACCCTACAATGCAAAATAAAGTTCAAAGAAGAAAATAAAAAGATATAATGGGAATGGGATGCATGCAGATAATATACATAATGATTTCACTCCCCCCCCCCCCCAAATTAAATTGGCCACCGTCCCGGTACACTTCGCTAGCTAAGAATCTTCACTTAAAAGGAGGAGAAAAGAATTGAACCGCGACTTAGAACTGATCTCCGCCGGGTGGTTGGTTTTGCTGACTCCGGTTCTTCTATAGCATGTCTAGAATACCCCGTATCGCTTGACTCGTTCCATCAGTGCCTCCATTTGATCCTCGATTCTACCCACCGACGTCCCCATTATGCTGAGTGATCCTCTGATCACCAAGATTGATTCCCTTGTCTCCATGTTGCTCAGTTGAATTTGCTCCATTCATCAGCATAGGTCTACTAGTCGTTGCGTCCATTCTTGCTATGGTGGTTGCGTTTGTTAATCTACTCCCCTCCTTCTTTTCCTTATTTTGTTATGCAATGTGTGGAGTCCTGCCATTCTTCTTGTTGTTCGCTTGGTAGCCAATTCTCTTTGTTCATAATCGTCATTCTTGCAGGCTTTATAGGTAGAAATCTGGCGGGTTAGCATTCGCTTTTAGCCTGTCTCCCGATCTTTTTATGAACCCATACTTTATCATATTTTTTTTATATCCATCATCCTCGGGTCGGCTATGGGGTATACGCTAAAATTGATTCCCAGGTTATTCTCTTCTTGCTATTACATACCCACCACATGATATTCCTCCTCTGATCTCTCTGTCTGATGTCTTGATCATGTGCTTGATTATTTTCTTTCCCTACGACATCTTGATGGGAGGATTTTGTAGGGCCCTCCAAAGGGCTCTCATCTCTGTCTTGGATGGGTAGCTGATTGTCCTGAGACCTTAAACACGAGGTTATGAACTTTGTTAATCCGGTGGTAGCTTTTTCTCTTTTTACAGGTCGAAATTTCTTACCAAAATATGTCTTGTATGAAATCATCCCTGGTTGGTCCCCTGCGTCCATTCACTCCAATCCCAAGTGCATCGCATAATTCCTTCATCGTCATCTTCCACTATCGCCCCCCCCCCCCCTTGCCGATGGAAGCAGATTGCTATCATTTTGCCTTGGTCCTCCTCTATTTCGAGGGTCGCTAGGAATGAGGTTGTCGTGTCTTTGTGTGATGGCTTCTTTCTGAAAACTACGATTTTGAGGCCCATCTTCTCGAACAGGTTTGAAATCCCTCTATTTGGAGATCCCTGATTGCTTCACGGCAGAGGTATCTGTGGCTATAGTGTTCGCTGCACGAGAGGCACGGGTACTTCCCGATTTTCTTGTCCTCCTCCAGAGAATCCGGGAGTGAGAACCACAGTACCCTTGACTTAATCTTGTTGTTGGGTTCCTCCGGCTCACTTTCGTCCAGCACTTCTTCTGATTCTTCCTCATTTACTCGTCATATGCGCATTTCTTCCACCTCTGCTCGTGCTCTACGTGTTTCTGCTCGCGTTCTGTCTCTTTGCGCCCCCTGACTCGAGCTCTCCGCTCGTATTTTCTTTTGATCCTTCATCTCATCCTCCAAGGAAGAGTTAATCTCCTCGACGAACTGAGGTGGCAGAATCACTTGAACTGGCATTTGCATGTCCTCTTTCCTCCCTGTTAATAGCCGCGCCAGTTGAAACATTGGCTCTCGAGGAGATGAACTAGCTTATGATGAGGAAGTGTCTGATTCGCCTAGCGAGTCAAATGGTTAGGACTCTGTCCAGAAGTTGTCCTTGACCCATCAACTCACGGTTGAGGTAAGCGCGTATATTAAGGGATTCTTAAACAGAGCTTTGTAGAGAGTGAAAGAAACGCACAATCAAAATAAGTACAACGGAATAAAATTTTACCCGTTTCCTAATCGAGAATCCGTGTATATCAATCAAATCAGAAAAAAAAATCTTATTTATATCTCGGATTCGGCTAATCCGATTAGTAGGGCTTCGCGATTCGTCTCCGAATGATCTCTCAGCGTCTCTTAACGGATCTGATCACGAAAGGCGCTACTACTGCGACACCGCCCTCTACACGTATCCACACGCGAACTACTCTCATTGGCTGAGAAACCGAGATCACTAGATTCGGTTTCTCTTTCTCTCTCTCTCAAAAGGCAGCCAGGGATTTCATAATTCTCTAACCTAATCAGACGAACCCTTCATCTATTTATAGCATCTCATGATTACACCTATTCATCTTCCTTTTGATTTTTTGTGTTCAATTGAGTAAGTTCTGTTTGTGTGCGATCATGTAGGTTCATTTAATGTGGCAATAAACTTCAAGTTTATAAATCATAAGTATCCTCTAGTATGACGTTATGATTACCCAAATTAAATGAATGATACGTGATCATAACCTGAACATTAATTATGTATTTAGTCCCTTTGTTAAGCGACATATATATATATATATATATATATATATATATATATATATATATATATATATATAGAGAGAGAGAGAGAGAGAGAGAGAGAGAGAGAGAGAGAGAGAGAGCGACTAAACAACATACGTATGTAAAGGTCAGATTTTGCTTACACTCATGAACCGTTCGATTTGTTCCAAGATTCGTGCAGCTGGGAGAGTAAACGGAAGGTCCGTCGGATACACAATAGTAACGGTTCCTTATGAAGAACCGTTACAGATTTCATTCAATAGTATCGGTTCTTACCGAATAACCGTTATTACACTTATTTTGTAAATCTGTAACGGTTCTTCAGAAGGAACCGTTACTATTTTGATACGAATCGCAACCTTTCCTCTCTCAATCTCGCCTCTCTCTTGCCCCTCACCATCGATTCCCTCTCTCTGGCTGGCGACGCCAACGCCCTCCCTCCGCCTCTCTCTCTCTCGCGACAGATCTCTCTCACTCTCTCTCTCTCTCTCTCTCTCTCTCACTCTGAAGTACCTCTCTCTCTCCCTCTCCCGTGCCAGACGATCGATTCCCTCTCTCTCGCCAGCGATGCCAGACGATATAAAACGCACATACTCAGCAACGGTTCCTTCAAACAACTGTTACAGAATAAACACTTTTCGTATCGGTTATTTGAAGGAACCGTTGCTGAGTATGTGCGTTTTATATCGTCTGGCATCGCTGGCGAGAGAGAGGGAATCGATCGTCTGGCACGGGAGAGGGAGAGAGAGAGAGAGGTACTTCAGAGTGAGAGAGAGAGAGAGAGAGTGAGAGAGATCTGTCGCGAGAGAGAGGGGCAGAGGGAGGGCGTTGGCGTCGCCAGCCAGAGAGAGGGAATCGATGGTGAGGGGAAAGAGAGAGGCGAGATTGAGAGGTTGCGATTCGTATCAAAATAGTAACGGTTCCTTCTGAAGAACCATTACAGATTTACAAAATAAGTGTAATAACGGTTATTCGGTAAGAACCGATACTAATGAATGAAATCTGTAACGGTTCTTCATAAGTAACCGTTACTATTTTGTATCCGACGGACCTTCCGTTTACTCTCCCAGCTGCACGAATCTTGGAACAAATCGAACGGTTCATGAGTGTAAGCAAAATCTGACCTTTACATACGTATGTTGTTTAATCGCTCTCTCTCTCTCTTTCTCTCTCTCTCTCTCTCTCTCTATATATATATATATATATATGATCATAAGACATGGTTTTATGTCATCCTTAATATGATCAATTATATTTCCTGTTTTATAATTAGACTGAATAATTTAAAAGACATTAACAACACATGTTAATTCTTTCGTACACGGCCGTGTGTTTTCCTTCAGTCTCAATTGATTAGGGGGCCCAGAGATATCTCTCTCGTATCCGAGAATAACAAATTCTATGTTAATCATTCACATTCCAACTCATGGTTTACTAAATATCTGATCATAGCTTTTATAATATCCAGTTAAAGACAACGTTTGTCTATGTCAAAGTATATAAAGATAAACGTGCATGAATCTATGACGACCTCAAGTCAAAACTCATACATTAGATGATGAGAAAATACTAATGACATATACCATGTATATTCTCATAGCGGGGTCGATTCAATATATATTCTCCAATATATATTTATGTTAATGAATTGATATCCAATATCCATTTACAATAAAACGTGATCGTCATCCAACTAACATACTAGTATATGTATATATGATTTGAGATTTTCAAATATGTTTGTCTTACAAACATCTCATATATGACTAGAGATAATTTATAATTATATTCACTTTGCTTTACGGTTTTAATATCAGAATCACATATTCTGATGATTTATAATGGACATACATATTCATGGTTAATTAATAATCAAACAACCTTTATACATAATTATTATATGAAACAATTTATGAGATAATACATCTAATACAAAAATATAATGTCCAATACATAATCTGTTTCCCACAACCAAATTTAAAATATGTTTTTCAAAATAATTAAAAAAATAGTCAAACAAAAGTAGGAGAGATAATATGTAGTAGAACAATGATTTATTTTTTCTGCAAATCAAATTGATATTTGATACATGAATTGAAACATTTCTTTTTTCCTACCAATTCAGATTTTCTCTTCGCAAATCATGCGTTAAGGAATTAAATCATAGCAATCAAATATCCGAGAACTTTCCTATCTCCTATAGTGTTTTCTTGTATACGGTATTTAGAGTTTTCCAGAAATCTCCACACAAAACAATCTCCCACTTGGAGACTTCATAATGATAAAAATCCTTTACATTGAATCCATTTTCCTTTCTCCCGTCCCTTCCTTGAGCCCGGTGCCATACTCCAACTGATTCACTCGACTAGCCCCACTGAGGCAGCGCAAAGCCTCAGTTTGTCGATGGGGACTTCCGTGGTAAACATATCGGCAGGGTTCTTCGCACCTTGGATCTTCTCTAATGATATAGTACCCGTCTTTGACAAGTTCTCGGATATAGTGAGACTTGAGTTGGATGTGCTTGGTTTGAAATAGAACACTAGATTTTTCGCCAGACACTGGAGAGGTTCATGAGTGTAAGAATAGGAAAGAAGGAATGACCGGTTGTCTTTGACCAAATATTCCGAATTTACCTTTTTTATATGATTTTGGAATGGAGGGTAACCGGCTGGGTTGGTGACATAACCGGCTGGGAAATTATTTCCTCTAATCACAGCCATTTATTAAGAAAATTACCTTTAATTGCAACCGTCCATTTAACACTCCGGGTAGCATATAAATATACTCATCTGCTGAATTACACCCCCTCGTTTGACATTTTCCAATTCCTCAAGGATTCCACTCGCTGTACCCACTTCAAACCTACTCAAAACGGCATGTACCAATTCTCCCCGATTGATACTAGGTCTGGTAATCTGAATGGATTGAAACCAACTTTCAGCTCTATCTTCGAATAACTTTCAGCTAATTATTTTTGGTGGCTTGGGAGTATGATGCCCATTTGAATGGTGTGAGTGTTGCAAATAAGGTGGTGGACATGGATTTTGTGGTTGGTACTCGTATTGGTATGGATTAGGTATAGGAATCTGATGAGGGTATAAGGTTTGTTGATTTTGTTGAGTAAACACTGGTGGGGTATATGAGTAGACAGGTTGTATGTAGCTGGGAAAAGTGGGGTTTATGGTCTGAATGAGAGAATAAGAAGAGGAATTTGAGGGAGTACGTATTTTGGGTGGAAGGAGTGCTGTTAATGTTTTTTGTGAAAGATTTACAATGAGCTGGTATGTAAAAATTAGGACTGGGTGTGGTTTCAATTGGATTAGGATTAACAAAGATTTTTAATTGAGAATTAGGGTTTGTTAGCAGGATTTAGACTATTATTGCTGCTAAAGATGACAGTGGATTGAGGGGTTTCTGTGGCTAGGGTATCACTAGTGATGGGTGCTGATGGAATTGAGAGCTTATTAATGTTTCAAGCCTTGGATTAATCACTTAGTAACCTTCACCCCCTTCAGGACACTCAGGTTTACTAATGAATTTCTCTGCAGATTTTATAGCTTCAAAGATCTGCCAATCTAGAGCTTCCCTCTCCTTACTCAAGCTGATTTTAACATCCTCTTGCATCGAAGTAATTCCTGATCTCCTCCTTGTCAGCAGCTTGAGCTAAAGACAACTCCTTCAGAGTACCCCCTTGTGGGCTGATCATCATGCTTTCATACTCAACTCTCAACTCTTTGATCTGAGCTAAAGTGCGAGTGGTGACATTATCAACCATTGAATATCACAAGATCCCTAATTATGTTGCCTGAATCGGGGTTTGATACCAATTGTTAAAGCTCAATTTCTAAACTGTAAATTAAATGAGAATTTGTGTGTAAATAAGATTGAGATTTGTAAAGAAAGAAAGAAAGGAATAGTTTTGTGTATATTTCATCTGATTGGACGTCTCTTAATCTAATCCAACCCACTAGACTCAACCCTAAATATTAAATAAAACCAAATAAACTGGCCCAACAGTGGGCTATAAGAACTCAACCCAAATAAACAAAAATAAAGATACTTTCCCTCTTCTGAGCGGGCGAATCCTGTCTCCTTCTCTCGAACTCAACCTGATACTTTCTCGATTGTTTCTTTGAAAGAGCATACCTCGCTCCGCTTCGGATCGTAAAAAATAATTTTCTCAGTGATGTAATGAAAAAACGAAATCTTATTATGAAAATAATGTTGGTCATTTGTATGTAATGAAGAACAAAATATAGTCAGCTTTTTTGTACTTGTATGTACTTATTGTAAGATTTTGGTATTTTTGATATTTCTCAATTTGTATGAATATATACACATTATTTAGTTTTCAAGGCGTAACGATCAAATATCCATCTTAAATTTTTTTTTCTAAATTTGTTGCAATATCTCCTTCTATATGGTGGCTTGAGAAACAATATAATAATTTATATATTCATATTAGATTGTATAAAAAATGGATATAAAATAGCAATTTATAAATTTTAAATTGTGGAAGGGAAGGATAATGTTGCATAATGAGTTAATATTTGTATTTATTTCACTCATTATATATATTTTTCTAAACAAATTGCCATATAAAATCTAAGAAGTCACATTAAATATTATTGGGCTGTGCCATTAAAATTGTTAGTACATTATATGAAATTATGGGCCATGCTGAAGCGTGTTTTTTTTTGTAGGAATTAATGGCTGTCACGTGTCAATCAGGCATGAAAGTAATAGCCTTAAAGAGAATAAAAAATATAGAAATAATAATTCATCAAAATAATAAATATAAATGCGGAAAACAATTGAAAAATAAAATTGCAGCCACAAAGGTTCGAACCTGTGACCTAACACTATGAAAGCCGCAATTCTAGCCATCCGCGCTACCCGTCATTTTCAATATAATATGTTTAAAAGACTTTATATTGTAGTCCCCGTCATGAATAACAGAAAAATGAATGAAAAATTCACTCAAAAAATGTGCTCGTCGGAGATCGAACTCGCGTGACCGTGAAACAACGCGCAGATTCTAACCATGGGGCTAAATCCTTAGTTGTGAAAGTTCACCTTGCAACTATTATTTATTGTCTATTTAAAGGGACACGTGTCAATTAGAAATTCAACCTGAATTTTCTTGTATTCATGATAAATTGGCAATTTTTTGGAAAATAATTCATGAGATAATACTATTTTGAAAATAATTCAGCAACTAGCAATTCCGCAGTTTCATCAGAGGTTCTGGTGGAATTGGCCATTTGTTCATTTTTGTTGATGCCGGCCATTTGGCACCTTAAACACGATTAATTAAGAAAAAAATAGTTCAAATTCATTCTTTCAGGTTAAACTCTTAATTTAGAAGGGCAATTATGGTGGAACTTCCTATTTTGCTGATCCGCCATCCTGAAAAGTGAAATAATGCATGTTCCGCCAGAGGGTCTGGCGGAACTGCTGTATTCGTAATTTTTGAGCTAATTGTCCTTCTAAATTTAGAGTTTAACCTGGAGAAAATGATTTTTTGGTGGAATTGCGTTTTTTCCTTAATTTATCATGTTTAAGGGTGCCAAATGGTCGGGATCAACAAAAATGAAAAAATGACCGATGAATTATTTTCCAAAAAAATGCCAATTCAAAAAAAAGGTCTAGTGTCTTCCTCATTCACTCTCAATTCTCATGTCTCGAAGATAACCCTAATCGACAAGAAAATTCCAAAACTCACCAACAGAGATTTCTAGCTCGTAACAATTTTTTTTTAAGCTTCAAAAATATTTAAAATCAATTTGAAAAGAACGAAAGCAAAAAAAGAAGAAAAGAGATGATACGAAAGAGATGATACCAAAACTCACCATTAAATAATTAAAATCAAGAGTACAAAAATATTTACAATCAATTTGAAAAGAACGAAAGCAAAAAAAGAAGAAAAGAGATGATACAAAAGGGGGGCCAGCAGCCACTTTAATGCATATCAGAAACCTAATACATGCTAATGATAGGTTAGTGCCTATCCTGTTGGCTAATACTGGCTCGTAACAATTATTTCGGTTGATTGAAATGATCGTGTTTAGATCCTATCAGAGCTTTAGAATGCGGTAATTTGGCCGTGTATTGATGTTTGAGCTTCATTCATCATTTGAGCTCTTTAATTGGCCGCATTTAACCAAATAGACGTTAGACAAGCAAGAAGAAAATTAATTGGAAATTAATTGGTATGCGACCGGTTTGGAATCAATTGGTTTAAACCATCTAATTTTGCTTATTAAATTATTTTTTTCTCTTAATTTGGCCTGTTTATCACTCTGATTCAAGTTGGGTCAAAACCTTTTAGTTGAGAGCAAAAGTTTGGAACGCAATTGGACTCCTCCGCTAAAAAGTCATTAATCGCATTTTTTTTTAAATTTTGGAATTAGGTTGTTATTTATTAATTCTTCTTTCGTTATTTCAATTTAGAAGTGAAAGAAAAAAGATGGGTTGTATTTAAAGGAGAGGAGGATCCAACTACAATTCCAGGTTAGGCTGTGTTTGAATGTATAAGGAATTTCAAGAAAAAGTTAGTTTAGGAATTTTTTTACGGATTTTTAGGAAAGTATGTTTCGATGTAATTGAGGAATTTTAAGGAAATTTTTAGGGAAATTTTGTATATAAAGTTGGAGAGAATGAAAACTTGATTTTTTGACAAGTTTTTTATAGGAATTTGTAGGATTATATTATATTATATTATATTATGTTATATGAATACATACATAAATATAATATCAAACTAGATTTCTTTATTTTCGTAAAATAACATCCAAACAACATTCAACATATTACTTATCCTTTAGGATTGTCCACTTCACAATTCTAATCCCTAAAAAAATCCTTTCCTATCCTATAAAATTCTTGTGCATCCAAACACAGCCTTAGTCGTTCGAATTTTTTTTCGTTTATTTTAATGCACTGAATGATTGAACCCTATATTTAATAATCTCTTTGTATTTTGTAATTTATGTATGATTTGCTTTTAGTTGAGTGGTTTTGCTGGCTGAATGGCCAAAGAAAAACAGCTCCTACAGCTGAGTTTTTTTTCTTTTTTTTTTTAATTCAAAAATATTAAAAAAAGCATCAAAAAAATAAATAATAGATAAGTTTTTCTGGAGTATGTATTACACAGTATTGCATAGCATATGTAATATATATAAATTTTATGCATATATTATGTGTTTTATTATTTTATTGTCAGGAATAGGCCGAGTTGGAAGCAAGGCGTGAGCTTGTGAAGCAAAATATTGAACGTATGTTTTTATTTCTTTTTTTTACAGTAATTATAAATCTTTTTATCTTATTAATTAATGTGCTCAGCTTTTTTTTTTATACAAAGATAAAGAAGAGGAAGAAAGAAAATCCAGGCAAAGCAAGACCATCAGTAAGAATTATTTACTTATTATTTTATTTTATCAGGCACGCCAAATATTTCTGATATTAAGAAAATTATTACATTTCCTCTTGTTTTTGAATTATTCTAAATATATTATTTTCTATTGGAAAATAGGAAAAACAGAAACTCCTAAGAAGTTTTATGCAGCAATTTCCTGATGCTTCTCTTGATAAAAATAAAGGTAAAACTCTCTCTCCTTATTTATTTACTGAAAAACTATACGTGTTTTCTCTCTCTTTATTTACTTCTTGACCGAAATTAAGTCAATGAAAGCATGAATCTCTTAAAATAATATTATAAACTTAATATTTCATTAATAAGTATATATAGTTATTTGTGAAAGGGTGTGTGGTTGTAGTTATTTGTGAGATGGTATGTATATGTGTGAAAATGTATCTGTAGTTATGTGAGGAGTTGTATATGTGTGAAAATATGTGTGTAGTTATGTGAGAAGTTATATATGTGTGAAAGGTTGTGCATGCGTGTCAAATATTGTGTCTAGATGTTAAGATTTTAGAAGGGCATGTCTCTATATAAGTGTATCTTATGTGTGTCATTTGTAAATGAAGAGATTATGATGGGATAATAATAAAAAGAAAAGAGAGAATATTAAGAAACAAAAATTTGTATTCTTCTTCTCTTCCCAATTTTATTTTTCTAACAGAATCAAATTAAACATCAAAATGGCGCATAAAGTACCATTATAGCTCATAATTTATTTTAATATATCATAAATTAAAGTATTTTAATATTTTTTTTCTTTCTAAATCAGTAGAAGAGACTTGTGAATCATCGGAAGATACGAAAGACAAAGGAAGGTACACATTTGTGTATTATATTTCTCATGTTTGTGTAATAAACCAAACTAATTGGTGCAGTTTTATAAGTATTTTCTTGGTTTTCTAATTTGCAGGGGTGTTAGATAGAATCCAGTAAGAATCTCCAATGAAAACGTGACACATGGAACTATATAGTTGGAAGTATTTGCTAGACACACTTTATTAAAAGAGTGAATTCTGTATGCTAAAAGGGTAAATTTTGATAATATAAAAGGATGAATTCATATTGATTTTGAAGCTATTTTTTACCAAAATAAATAAAAAAATTATATTTATGAAAAATGTAACATAACGCATAAAGACAACAAAAAATCATATTTTTCAGGAAATAAATCATCCAACAAATCACACAAATATAACTAAAAAAATTAGAAAAGAACATATAAAGACAACAAAAATATATTTCAAACAAATATACAAAAAACAAAACAAAACCTAACTTATATTAAGTTTGCTTCTTCATTCATTTGATCATGCTGATTCTTCACGTTTTCATAGGCATGAACCAGTTTATAACATGTTTTATTTGGATCTTCACACGGAAGAGTCGACTTATTTACAATTTATTCTTGAAATAAAAAATCAGGTTATACATCTAAATTCTTCTATAATTTAATAATCTGTCCTGCAAAAATTAAAAGAGATATATGATTTAAATAACAAAGTAAAAAATAGTTACATGAAAAACTATGAGATAATTATTTCCTTAGATATTTGAACGTTGTTGCCTTACTGTTTAAAATCGTCAAAATTAGCCATAATAACAAAATTTCTGAATCTTCAATCCTTTTTTGTAATGTCAATCTTTGATTTTTTATAATCTAAAGACGAACATTCCCCCATTCTTCTCTTAACCTAAAAATTAAATAAAAAAAGAAAATTTATAAAGAAAGAAGTGTATATTCACGAACTCGGAAGGGTAAATTCTCCGTAGTTAATGGATATATTCCAAATTTAAATTAAAAGAAAAGTAAATCATAATGATTGCAAGAATTTGTTAAAACATGTTCAAAAAGGGTAAATGCTAATGTATATACATGAACCTCGACTGGAGAAAATAACGCACTCATCTTTGATACTTCATGATTTCAACGCAGCGCAAATCATAACCACATAAAATTGGCCAAAACAAATATATTAATAATAAGGATATATCATGTTAATAGAAAAGAATAAATTTAGATACTTATAGTTGTATATTAATACTAAAATAATTATCATTACCACATAAGATTGGTCAAAACAAGTATATTAATAATAAAAGGTATATCATGTTAGTAAAAAAAGTAAATATATGTACTTATAGATGTATATTCATACCAAAATAATTATAATTACCACTAATTTAGGTACTTGTAACTATATATTCATACCAAAATAATTATCACTATTACATAAGATTGATATAAACAAATATATTCATAAAAAGAGTATATTCTGATCATAAAAATGATAAATTTAAATACTTAAAAGAATATATATTCATAACTAAATAATTATCACTACCCCCAAAAGATTGGTTAAAACAAATATATTCATAGAAAGAGTATATTCTGATCATAACAAGGGTAAATTTAGGTACTTATAACATTATATTCATAACTATATAATTGTCATTACCACATAAGATTGGTCAAAACAAATATATTCATATAAAGAGTATAATCTGATCATAAAAAGGGTACATTTAGATACTTATAACAGTATATTCATAACTAAATAATTATCATTACCACATAAAATTGGTAAAAACACTTATATTCATAGAGAGAGTATATACTGATCATAAAAATGGTAAATTTAGATAATTATAACAATATATTCATAAGTAAATAATTATCATTACCACATAAGATTGGTCAACACAAATATATTCATAGAAAGAGTATATTCTGATCATAAAAAGAGCAAATTTAGGTATTTATAATAGTGTATTCATAACTAAATAATTATCACTACCACATAAGATTGAACAAAACAAGTATATTCATAAAAAAGTATAACCTGCCAATAAAAATGGTAATTTTATATACTAAAATTGTATATTCAGAACTTTATATATTATCATTACCATATGTATGGTTCACAACAACATATTCTATAAGGCGAATGATATTTTAACAGCATATTTCTTATCTTGAGAGCATGAATATAGTTTGAGAGCAATTTTAGTACATACTCTCAGCTCTCAAACGGTCTGATGATCCGTCCGAACAGAACTAGCGTAGTTTTGAATCTGGCGTCTGGTCCGTTCGAACAGATTGTTGATCCGTTCGAACGAATGGTTGCTGGAAATTATGGAAACCCTAATTTTTTTTACAAGAAATTTGAATATAAATATGGTATGAGTCTTAGATCTGTGATTGTTCTGTGATGTAATCACGATGTGTGAATGCTTGTAATCTTAAATTTTAATATCTATTGCAACCAGTGAGTTGTCCAATGTTGTATTTTACTTTTCTAGCAATAGGATAGTTGTTAGGATAGATATTATATCAAGACTACCATAGGAGACAAGGATCTTGGCGCAATCTTTAGAAGATGGCATTGGATCTTCGCACACACAATGAAGGGTTCATTGAAGAATTCATCTGAAATCTGAAGATAGATCTAAGATTAGGAATCTCATGATCGCTCTTGAGGAATAAGCTCATACTATATTTATCTTAGTTTCTGTAATGTTTATATTTATAAATCTAAACAAAATCCTTCAGAATAATAAGTAAGGAAGTGCCTCCCTTGTCCCTGAACCCCCTCGTTATTATGATAACTTTCCACATGGGTCATGCCGAAGCTGAGTGTGTGGAAAATAATCTTAAGAGGAGGGTACGCGAGAAATGACGTCCTGCATGGGTCATGCCAAAGCTGAGTGAGCTAGATTCTATTTCGCCGATACTCATACATGGTAAAATTTAACTGAGCAAGTAAGTCAGACTTGGGCTCAGGGCACAAGATGGGATTATACACCGGGCATATGATGCTCATTTCATAAAAGGCAAGAGTTATATATGATACAATTGAAAGTGTTCCTACCTAAATAATTGAGTATTGAGGGTTGCGCCAAAGCACACTTATTACTTAATGAAATACAAATCTTTACTCACTGTGAAATCTTCTCTCAGTTGAAAGTTTCCGAATCAATACTATAGAAAGTGATTGATTTGAAGAAAAATAGTGGAGTACAATATATGAACGAAATTTAGGATAAATGTAATTTTAAGTAAAATGAACATTACATTGTCACACCCCGAAACCAAATAGTGAAAAGGAAGGCTAGTTGATTAGTCTCACCTTGAGTAGTTAATGAAAATTAGAGTTAATTAAATAGACTAGTGCATTAACAACTAGCACCAACTAAGCTTAAGTTCTTTTAATACGATGTGGGCCTGAAAGTTGGGCTGGGCCAGTTAATGTACTAGGCTCTAACAAATGGTATCAGAGCAGTTCGATCCTGAGGGTACTATCGTTTGGCCGGAAATGTACCATACTATTATCATACCCAGAGAACCTGAGGATCGTATATGCCTCAGTGGGGATACATGTATGGGGTGAAGGTGCGCACTGATATATACTAGGACGAGACTGAGACCAAGTGCTAGTTTTGACAGGGACGTCAGAATTTAAGTGGGGGAGTTTGTTACACCCCGGAACCAAATAGTGGAAAGGGAGGCTAGTTGATTAGTCTCACCTTGAGTAGTGAGCGAAAATTAGAGTTACTTAAATAGACTAGTGCAAGCTTAAGCTTTTTCAGGACAATATGTTGTGGGCCTGAAAGTTTGGCTGGGCCAGTTAATGTACTAGGCTCTAACAACATTGCATATTAAACTTGTAGAATGAGTTCGAAATTTACTAATTTGAGAGCTATCCTTGAGAAGGATAAGCTCGATGGCACAAACTTTCCTGAATGGTTCAGGACTCTGAGAATTGTTCTGAAGAGTGAAGGAAAATTGTACGTCCTTGAGACACCCATCCCAAATCCACCGCCCCTGACAGCTTCTAGAGTCAATCGAGACACTTATCAGAAGCGTATTGATGACTATAATGAAGTAGCCTGGATGATGTTAGCAGGAATGAAACCTAAGCTTCAGAAGCATGTATATTTTATGGATGCCTATGACATGACCAAGGCGCTTGAGGAAATGTTCAAAAAGTAGGCTAAAATTCAGTGCCACGATGTCATCAAGTTATTAATCAAGAGCAAGATGGCTCAGGGCTCCTCTGTGGATACTCATGTTTTCAAGATGAGAAGACACATTGATTACTTCGAGAAACTTAGTTCGCATATTCCAAGGAAATTTGCAGTTGACTTAATTCTTGGATCGTTACGTCCGAGCTTTAATTGGTTCATCAATGAATATCATAAACTTGGATGGATAAGATGATCACGGAATTACAGAAGATGCTTAAATGGGCGGAAAAAGACATAGAGGAAAAAGTTGTCTTTGATACACTAAGGATTGAATGGGAAAGGAAGTTGAAAAGACAAGTCGCATGGGAGAGCTGGATCAAGAGTGAAGGCAAAGTGTTGCCTAAACCTAAGGAATCTGAGGAAGTGACAGCATGTTCTATGCGCAATCACTGAAGAGGAGGATGTAAGATATGTCAAGAAGAAAAATCAATGGCTGCCATTTCAGGTATTCATCTTCCTAACTCTATACTTGGATATTGGATATCCACTGTAGTTCTCACATTTTGAATGTGCAGGATATTACTCAGCAGCAGAAGATTACCGAGAGGAGAAGTAAACCTATGAGTTGGGAATGAAGCAAGAGTTGCTGCATTAGCTGTAGGATATTATTGACTTTGCTATTATGAACTTTTAATGAAATAAATGTTATTTCTATATTAGCAATAGAATGGATGTAAAATTTATTATTTGGAATAATAAAAAATTTCTATACAAAAGGAAGACTTTTTCTGTTTGAAATGTTCACATAGAAAATGACCAGTATATGCGAAATAATAAGTCCATTGATTCTAAGACATGTACTTCTAGTAGAACTGAGATGTGCAAATCTCATTTATCGAACAAGATGAGAAGAATGGGCAACCTTAAAAAAGTTGACGGATTTGTTTATGACTTGCCCGCTAGAAATAGGGATATCAATATTTCATCTTAAAGTATTTTTAGTAAAAGGTTTACCTAATGTAACACTAAATTTTTGAAGTGTTCAAAGTGTTTATGAATAAATTTGATATCGCCTTGACAAGATAATAAGAGCACTTCGTTCGGATCGAGGTGGCAAATATTTGAGTCAAAAGTTTGACGATCATCTTAGAAATTGTGAAAAGGTTTCCTGATTGACTCTATATGGAACATCTCATGATGTGTTCGTAAAGGAGATAATGAAGCTTATTGGATAAGATTCAATCTATGACAAGTCAAACAAATCCTCCGAGATCCTTAAAGTTTTATACTCATGAATATACTAAATACTGAATATCATAAGGTTCAAAAAGACACCACATGTGATATGGGGATGAGATAGTTCCAAAT
Organism: Juncus effusus; assembly: GCA_027726005.1. NCBI lineage: Eukaryota > Viridiplantae > Streptophyta > Magnoliopsida > Poales > Juncaceae > Juncus > Juncus effusus. Next base: position 6,512,070 of record CM050898.1, read on the forward strand.
TGTCTTTAAGGATTGAAGTATAACTCGTGTCAAAATGTTTGACGTTGTCAACATAACAATCTTATAAATATTTGTGGAATATTAATTTAATATTGTCTTATATCTATTATGAGTTCAAATTATTTGCTACTAGTAATTCAGACTTCTTTTCAAGAGATTTTATCTCCTAAAAAGCAGTGGTATTGTAATACATCTCGAATGGTTCGAGATCCACATACTAGTTATGAACCTTTCATGAGACTATCAAGTAGTTGATAAGGGTATACTTGAAACATAAGGTCCTTCTCACAAACCTGGTAGATGTTAGGTTGAGAGATATCATCTTTCGTATCTAATAATATGTGCTCATGGATGATGAGTTGACATTCTATCCAGAAAATTCTGAAGAGTCAGTATTCTCAAAATGGTTAAGTTGGAAACTTGATTGAAGTACCCATTAGCTTGATGACCATTGAATAAAGTACATAAATAACTTATAAATAACAAAGAAAGTTCCCATATTATTGACTATAGTAAAAGACTTTCTCATTTGTGCTATTATGAATTCTAACTTCCATATCACAATGCCATTGTGAATGATGGAACAAGGATATAAAACTCACATTTCTTTAGAGGAACTTTATTATGGTTGTATCTTCGATACATGACAAGAGTTTTATGATCCCGATGATTCTGAAAAGTTACATGCTGCAAAATCCATTTATTGAAAAAAGCAAGTATCTCAGGATGACCATTGCATAAAGTACATGGATAACCTATAAATAGCAAAGAAAGTAGCTATAGTATGGGCTATAGTAAAAGACTTTCTCACTTGATGCTATTAAGGATTCTAACCTCTATAGCACAATGCGATGGAACAAGATATAAAAAACTGACCTTCCTTTACAGGAACCTTATTATGGATGTATCTTTGATACATGGCAAGAGTTTATATGATCCCAAGAATTCTGAAAAAGGGGTTACTTGCTTCAAAATTTACTAATGGATTAAAAGAAGACATCTCAAGATGAATCTTTTTTACAAATATATAACCATCTCGGTTTCAAGAAATTCAGTGGGAGTATAATAGTCTCCTATGTTACAACAACAGACTTACACCGTCCTAATAAAAGTTTATGTAGACTTATAGTCGTAAAATAAAGTACATTGGTAAAATATTGAAAGAATTCAATACACAAGAAATGTTCTTGCTTATGGTGTTCATATGAATGATGAAAGACATACAAATGAGATTCTATACTCTCAGCCATATATTGAAGTGTTCAATATGCAAGAAAAAGTTCTTGATTATGGCATTCACTTGAACAAATACATGGATATAAGAATTAGATTCTATACTTCGACCATATATTGAATATTCAATATGCAAGAAAGAGTTCTTGCTTATGACATTAATATGAACATTGAAAGGCACATGAATTGGATTCTACATTTTCAATAATATATTCTTGCCTATAACATTCATATAATGAAGATATATCATCCATTCATTGAAAGGTTCAATGTACAAGAAACAGTTCTTAGTAACGGGATGAATAAGATTCTTCAAGCCATACAATGTACTGTGCAATATGCTTGGAGCATAAGAGAGCAAATGATAGTCATTTGATGACTAGAATAAATATCTAAGTTCTTATGAAGAACTAAGATATCCCGATTTATGAGAAGCTAGGTAGTGGTAAGAGATTACACTTTCCTAACATGGATCATTATCGCAAATCATTTATTTTGAATACAGTAATTTAGAAAGAGTTCCAAATAAGGTATTGTAACTGAAACAAGACCATATTGTCACTTTAGAAGCGGACAATAGGTATGCTTGGATCAAGCACTTGATGTTGGAACATGGAGTAGTCCCGATTGCTCTTAAGGCCTGACGATCTATGCTATGAACAAAGAGTCGCTCAGAATAGAGCAACAAGGATACATACGCCTGTTTTAGAAGTCCTCGGCTTATGATAAAGATCAATAGTAGTCATTAATAGTTTGCAAAGTAAACTTTTATAATCTAATAGGCATATATTTCCCGCTAGTAGAACATGAATATCATGTTGCCTAATGAGCATTGGATGCATAGGATTGGCCTAGTGCAAGTGGGAGACTGAAGAAATTATGCCCTAGACAAAAGTGTTGAACTAGAGATTATATTATGAGAAACATGTTTATTCAGTTCATATATATATGAGTGTATGGGTGACTAATATATATTTACATATATTAGATCGACCATGAATGATACTTTGGGTTCACATCATCAGAATATGTGATTTTGATAGTAGAACTATGAATCAATGAATGACATTCTAAACAGTCCCTCGTGATATGTAGGATGTTTATAGAGATAAACGAACTTCAGGTAAGAAGCTACATATCCACACTAGTATATTCGCAGACTAGATGATCACGTTCTGCTGATCATGGACATAGGGATGTCAAGTCTGGAATATAGGTACCTGTTAGAGAACACGTACTGGATTGACCACACTATCAGAATATGCATGGTATATGTCATTAGTTATTCTCATATGAATAGTGTGCTTGTTCCTACGACTTGAAGTCACCATGAATTTCTGTATGTGGAACTACATACTTTAATATGATTCTACGTCATCCGTAATGGGATGATCATTAGGATCATCATTAGGTATGTACCGAATCATGACGAGGAATGTGAGTGATCAAGATGGGAACGAGGAAGATATCTCTGGGCCCCCTGATGAACTAGTACTGAAAGAAATGCATGGCCATGCTCAAAATGGATTGACACGTATTGTTAATATCATTTTGTATTTACTAAGTCTAATTCTCGATCAGGAAAGAGACTTTGATCAAATTCCTGGATGACATATTACCGTCCCATATGATCAAGACATATATCGTAGAACAAAAAGAATAAGCAAACGTCTATTCAAATAGGTTTATGATCGTTGA